>CM040403.1:117782485-118309510 GCA_022702515.1 Ilyophis sp. 1 JC-2022
CACATGAACAATATGCATATTGAAATAAGATTTAGATAATAATATTATTTGACAAAATGTGAGTTTACTTATACCATTATGTCTAAATTCAGCCATAAATATTCTGCTTAACCACTGCACTCAATTACACTTTTTGTATCAATTTCTATTTTGCAATCTATGTGGATTTTAAAATAATAGTTATGCACCTGATATTTATTGTTAATGTCCAACTTTAGAATTAAAAAATTACTAGTATTATGCTTCCATCGGCTAAATATTATCCAAGCTTGAAGAAATGCTACAAAAACATGAGAGAAGCCAGCGCCGTGCCGTCAGAAAGATTGCGGTCGGTGGCTCGGCACTTTCACTCCTTCCTCTGGTGACAAACTAATGGTGGCTGCGAGAAAAGGCCTCTGCGCTTGCATTCGCGACACCTCTTCGTTATCCGCGGGCAGGAGGAATCCGTGTGGAAAAAGAGCGCTGCCTCACTCACACACATATCCTGCTCCGCGCTGACTCGCACGCACCAGCCGCCATGACTCGGGGCTGTAATCTGCTTTTGAGAAAGGCTCCCTGCGCTCAGATGAGCTCTCCAACCCCCGGGGCTCCTGGAGAGAATTAAAACCTTCCTGACGGCAGAGCGTGTCCACGCTGAGAGATGCGCGGTGTTAGAGCGTTCGATGGGCAGCTGTACGCGTTTATTATTTTTAGACGGCTTCGCATATACTGCGGTTATTGAAAAGGGTGTTAATTAGCGTTAATTAGCGCACGCATTGGTACAGTGTAGACTGTGAGTCAGTGTCCATGAGAGATGATCCCACCGCTCCTGACCTTTTGAGCGTGTGTTTAATCAGTGTCCAGGCTGCGCGTCAGAGAGTAGGGCGTGCTCAGGGTGTGCGAGGCCTCTTGGGGAGAGGGGGATGGTCAGCGTGACTGTGTGCCACCGTGACCGTTCAGCACTCACCCAGATGTGCCGGGGGAGGAGGGGTCACGTGTGGCAGCCCTACTGACCGCTCCTGTCCAACACTTTGAAACCTCCAGCTACAGATCTGCTACCTGTGGTTTTTATAGCTGCCCTGTACTTAAATTGACTTACATGTGTGTGCATAATATATTGCATGCACACACACACACACACACACACACACACACACACACCCATACACATGCACACACACACACACACACACACACACACATACACACACGCATACACATGCACACACACGTATCGTGTTGCATACAAAATGTATCTAGACGATTGGATTGTGATTAATAAGTAAACTTGAATTCCCTGCTTGTCCACTCGGTGGCAGCACATTCTTTGACAGCAGCCAATATCAAACCCTCTTATCAGTTTGCACACGGTCTCATTATTAATAGGATAACCCTTGGTTGTCCGCAGCGTGTGATTCAGGAAAATTGCCGCAATTTTACAAGTTATTGCCCTCTGGCATGGCCCAGCTCAGCCATCCGTAAAATACTTTTAATTTAAATGCTATATGATGTCGCTTGAACCTGAAGACGCTTGAACATTAATGTTGCTGTGTACAATATAAATTTAAAGGCGTGTTCTAAGGAAACATCGTTGCTGTTTAGTTATGTGCGGTGCTCTGATTTATAGGTGTAATACACTATCAGGTTTTTCTCAGATAGGTGTGTGTGTGTGTGTGTGTGGTTGTGTGTTTGCATCTGTGTGTATGCATGTGGTGTAGTTTTCTAAAACTTTTGTAGTATAATGACCATTCTCAGAAATGAGTTATTTAACGGTGGAGGCAAAAAGCTGGTTCTAATGAAAGCGGCTTTGCTAGTGACAGTGTTGTGACCTACGCTGGTCTGAGCCAGAGAATCAATTTCCAGCTCGATGGAACACTGGCATTTCATCTTGAATGACTGTGTAATGTTTTCCTAATGTGCCTGATAGGCATTGAACTCATATATGACCGGTATAGCTTTTTTAACCCTTGTGTGGTGTTCGGGTCTGTGGGACCCGTTTTCAACCTGAGCACCACATAAGGGCTAAAGAATCATTTTATTCTTTTTCACCCCTTTGGATGTGACAGACAGACTCGTGAATTGCTCTTCAAGTGCCACTGAATGTCTGCTTTCAGATGAAATGCATCTCCAAAGAACTGATTTTATTATGCTGCCATTGATACAACATAACTTTAATTTACCATTAATAATCTTTATGTGTACTATTCTGACAGGTAAATGATGAAAAAGATCAAATAAATTGAGATACTATTCCCATACACAATGTGTAGGTACAGACAATTGATAATGACACCAGTGCATTGAAGTACACTTTGTGAAATTAATTATAAACGTGTTTCTCAGCAATATTTCACCACGCGGCCCAACTGCTTTTATCTTTGCATTTATTCAAAATAATCTGTTACCGAAAAACTTGTGAAGCAGCTCTTCCCATTCAGAATCATGTGTGTGTAGCGAGCGGCAAATTGTCATCTTTAAAGACTTATAAAGTCTTTTACAACTCGAGCATTCCCCACCCCCTCTGTCCTCCGCCCGCCATGTGAAGGCACCACACATTCTCCAGTGTTTGCCTGCTTATTTCAAGTAGTGGGAGGGGGGACGGGGGAGGGGGCAGTTCTTTTGTCTTGCGCTCTGGCCGTCCAACTGAAGAGCTAATCGGCAGACCTGTGGCGGGCACATCTCCCCCCGGCAGAGGCCACTTGACCCCACCCCTCGCAGCTGGGAGCGCGAGGGGACGGAGGGTGGGGGATGGGAGGTGGGGGAGGAGTAACGGGAGGGGGAGGGGGAGGGGGAGTGGGGGAAGGGGAGGTCACAAGCTCGCAGTGACTAAAGAAGAGCAGCAGGCCTGCTCTGCCCTATGCCACTGACTCATTGTTTCCTGTCTGTTGTGGTGTTGCGCTCCTTAATCCGCAGCGCTGCCCTAAATAGCAAGCATTTCATCCGTTTCGGGGCACTGAATCATTTTTAGCGCAAGTGCTCCTATATTTAGTGAATCCCACTGCCAGCAGCGATAGGCGGTGTTTTTGAAGGGCCGCACGAACAGTCGAGTGTGTGCGGTGTGTGGGCGGGCGTACATGTGTATGTGTGCATGTGTGAATTCATATTGAAGGTCAGGCTCAGCTTTGAGCTTGTCAGAAAAACAGAGATGATGATAATGGTGCATTGATTGCTTCTAAGCTATACTGATCTATATGATGAGCTATTTCTGAAAATGTTTTGGTAAGTTTGTGTTCTATACAACTAATCAACTCTATGCTGAAATTTGAATAGACTATCTGAAAATAATTCACATCTCATCGTGTCTGTTAACTACCTATTATGTGCCAGCGCTCTACAGTGGTAAACATCACTGTAACTGACACCATCTCATCGTGTCTGTTAACTACCTATTCTGTGCCAGCGCTCTACAGTGGTAAACATCACTGTAACTGACACCATCTCATCGTGTCTGTTAACTACCTATTCTGTGCCAGCGCTCTACAGTGGTAAACATCACTGTAACTGACACCATCTCATCGTGTCTGTTAACTACCTATTCTGTGCCAGCGCTCTACAGTGGTAAACATCACTGTCACTGACACCATCTCATCGTGTCTGTTAACTACCTATTCTGTGCCAGCGCTCTACAGTGGTAAACATCACTGTAACTGACACCATCTCATCGTGTCTGTTAACTACCTATTCTGTGCCAGCGCTCTACAGTGGTAAACATCACTGTCACTGACACCATCTCATCGTGTCTGTTAACTACCTATTCTGTGCCAGCGCTCTACAGTGGTAAACATCACTGTCACTGACACCATCTCATCGTGTCTGTTAACTACCTATTCTGTGCCAGCGCTCTACAGTGGTAAACATCACTGTAACTGACACCATCTCATCGTGTCTGTTAACTACCTATTCTGTGCCAGCGCTCTACAGTGGTAAACATCACTGTCACTGACACCATCTCATCGTGTCTGTTAACTACCTATTCTGTGCCAGCGCTCTACAGTGGTAAACATCACTGTCACTGACACCATCTCATCGTGTCTGTTAACTACCTATTCTGTGCCAGCGCTCTACAGTGGTAAACATCACTGTAACTGACACCATCTCATCGTGTCTGTTAACTACCTATTCTGTGCCAGCGCTCTACAGTGGTAAACATCACTGTAACTGACACCATCTCATCGTGTCTGTTAACTACCTATTCTGTGCCAGCGCTCTACAGTGGTAAACATCACTGTCACTGACACCATCTCATCGTGTCTGTTAACTACCTATTCTGTGCCAGCGCTCTACAGTGGTAAACATCACTGTAACTGACACCATCTCATCGTGTCTGTTAACTACCTATTCTGTGCCAGCGCTCTACAGTGGTAAACATCACTGTAACTGACACCATCTCATCGTGTCTGTTAACTACCTATTCTGTGCCAGCGCTCTACAGTGGTAAACATCACTGTAACTGACACCATCTCATCGTGTCTGTTAACTACCTATTCTGTGCCAGCGCTCTACAGTGGTAAACATCACTGTAACTGACACCATCTCATCGTGTCTGTTAACTACCTATTCTGTGCCAGCGCTCTACAGTGGTAAACATCACTGTAACTGACACCATCTCATCGTGTCTGTTAACTACCTATTCTGTGCCAGCGCTCTACAGTGGTAAACATCACTGTAACTGACACCATCTCATCGTGTCTGTTAACTACCTATTCTGTGCCAGCGCTCTACAGTGGTAAACATCACTGTCACTGACACCATCTCATCGTGTCTGTTAACTACCTATTCTGTGCCAGCGCTCTACAGTGGTAAACATCACTGTAACTGACACCATCTCATCGTGTCTGTTAACTACCTATTCTGTGCCAGCGCTCTACAGTGGTAAACATCACTGTAACTGACACTCGTCATGTTTACATCATTCCAACGTTAAAAAAAAATTCATTTCAATTATGGCATTTAGTGCGTGTGTTTTTCTGATATACGTACAGTGCCCTCCACTATTATTGGCACCCCTGGTAAAGATGAGTAAAAAGGGGTTATAAAAAAGTGTGAATTATCTTAATGTCACACTGACAAAATGAAAAAAATCCAACCTTTAATTGAAGTAAATTTATTATGAGAAAGAAAAATCTCATAACACGTGCCACAAAACACATAAAACACATGTGCCACAATTATTGGCTCCCATGCATTTATATATAGAATAAAGTAATCATTTTAAATATTTGGTTGCATATCTTTTGCATGCCATGACTTCCTGATGTCTGTGACCCAACAACATCAAAATAATCTTGATATCTTATTTTCTGGTACTCTTACAAGCGATACTATAACATCTCTGCATTTGAATGAATCTCTATGGGAATTGGGGGGTGGGACTAAATTTAGCTATAAATTATGCTGGAACAATATGAAATACATGTTTGGTAAAATGGCTGTAAGTCATCAAGGGTCTGAGGTATCAAACAAGCCTCAAACCATCCCTCTGCTGCCAGATATGCAGTAGATATGGATGGATCACTAAGGGTTGTTTCTCCTGACAAATTTTCCTATTGAACTCTATGGAAAAATAAGTCAGGAGAAGAAACTCTTCAAGTTATCCATCCATATCTACTGTATTTCTGGCAGCAGAGTGATGGTTTGAGGCTTGTTTGATACGTCAGACCCTTGATGACTTCATTTAGCCAACCATGTGTTCCATATGTAAATGTGTACATTTTTTATAACCCTTTTTACTCGTTTTTACCAGGGGTGCCAATAATAACACATAATTTTGGTGTCACTCTCAATGGCATGCTCTCCTTCACATAGAGTGTGAAATCAGTGACTTGGTGTGGATAATTCATCCAAATGAACAAAAAAATAAATCTATCTTCCCAGCCCTGCTGCTGATCCAAGCCCATGTGCTATTCTGTATGACTACTGAAACCTTCCAGCTCATTCAAATAACAGCTGCTCGGTGTGTGTGCTCAGCCTCCTAATTATGCCAATGTCTTACCCCTCCTTAGCTTCCTCCACTGACTACCAATCACATCACACAGCTCAAGTCTCAGGTGCTTTCCTACTGTGCAGTCAAGGGCGGACCTTAAACCCATCTGTACACTATGTTCCAGCTCTGGTCACAGGAAAAATCTCCTCTCCATGAACACCCAAACTTGTCTTTCTTTAGTCTCCTGCTTCCCTGTGGTGTCATTGTCTACCTGCGATCATCTGGGACATGTTCTGATCCCAATGCTGAGCCCACTACCTCAGACTCCATATTGTTTCCCAGAACCTGGGAATGTCCTATGTGTTTACGCCTGGTACCTGATCACCCCAATTACTGTGTAATATTGCTGGAATAGATGTGAATATTATTATAATACTGAGTAAATTTGCTCTTCTGGATCATGTGATTTCACTATATGTGCATACACCCTGCTATTTGCTACTCTGGTCTAATGACATAGTAATCCGAAATACTGCTGATGTGTCTTGTTATAAAGGACATTGTGCTTGTACAAAATTAGTTAAACAAAATGTTTTTAAAAAATTAATTCATTGAGGAAAAAACATTGCCAAAACCAGTTTCCAAATAATTTATTTTCATGATAGATAGTTTGAATACACAACAGAACTCACATTTGAATGTAGTAAGTGTTGGGAGAGTGTTGAAGTAGATCTCTTGTCTGTTTTTGCTAAAATCACGAACACAGGGAAAATGTTTATTTCTCTTTGCCCGGGTAAACCAGGAATGCCAACAACTTTTCAACTCTCTACTCGTGGACTTGGCGGAGTAGACGCATTGAGCAGTCAGACTTGTTTTGGCGTGAAACGAGTTGTTGATAAAAAAACATTCCCGCTTTGCAAACGGCATCTCTTAAAAAAGAAACGACGGCCATTGTGGGGGCGACATGTGGGAGGTGGAGGTATTGAGGTAAATCGGCACATTCACAAGAGGGAGGCGCTGGAAGGCGTCCCTTGGCAGCGGCGCCGACGGGCGGGGCATGGCGTTTTTGTGACACAGTGAAGGGGACGGGACGATTCCTTTGTCTCTCTGATGTGCCGTTGTCGAAAGGCGAAGCTTGGAGCCGGGGGAAGGTGGGCCTCTGTTTTTGTGTGTCACTGATAAGATGGTATTCTGGAGTGGGACCAGCTTCATTCCAGTGTGGGCCCTGGCACAGCACGGGGCCCGGCGCTCCCCAAGGAGTGATTTATGTAAGCCACCAACTATTTAGCAGTCCAACTGTAGGAGGATTTATATGTTGTTTTAGCTAAGCCAACAGAAGAGCCATTGTTGTGTCTTTATCAAACAGAAAGCCTCCTGTTCTGCCTTTTGAGCTGTCCGCAGCACGGAGAACACAGGCTCCTGACAGACGGACACTCCGGTGCCAGCGATGAGACGAAAGCCCTTCGCTTCAAAGGCGGGGGAGAGATGGACGGCGCATTATGGAGAGGGCTAGCCCGTCGACGGTGGCGGGGGGCAGCGTGGGGCAGCGTGGCGCGCCGCGAGGGCCATCTGCACGCGCTCGCCTCGGAGCCGAGGAGGCAGCGAACAGCAGCGAGGGGGCCCGACCAATTGCCACGCCGCGATTAACGTCAGAGGCGGGGAGCTTGCCAGCCACGGTGCCCACGCTGGCTCCGATGACTCCTTCACGCAAAGCCGCTCTGGTGCCGCTCGCCTCCTTCGGGGCCAAGATGTACGTTGCCCAGGGCATCTGCCGTGTGCCGCATCCACCCTTCAAGAACCCTGTTAAAACACATCCTACAGAGGGAACCGTTCTAACAGCTATACTTACTCCAAAAGCATTGTTCTCTTGTGCGTACGTCTGCTGGAAGCTCTTATGCAATAATGGAGGTGAGAAAGTTTCAAAGTACAGCAGTTGGCAGAGAGAATGGTGTGACCACACTAAATGCCATTATTTATTTGCTCGGCGGATAAAGCTTCAACAAGGGCGTTTTACAGCAGACAGCATTCACGGCACAGACTTTTATATTTACGCGTTTCTACATATCCGTTTGTGGAAATTTTACTGCACAAATTATGGGTACCACAGAAGGGCCCAACAGGGATTTCAACTGGAAGCATTTTGCTTACAACTCAACTTCCCTAACCACTATGACAAAACGCGGTTGTGCTAACTGGTGGTGTGGGCTCACCCTGTGAATTCGTCTTCGTCTACAGTGTCAGTCGGGAGATACAGGGAGAGGTGTGTGTGTGTGTGTGTGTGTGTGTGTGTGTATGTGGGGGGGGGGGGGGGGCAGTCGCTGGGGAATAGTGCTGTTCTCTTCATCATATATGTCATCTATTATGTCATATAAACCCCACCCCCAAAGACCCTGGGAATCTCTCATGTTAGCGTGCTATAAATGATACAGTGATTTAATGAGCGGATGTACTGAATATTCTCCCTTGAGCTCAGCAGTAGGTCCAGAATGCATCAAGTATGTCTCACGCATGTCCACCTCACAAATGCCGTCTGCCGGAAAATACAGTGGCCCATAAGTCATTGCTCCTTCTGAATGTCGCCCTCCAACAAATCAAACATTTAAATCAACGGAACCGTAAAAAGAAATCATAGAAACACATAAACGTGTAGGAAGAAAGCCAGCTCCGTTTAGGCTGAAGATGAATGTATTGTAACAGTATCTTTAAGATGTCATAACTGCATGCAGTTGGGGAAAGAGAAATTCACATTGCCAACGTTGTGATTTGGGGAAAGATTAATGCTGGAGGTGGCCCGTGTAATATTTCACAATACATCACCCCCAAGCTTCCAAAGCAACTGGCTGTACATTTCCAATAACTCTCTCTTGCTAAACTGTGTAATGAGGGAATGTGTGCATTGCGGTGTCTTAATTTCTGCCTGATATACAGGCCTCTCTCAGGGGCCCAATGGTTCTGAAATGCTGCCTTCAGAAAAGAAGGCAGGAGATAATTCACCTCGTAGTGAAATATCTCCATCGAGCGCAGTGTCACTGAGCAGAGGATTAATAGGGCGGTCTGATAGCAGCCCTGTGGAGCAGTATAGGAACAAAGAGACCAGATTTCTCTGCTCTTACGTATCAGCGCTTCTCTTCACTAAATTTCTTTATCAATTTATTTCTTTCTCTTCTTTATTTTGGAGTATTTGAATGGTATACAATGCAAATGCACACTTGAATTTGACAATTCAAAGATGATGACATTTTGGCATCAGTGCTCAGTCAAACATGGTAAAGAGAAGTTAGGACCCCATAGGTTGACATGTAAAAGAATAGAAACAGGAAGTGGGGAATAGGAAGTGGGAAATAACAGAACTAAGGTAGGTGCCTTGGAATGAACATGATATACAGAGCTCTCTGCTTTTCTGGAAGCCTGGGCTCACAGTTTGTCTGAAGATTTCTCTGGAGTATTACAGCATGATGGCTGTAGATGAGGGCTGTGTGTCTTCATGTCTGCTAGTGTAAGCACATAGATTTAGGTATTAGTGCTCAGCAAAAGTTATTAAAAAAGATGTAGTGCTTCAAATCTCTACTGTGTAAACATGGGCTCCTCATTTGCTAGTGCCAGAACTATGCATATTTATCACTAAATCCACTCTATCACTAAGATTCACAAAATCTACTCATATTATTAGAGGGGGGATTCTTATGAATCCATCATCTAACCAAAGAGTCAAATGCCAATATGATCAATTGATTAACATTTTCTAAAATATGCTACAGGAAAAAATTGATGATGTGTCTTTTCTTTTACCTATTTTTTTTTGCACTTTTCTGTTCTTCCCTCTGCCTGGTGTCCCTGTGGAGGTGCCGGGGGCCCGAGCCGGGGGCCCGAGCCGGGGGCCGCTGTGCACACAGCCTCGGCACGCGGAACCCGCTCGGCGTGACAATCATCCGCCGGGTTGGGATTGATGTGCTGCCTCTTGCCCTCAATGTCACGCGCGTCCCATCCGTCTCTGGGGGAATATGAGGCGCGGGAGCATGTGACAGTTTTACATTCCCGCAGGTAGGGAAGGACATGGAGGCTGCATCTGCCTGAGCCGGGCCCAGAAGCCTCTCTTTGTCAGCGCCGCAGGCTGGCGCGATCAATCACGGCCGCGAGGATGGCGGGCGCGTCGGCGTTATGACGACTGTAAATCGCTCTTTATCTGGGAGCTGCAGCGGGGGCCGGCGTGGCGGCTCGGTGCCTGCGAAGATTTTCCCGTCTCCTGGGCCTGAATGACAATGGCCTGGCCTGGCGCCTCCTCCCAGTGCATGCTGGTCACTGGCCTTCTTTAAAAGCAGGGCTTCACAGGGTTTTTCTCAGCGTGACAGGACATTATTCCTCTCAAGCTGGGTTTTCTGCAGTTCACTAAGGGCCTTAAAGCCCCAACACTCTGGGACTCTCTATAATAGACACATTTCTGAACTTGCACTTTATGAAAAATAGATAATAAAAAGTTGACAGTTGACAGACAATGCTTAAAATGTATACACTTATATAGGCTGCATATGGTGTTCATAATATCTGTGAGATACAAGAGGAGGCTTTGTAAAGTTGCCTTATTATACCAAGACAACTGAGGACAGCACACAAACAACAGACATCCTTAAGGGTGGTGGCTTTATCTCCCGAGTGAATGGGTCTAATTTACATTGGTTGGAGAGCTGGGAATTACCTGGAGGCCAAGCACCCTGATCAGCACCTCTGTTCCAGTAGACACGCAAGGCTGGCCACAGGCCCACAGCCATCTCCCAGGAACAATCCCAGCAACACGCTGCCGTTTACATGCACTGGTGTCAAAAAGAGAAGGCTCCGCTCAGCTGTACACTTTAACATAGCCTCGAGTAGTAGTCCGGTTGGTTTACTGGGTACTTAACACTCCTCCCTGGTTGAAATGTTCATATGCCACTGTGTTTTATGTCATAAACTGACCCCTTGGGGAAGTTTTATCACTATATTATTTGCACAATGCACAACATTGGTCTAAAATAATAAAACAAACAGTCATATTCTGCTAAATCAACAAAATAATGAAAATTAGGACACAGGCAAAATGTCTATTTGATCTCAGAATTGATTGCATTAATATATAGGCTGTTGAGTCATCCTTGTCACTCAGAGGTTTTTCTATTTTCTGCAAATTATAATTTTTTATTAAGTACAAAGAAAGTCTCATCGACAACATATGGAGCTAGAGGAGGAGGGGGTGTCACACAAGCAACCCCAATGATGTGCTACAGTTCTGGTTTATACAGTATTGGATTCATCGCATAGAAAAAAAAACCTGTGCCAACTATTCTTGAGGTAAGAATCAACACATCCATTATGAGTCTCTGGGTCTAATTTGGGGAAAGGAAAAAATGTAATGCATTAATCACATTAATTTAGAAAACAAAATGTAAAGGGTAAACTATCTCTCATTTTTGGCAATGTCTTTTAAAACAATTTCTTACTCCAGCCCAGGAATGCATCCATGGCAGGCAGGCATTCAGTGGAATGTAAGATGGACAATCCGTGATGCGCTGCGGGACGAGAACAGACTCGTTGGCCGTTTATTTCACAGACTTACATCATGTTAGCGCTTCCATTTCTCCCCTATGCAAAGGCCTGAAGGGTTAATAACTTCCCTCCGGAATGCTGTGTCTGCTTAACATCCCAATGCAAGTGCAAGAGCTGTTTCAGCGCCTCCGATGTTTGACCTCATTAGCATGTCGCCTGCGTGACAAGGTAATGAAAGCCTGAGAGATGCTCTACTTCTTACTTCCCCGTGTTTCATTCGCTTCGTTTCTTATAGATCAAACAGCAAAGAGAGTTTTCCACTGTCCCCTCACTTAAGGAAACTTTACTGTAACGGGTTCTGAATGGCTTTGATATTTTTTTCTTTCCAGATGACCACCTGCTGCATTTTGTCATGAAAATAATGCAGGTGGCAGTAGGGTGAAAATGGCAGGGGCAACTTCGCAAAGGCAAATGATTAAAACTGGCAGAGATCAATACTTTTCTTTTCCCCGTTGCCTCATCTTGCCAGGCTGCAGCGCATGACTTTTGCTTGTTTGCAGGAATAAGAGAAATAAATGCACTGTGGGTGATGTGTAGTGTCAGTAAACCTAACAGAAACCTTGAAAAAAATGGCATTTATACTAAGGACAAAAGATAACATAGCGTATATAAAACTGATTGAAGGTAGAATTCTCCTTTAACAATTAGAAAGTGTTTGTCATTTTCAGCTTTAATATGACTGTTGAATTTGCCATTGGATATTCCAAACGGACTGGACAGAAGTACCTTTTCTTTTCCATATCATCTCTCCAAAAGTTATCATGAAATAAAACTGCAAGAAATAATGACTGATCAAATGTAAATTGCCGATCAAGCAGCTTGAATAGAGTCAGACGTCTGATGAGTAAAAAGGTTCTGCATGTGTTATGGTTTGTACACATATGGTTAACTACATGTTCTTGTAAAAATGAAGGCAAGGTCCAATACTGCATGAACCATGTGAACGACAGTTGCTAAATATGACCTTCGATCTTCAAATTATGCTGAAGAGCCTTCCCTTTGCGTCTCACAACACTGAAATTTTCTGTATGAATTTTTGATTAACTGCGTAGGATTTATGGCCATTTCAATATCCTGCCTGTTCAAAAGCAGGGGAAACATATGTATTTTACAACATGACCAAATAGACATTGATTCTCGTGTTGCTTGACATAGCAACAATTCCTTCTCAATTTAGGTCAGAATCCAAGTGAACAGAAAATATTTGTCTGTGAATTATGGTGAGAGATAATGAGGAAATGTTTTTGATAATTTTTCAAAATGACAGAAAATCAGCTCGAGAGAGATGCATCCAGCCATTTTAGTCTTGTGTGGTGCAGTGATGCATCCTAATTGTATCTGGACCGTTCCTGTGCTGACTGGTGCCAGTGCGTCTGGAAGCCTGGCATGGTGATGCACAATAGGCCATATTGTTGCCCCAGGAGGGAGTGTTTTGGTTGGCAGGGTAACCCCTGAGCCATAAGACCAGCCCAGTGTAAATTATGGAAAGATGTGTATGCAAAGGGTTATGCCTCTACACCATGGTTGATTTATTTAGAAGAATAAGGTGCCTTACACTTTTTGCCCATCATGACGACTGTTACACCAGAGCTTCTCCCACTGCCCAGCCATTTAAAACCTGCAAGCAAAGTATGGTATCCTCCATACAAATCACCATTACATGTACCTCTGGCACACAGCTCTACATGCACCACTTACTTCCAAATTAGACCCTCATCTTCCCCAACATACACACACACGCACACACACACACACACACACACATACACACACACACGCACACACACGCGCGCACGCACACACACGCACACACGCACACACACACACGCACGCACACACACACGCACATACACACGCACACACACACACACACACACACAAACACACACACACACATGCTCCAATTACAGTGCAGCACTGACCTACATTCCCTGTGGGAACTGACCCATTCTGGACCATAAAAGAGGGGAGGCTGTACCACTGCATGTTCAAAACACAACACACACACACACACACACACACACACACACACATACCCACCTGCAAGTATGTCAAACATCCAACCAAGTACACATGTCACATCCACTCATGCACATGGCATCCATTCATCCGTACAGGAACAAAAATAAAGCTGAGAGTATTGGCAACTCCACGACACTGTTATTCTGCTACATGTTTTGTCCTTTTCTCCTCCTAGCTAAATAAATCTGCATCGCTGGTCCAGAACAAGCAAATAAGGAAGTCACCGCATCAGGGATTTTGTCTCATGGCAGCGACATGGCTTTGTATTTCCATCTTTCCTATGATAGTTCAGGTATAAAAGGGGGAAAAAAATGAATCCACACCAGGATAATAATGGCCGTGAAGACATCAGACTTGACGGAGCTGGAACAAAGGTAACTGTGCGTGCCTGGAGAAGCTGGTGCCGTAGTTATCGTTTCCACAAGAGTGAAAATGAGCACACTGGTGGCAGCGGTGGCTCATGGGGTAGTGTGAGTGGGATGCAGATCTTTTTTCACGTGTGCGAGCGCTTTTATTGTGGAGAAAGTGGGCCCCTGCCGAGGCCTCTTCACTCCAGTAAGCACAGGCGTGCAGGAGCGGGGGAGGGGAGGGGTGTGAGAAGAAAATGAGCTGCCTGGAGAGTCAACAGGGACACAACACAATTTCAGAAAGGTACAAACATCCATCATCCGCAGGGAGCGCTCCCACCGGCGCTGAGACAGGAGAGTGGGGGCCCCAGCGGGGGGGCCCCGCTGACCCTAATGGGCAGGATTTATTCCCTCCCCCTTTTCACACCGCATGGTCCTGGAGACCCGGCCTGACAGCCATTCCCCCAGAAACCCCCCCCCCCCCGCCCTCATTCCCCAGAGGACTGTTCCCCTGGCAGCCGCATCCTCACTTCCTGGTAAACTCTACCATGGAGCCCCGCCTAATCCACCCCGCCCACTGCCAACGCCCGTTACAAGACGTCCACATGCTGAGCCCAAGAACTGGACACAACCACAGTCTGCAGGGGTCACATTTTAAAAAACATGAAGGGCTGTCTGTGCCGATCGCATGGGCACCGTGCCTCAGCACCTCCCGTAGGCCCCCCAGTGCCGGGCCGATCACATGGGCACCGTGCCTCAGCACCTCCCGTAGGCCCCCCAGGGCCGGGCCGATTGCATGGGCACCGTGCCTCACCCCCTCCCGTAGGCGCCCCAGGGCCGGGCCGATCGCATGGGCACCGTGCCTCAGCACCTCCCGTAGGCCCCCCAGGGCCGGGCCGATTGCATGGGCACCGTGCCTCACCCCCTCCCGTAGGCGCCCCAGTGCCGGGCCGATCGCATGGGCACCGTGCCTCAGCACCTCCCGTAGGCGCCCCAGTGCCGGGCCGATCGCATGGGCACCGTGCCTCAGCACCTCCCGTAGGCCCCCCAGTGCCGGGCCGATCGCATGGGCACCGTGCCTCAGCACCTCCCGTAGGCGCCCCAGTGCCGGGCAGTATCGGCGGTAATGCTCATTTGGCAGGCCTATGTACAGTCAATACCGTGGCCGCCTGTTCTTTTGCTTTGCATACGTATGTGTCAGAGGTACAGGTCGGCCCAAAGAGGCCGGGGGCACGGCTGCTATATAAAGGGCTCGCCGTGAAACAGCGTGACACGACAAGGAGTCTCTCACAGGGAGGCTTCTCACTTCTATTTGCAGATGTCTGCCGGGGCACTCCTCCAAAAGAAAATCAGACATCCAGAGAGCCTCAACACCTCTTCAGATATAGACTGGAGTGGTTCTTTTGAAGCTTAAAGACAGTACTTTTTTCCATTTTCAAAAAAATATACTTGCTTATATATATGCTGAGCAAGCACATTGAGTGTTACAAATGTGAGAAAGCCAACTTACTCCAATTTATATATAAATATGTATTTTTATTATTTCCAAACCAAGAGACTTAGCATCGTCATTTTGACTGGATCAGTGGTTTCTTCGCTACCTTCTGAAATATCACTTTAATCTTCCCTGCAAAAATGATACAATGATGACAGCATGCATGCAGGAGGACTGCAGGTGAGCCACATATCAGTAATCTTCAGTATCATGTGGAATAAATGCAGAAGGATCATCAAAAATTGAAAGGTTAAAATTCACGGGACTGCAATTTTTTTGGTTTATTATGCGTGGCAATAAATCAAAAAGCCTATAGGTTAAAATCCACAGTGACCCTAGATGTAATGACAGAACATGATCTGCATAGCAAAGCAGTTTGAGGGCTTTTTTGGGAGGTGGGGGGAGGGGTAAATAAATAAAATTGATGTATTGAAGATGGGCAGATTAAAGTCTTAGCTGCAGGTTTCAAATGCAGCCTATCACCCACACTGCTAATTTGCATTCGTCAATCGAGGGCCTGTATAAATAGGCCCAATTACCTATGCTTCAGTGAGAGCCTGTGCTCTTCATCTCTCCTTCAGACTCGAGCTCACCGGCTCTCGGGCTCGCTGCGTTCGGGACTGCCAGGCCCGGCGCCGTGTTTTTGAAAGCAAAGTTTAAAGAGGGCATTTCTGCGCCGGAACGTGACAGCGTTGCATGTTATAATTTTAATTATGCACGGGCACATATATGAACAGAGCGTCGGGACACTTTGAAGGTTGAGCGCGCTCGTGGAGCGAATACTGACCTTTAATGTGCTGATATGGCAGAGCAGCCCCACACCTGTATTTACTGTCTAATGGCGATGCTCAGACCTCATTAAAGGAGGGCCTCCTAATTAACCAGTCGCTGACATCTGATTATCTAATAATTGTTTAGATTAGTCTCACTTGGGCGCCTTGATCATCGACTAGAGGATTTGGGCTGTACTGCAGATCAGTCTCATTATTGGAATTCACACATTGCTTTCATCAAGCCTCAAACACGCACCGCCGCTAAAAATAAACAGGAAACGCGTCTCCGCCGGATCGCAGAGTCCTGCTCCGAGCACGACACAGAAAACAACACCGCCGCCTGATAATGAGCCTGTCGAGATGAAGAGGTTAACGTCTTTAACACGGTGTGTGTGCCTTGTTCTTTAACGCGCTTTTCCCAGGCGTAGACAAGCTTTACTCAAATACTCACAGCTTTACTCAAATGCTGCCATATAAAGAGGTGGTGGCTTGTTGTGTGTATTTTGTGTGTATGGACCAGGGATGTGTGTGTGTGTGTGTGTGTGTGTGTCGGGGGGAGGCGTGGACTCCTGCAGCCTTGAGTTTTCACCTCTCATTCCTCCTCAAGGACCCCTCCTCTTCCCTGGGCCTTCCTCTGCTCCTGCTCCCCCACCCCCTCTCTCTCTACCCATCCCCCCACCCCCACCCCCTCTCTCTCTACCCATCCCCCCCACCCCCACCCCCTCTCTCTCTACCCATCCCCCACACCCCCCTCTCTCTCTACCCATCCCCCCACCCCCACCCTCTCTCTCTCTCTCTACCCATCCCCCCCACTCTCTCTACCCATCCCCCCCACCCACCCCCCCTCTCTCTCTACCATCCC
Organism: Ilyophis sp. 1 JC-2022; assembly: GCA_022702515.1. Taxonomy (NCBI): domain Eukaryota; kingdom Metazoa; phylum Chordata; class Actinopteri; order Anguilliformes; family Synaphobranchidae; genus Ilyophis; species Ilyophis sp. 1 JC-2022. The sequence continues at coordinate 117,799,464 of CM040403.1, forward strand.
CTCACCCCCACCCCCACTCTCTCTACCAATCCCCCCACCCCCACCCCCTCTCTCTCTACCCCTCCCCTCACCCCCACCCCCTCTCTCTCTACCCATCCCCCCCACCCCCACCCCCACTCTCTCTACCAATCCCCCCACCCCCACCCCCTCTCTCTCTACCCATCCCCTCACCCCCACCCCCTCTCTCTCTACCATCCCCTCACCCCCACCCCCACTCTCTCTACCAATCCCCCCACCCCCACCCCCTCTCTCTCTACCCATCCCCTCACCCCCACCCCCTCTCGCTCTACCCATCCCCCCCCACCCCCTCTCTCTCTACCCATCCCCCCACCCCCACCCCCTCTCTCTCTACCCATCCCCCCCACCCCCACCCCCTCTCTCTCTACCCATCCCCCCACCCCCACCCCCTCTCTCTCTACCCATCCCCCCCACCCCCACCCCCTCTCTCTCTACCCATCCCCCCCACCCCCACCCCCTCTCTCTCTACCCATCCCCTCACCCCACCCCCACTCTCTCTACCCATCCCCCCCCACCCCCACTCTCTCTACCCATCCCCCCCACCCCCACTCTCTCTACCATCCCCTCACCCCCACCCCCACTCGCTCTACCCATCCCCCCCACTCTCTCTACCCATCCCCCCCACCCCCACCCCCACTCTCTCTACCCATCCCCCCCACCCCCACCCCCTCTCTCTCTACCCATCCCCCCCACCCCCACCCCCTCTCGCTCTACCCATCCCCCCCACCCCCACCCGCACCCCCTCTCTCTCTACCCATCCCCCCCACCCCCACTCTCTCCACCCCTCCCCCCCACCCCCACTCTCTCTACCATCCCCTCACCCCCACCCCACTCTCTCTACCAATCCCCCCCACCCCCACCCCCTCTCTCTCTACCCATCCCCCCACCCACCCCCTCTCTCTCTACCCATCCCCCCACCCCCACTCCCTCTCTCTCTACCCATCCCCCCACCCCAACTCCCTCTCTCTCTACCCATCCCCCCCACCCCCACCCGCACCCCCTCTCTCTCCCCATCCCCCCCACCCCCTCTCTCTCTACCCATCCCCCCCACCCCCTCTCCCTCTCTCTCTACCCATCCCCCCACCCCACTCCCTCTCTCTCTACCCATCCCCCCCACCCCCTTCTCTCCTACTCATCCCCCCCCACTCCCCCTCTCTCTCTACCCATCCCCCCCACCCCCTCTCCCTCTCTCTCTACCCATCCCCCATTCAGCAGTGCGGCTAACCACAGCGCATAATTGCCACGGCGACAGATTCAACACTCTGCTCAGCAGTTCCTCTCCGAGCAACTCTGCTGTAAAAACAATGGAGTGCTCTCTCTCGGCAGACGCCGAGGCAGACCGCAGAGCCTGAGCCTCGCGGGGCGCCTCGTGGGGAACAGTCCTCGGCTCAGTAAACAGGAGGCTGGAGCAGTCTCGCAGTTTCCCTCCTGCGCGTTCCTCCGTTAGAACCGCACGGCACTTGTTTGAGCGGCAACAGTCTTCAGCGCAAAACTAAAGCGGAGACGTGACAGACAAGAGTAATGAAAAATTGACGAAAGCCAGCGTCATTTCCTTGGTGTTTTTCACTTTCAATGTCACCAAGGTTGAAAAAAATACATTTTACAATTATCCACCATCATTGAATGTTATGTTACCATTCTTTTTTTTTTTAAGTATCCTTTCAACCAATTTAGTTTGTGTAGAAAAAGTTTTGTCAAAGCTAAGTTGTGCAATTTGATGGGAAAGGAACACATTTTTAGTTATTAAAACATTTTAATGTGGATCAGAAAATATTGGATGAGGCTACAAAGGAGCCACAGATCCAGGTTGCATACCACTGTTGTTAATTGCACCAAACGGAATCATTGTTTGCTTAATTTAACGCTGCTGATCAAACACAATGTAATTGTCTTGGAAATGAAAAGAAGCTTGAGCTTGGGAATTTAATAGTCTGCATTAATGAAAGTATTTGAGTTCAGTTGTAAATGTTGAAGAACCACCCCCACTCTGTACTTCAATTATTACGATAACAATTCTGCAACGTAACAAGTCTGAATATTTGATTCAGTCATTCACATAATAAATATTTAAAAATCCATGAAAAAGTGTGCAGATGTAGGCTAGTGTATACCGCAAATTTGCATACTGGATTGGGATTGCTAGTTCAAAAAACTGTGAAGCGGAAGATGACCCCAAGATTGCTGCAATCCAGTTATGATAAAATATTTTGCTATCTGAACAAAATTCATAATATTTGCACTGTTGTATTGTTTGAACTGACCACTTTTAGAAAGCTGCAGTCATTATAGAACATTCCTGATATTCCCGCTTAGGGATAAAGTCACCCAGGCAAGGCATCCCATTCAATTTCATTCTGCCTAAGAAACTGCAGCAGCTTCCCATGCAAATGCTCAGTCTTATAGACACACACATACACAGGCACACACGTGCACACAGGAGCACACACACACACACACACACACACACACAAATAACATACACTCACACAGGCACAGACACACACCCCTCCTCCCAGTTCTGATCTGGTCTCAAGCAGCTGACGTGATCAGCAGATGTTGCCAAGGTGTTTTCCCTGGAGGCCTGAGCTCATCCTGACTCATTCCCATCAGCCCCATGCACAGCTCCGATAGGCTGACCGCAGAGTGGCCCCCACGCCCGGTCCACTCTCACGAGAGGGGCGCGCACTGCGCGCCATCGGGGGGCCAGACACTTCATGCAAAATTAATTTGTGCTAATACGCTGCCGTAATCCAATCATAGAATTCTTGGAAGCCTTGAAATAAAATCAAATTAGAGAACAATTAAGTGGAATTAGTTGAAACAGAAAAAAGTAGCAAATGCTAAGATGTATATATTCTACTGTAGTGTATGTATTCTAATGAAGTAGAATGGCTTTTCACAACATGATAAATTGGTTTAATTATAAACTGCATGTTCGTAATTGTGTATCCCATGTCTCTTTCTCTCTCTCTCTTTCTCTCTCTGACGCACACGCATATAACACACACACACGCGCGCACACACACACACACACTCACACACACACACTCTATCACTCTTGGGGAGGGGTTAAAAAATGGTCAGGAAGGGGGAAGGATGGAATGTAAGGTAAAGCCAGTGACGTGCTGCAGAGAGTGTCTCCTTTCTGACCGTAGGGGTCAGCTCTACAGCACATCCGGGGGAAGAGGTGTCTTCCCACAGCTGTGAGAAACCTCTCCTGCTGCCTGAAACTGGATCCCCCCCTCACTCTCAGACTAAAGGGCCCAGGGCCTGGTCCTCAGCAGGCCTCAGCAGGCCTAGGCCTCTCTGACTCAGCCCAGGACCTGCAGACTGGGCAGAGGCTCTGCTCCCTGAGTGACAGGCCTGGGCCCGCTGCTCCCTCGCTGTGACTCACGGGCAGGTGCCCTCTGCGCTGATCACTTCCTGTGCTTTAGGTCACTGAGGGGAACCAGGGCTGTGTCTGAATCTGCGTCTTATATATGGTGTAGTAGCATACTGTATACTGCATACTGTTTAGTGACATGCAGTATGCAAACAATATCCTCCATACTATTATCAGTGAAAACCGTAAATAATTATATCATCCCGGGATATTACAGTTTTACCCGATTGCTAAAACACAATTTTGCTAACTAGGCTGGTTTTATCAAAATACTTAACACAATTCACAAAACCACACACCCAAACTGCAAAATACCTCATATATCCTGCAAAATGAAGCACTGCAACCAAAACTACATATAGCATTAGCAAAATCAAACTTTTGCACCAAATGGCACACACTTCATTCATAGTACCAGATTTTTGTCGAACCAACTACACACTGTTGGGCATAATGAAAAGCACTCTCATCTTTAGTATGCTTTGCCATAATACTAAAATAGTTCAAATTGTAGAGACTTCTTCAGATTGTTCACATGCACAGAAATATTTGCAGATACACACACATGCTATTGAAACATTTTTATTTTTCACCAAACAAGTCAGTGCAACATATGCACAGCGGATATATTTACATTGGAGTGAACAAAAATATGCTTTGATGGTTGATGACATGATCAACTAAGGTTGCTCTGATTTCATTTGAAAGTTGTTGTCTTCTTTGGCCATGACCTCCTCTACCAGCTCTACCCCTACCTCTCACTCTTCCTCCCCCTCTTATTCTCACCCTCCCTCTTCCTCTTCCTCTCTCTGCAACATCTTCCATTGTTGTTGTAAAAAGAAAGGTGCTCACCTGTGGTCTTTTTATAGTGCTTACTTCCTGATTGAAGTGGTAACAATTAACCATTGAGGTGTTTGGCCAGGTGGCACATGTATTGGCCAATTAGCTCATGTAGTGTAATTTTGAATGGCAGTGTTTTGAAATGGCAAACATGTGACTTTATGTCAGATTGTTGTGTCTTAGGCAGAGAACCGTGTTCAGTGCATTTAAAAAGTGCCATTTTGAATAGCAAAATGTGTGTAAAGCAGAAAATGTGTTTAGAGTTTTGGAGACTTGAGAAGAGGTTTTGCTCTCTGTGTGTCAGTTTAAATAATTGTGCTATGCATGTCATTTTATTGTGTTAGCAATTGGAAAAAACTGTAAGAACACTGAATTTTCAGAACTGTCACATACTTAACAGATTTTTTTTTAAAGTATACTCAACTGGCATACTCAATAGTAGGCAAGTGCACTGATTAGGACACAGGAGAGGAGCATGGATTGGGCTGTGCACAGGTCAAACCTGACCACCTTAGCAACACAGGAAACTGCTGAAATGTTTTCAAACTTTCTTTAGTGCCATACATTTATTTATTTCCTGTATCTTTGTAAACCATTTCCATATTGCCCTGGATGAGAACCTCTGCTAAATAACATACATATAGTTAATAAATCAGTACAGGATTTTTAGTTATTTTTTTATTTAAAAAAATGTATGGACCAGACTGCTGTTTTATAATTTTCAGTTAAGGTTCCACAATATCTATAATGATGTCATTCATTATAGTGATTCATTGGTCTAACTTTTCACATTCCACAGGGAACCACTGTAATCTTGACTACTGAGTGAGGCTCGCAGATCTACAGCATCAAACTGGTGATATCGGTCCAATGCAGTACAAATATCTGAAGGGTAATGTCACCAGCCTGCCCCTCAGGCTTTACTAAGGGGAGAAGGGATGGATAGGATGTTTAATTTTAAGAGGAAATTGAAAGTATCACACTACCAGAAAGACCTGACACCACTCTGATGGGAAAAGTAATGTATCCAGTGCAGTTCTAGCCGGGAATTACTGTCACCTTATACACAACATAAAATTGATTTGGTCCGTTTAGGTGGCTCCTGGAATGTGTATCTTCACACGTGTTGTTGTTGAATCACATTTTGTGCCTGTTGTGTATTTGTTTCTTTATTCATCAATGTATATGTGAACTCATCTCTGTGTCTGCCTTCTCTGTTTTATTGCTTTTGAAATTAAAGGTACAGTTTAGAGTAGTGAACAAAAGCTAAAAAAAAATAATAAAATAAAATAAATTACTCTGTTATGCTGTAGGGGCATTTTCCTGGCAGGGTTTAGGTCCCCTTGTCCCTTTAGAGGGAAGGATAACTGCAAATCAATACAAAGTTATTCTGAGTGACCACCTTTATCCCATGGTGAAACATTTGTATCCTGACATCTCTATCCTGTTTGACAATGCCCCCATCCACAGGGCATGAGGGGTCACTGAATGGTTTGAGGAGAATCATATGCTATGGCCATAGATCTCAACTCAATTGAACACCTATGAGAGATTTTGGACCAACGTGTTAGACAGCGCTCTCCACCACCGTCATGAAAACACCAAATGAGTGGGAATATCTTTTGTAAGAATGGTGTTCCACTTCCATCCCTCCAGTAGAGTTCCAGAGACTAGAATCTATGCTAGACTAGAGGTAGAATCTATGCCAAGGCGCATTGAAGCTGTTCTGGCAGCTTATGGTGGCCGAACACCTTGCTAAGACACTTTATGTTGGTTTTTCCTTTCATTTGTCTTTTAATCTGCAGCTACATTCTTTTCCTTTTCCGCCTCATGGAAAATGGATGATGTTTGTGAGACACAAGCCACACCTCACCTTGTTTTCTCAATGAGAGAGTGAGAGGGAAAAAACAACAAAGAGGCTAAACTGTCACATAAATCTCTTCAAGCACAAGGCCCCTGCGATGTGCTACAGCCAATCATCATTTCCACCGTGTTTCAAGTTCAAGGCTCACACCATCGTCTCATACTTTAGCCTACAGAGTATGCAGGGGTGGGGGCGGTGGTGGTGGGGGGGCTAAATAACTTCCATTTGCTGTCTGATATGGAGATTGAAAGGGGGGGGGGGGATGACAGTTCTTGCTTTGAAACTTTTGTTTCTTGCCGTAGAATTGAGCAGAATAGAAGACAATCAGGCCTAACTGATTTTGTCTCCGGTGGGGGGGCCTGGGGTGTCCCGCTCCGTGCCTGAGCCCACTGTGCGCTATGCAGATACGAGCACGCCCGGGGGAGCGGCGCGTGAATGGAGAAGAGGCCCGCGGTTCGGCCGCCACCTCCGCCAGCGCAGCACCAGCGTGTGTCCCTCCCGTCTAGCGCGTGATTAATTGATGGGCGAGTCACGCTATCTCTTGATTCACACTTGAACGTTGGTGATTAAAAGGGCGGTGCCAAAGGTGACTGAGTTACACAACCTTTAATCATTCCTGTCTCCGGGCTGCCACAAGGCAGATAGCGCCCATGACAACGTTGTCTCGGGCGAGCCGCAGTCAGGACACGCGCACACGGGAAACATGTTGAAGGAAAAAAAAATTGATTTGATTTTATATTTTTTCTTTTATATTTTTCTTTTTAGAGCTACTCATACTGGGGCTGATCATATTTTTACTCATTTTGACTTGTTGCATCCAAAGAAGACAGTAGACCTTCAGGAAACACACTGCCCCTGTGTACAAATAGGAGATATAGACAGGAGATGCACAAATGTTGGTTTGGAGGACAAAATAATGACCCATTTACACGGTTCAAGAAAATTAAGTTACTAAAACAATAAAGACATGGTGCATAAATCATATGTCCCCCACAGACATAGAGTGGTTTCTGGTTTTTACATCAATGGCCTACAAAAAAAAAAATTGCCTGTCACATGATAATCAATGTCATATCTGTCTGGCTCACCCAGCAACACTCAACACAGGCCACAAAGGGCTATTGTGACACTAAACAAAGTTCTGTTATGTATAACAACTGCCGCTAAGCCATCCATTTCCAGAACTAATGTACAAAACCAAATATTGCATCAACAACAATCACAATCTGGCCGTTTGCCCCTCCCCCTCTCCATATTTGAGGAGCTGCATGGGGTGGTCAGTTTGCCCACGTGTGAATTCAAGAGGGAGAAAGAAGGAGCTCTCTCCCAGAGAGAAGCAACAATGCCGGGCCTCAAAGCCAGGCATGATGAATTATTGAGCCCCTGGTGCTGCATCCAGTCTGTGATGTAAAAGGGCTCGACTTTTGTCTCGTTTTCTTTTTTTTTCTTCTGTGGGGCCGGGCTATTGAAATCCAAAACGTCCCGTGTCTGGGTTCACTGAGGATCACACAATACCACTAATGCCTCGTACGCAGAATATGCAACCCGAGACCGAATAATTAAGTAACGGAAACCCGCGCAGCGCACGGGCGAGGCCCGGCAGATGATGAATGAAAACGTCGGACTGAAAGAAGTGGCCTCTTTCACTGATTCCTGCGGACGCGCCGCTCGGCGGAGACGGCTAAATGAGATCGGCAGGCTCAGTCCCGGCCCAGGCCCCAGTCTATCGAAAAAGCGGGTATGGTTTTCAGCGACGTCGTGGCTGCAGATCAGCATTCATTAGGACTTTGATTGCGTTGCGGCGGTGGTCAAGGTTTTGCTGCGTGGCGGCAGCAGCCTTGTGCCGAGGGCGTCACCAGCATTCTAGAACGATGGCCTGCGTCCCGGCGCGCTTTTCAATGGCGCAGCGCGCTCTCCCGCTCCTCTCATGCGCACTAATTTGCGAGAATAGCTGAGCGCTGTTTTCCCCTCACCCTGCCGGTGTGAGGGACATTGCTAAAGCCATTAACTGCATACTGACGTCCAGATTTATTATTGTGAGTAAAATAAATAAATAAATACATATTTTTCTAAGTAGCATGCCTAAAATAAGATCAATTGATTTGTATCAGTCTATGAGTCTGGTTCTATAATGTAGCTGGTCTTTAGGTTGCATTGTTACATCCAACTTAAAACATTATCCATTCATGTACTACTATTAATTTAATAGAGCAGAGGCATATGACTAAAATAAATTCATCTTAAGAAACAAACTGTTTGACTTTGACACATTGTTTGATTGAGTTTCTGATATTGTTAACGATCAAATAAAGCATTTATGCAAAGAAATGAAAGTATACTGTTGCCAGACAGAAAATGGATCTGGAGTTAAACATTCTTCAAAGACAAGGCTATACTAGTTACCATTTGAATAATCAAACAATAAGTTCCCACAACTGACACTGCAATATAATCACCATTTTGATGTTAGCCTCAGACCTAATCAGAAGCTACCCAAATATGCGCAATGCATGCTGGATGTACATTGTAGATTTCTCGATTTCATGAACTACTTCATTGAAAAGTGCAATTATTAATGACATTTGTTGTAAATTCCCTTGTTAAATGCAATAGACTCATAATAGTTGGCCATTCAAGCATGCACAAAAACCCTGCTATGTCTTCTCTTCCTGTCAGAACGCATTACGTCAACAGTTCCATCAGGGTAATTGTGTTTACAGCGGGCTGGTGGAGAGGCAGAGCAAACAGGCCTAGCGAAGCCTCCGCAGCACATCTGCCCCAGTTCCCATGCACAGAACCACCTCCTGCCACCGGAAAAACAACAATGGCAGAGCTGCACCATCCTCACCAGATAACATAAAGAGACAGGGCCAAGGGTCTGACCTTTTACAAAGCTTTTGCGGTACTTTCATCAAACACATTTCTAGATTAACAACACGCTTTCTTTTTTTCCCCTCCACCAAGCATAACACACACACACACAAAAATTATATTTAGACAAACTGACAGATACAAACATTTATTTATTTGTGTACATATGAATACCATTTTAATGAATTTATATGCTGCCACTTTTCACCACATTTTAACTAAAAGAGAACTAAATTAATATTGTCCCTTATTGTTCATTTAATGCTACTATAATTTCAAAATCAATCATTTGTTTTTGCGATTATCATTATTTTTTATTAGTAGTAGTAGTAACAGTATTTGTTATGATTTATAATTGAACCTATTTAATACAGCATGCACACAAAAATCAGTGACAGTGTGCATTCAAAATGAAAAAGGATATTTGTTGTTTTGTATGCTATGAATGAGTCTGCATTGGCAAGCACAGTGAATGTCTATCCTTCAGAGGCTTGCATTTCACTCCTTGCTTTGATGTATGCTTCCTGGTGTATATTTGAATACTGGCACGAGAAAATCTGGAGAGGCTGTATATTTAATATTGCTGTAAACACACTGCCAGAAATGCCTGTGGCATACAATCAAAAACCCTGTCAGGCTTTGCTATTTACTTCAGGGATGTCACTGAATGTGGAATGCTGCGATGTAACCTTCAGCGCTTATCTCGATAGACAAGGTGACGTCGTCCTCCCAGTAAGAGCGATAACAATGACGATGTGTCATAACCACTTAAAGACACCGTGTCAGATCCATTTAGTCCTGTGCTTGTTTCGGTTTCGGTTCCACTTGACGAAACTGCTATGCCTCGCTAATAACCCCTGCCTGAACCGCTGGAGTGACCCACTTCCAGACATGCCCTACACATGTGGACTCGCACACGGGCACACATGCGATTCGCCCTGTATCGTCTGGCAAAAACGCAGGGTCTGTCTGTAGGGCTCCCAATTTGGATACGAATAAATAACTTCTCATCAAATAATATTAATACTTGATAATACCCAATAATGCAATAAATATTTCATTTTACAAAAATAATGTGGCGCCAAAACCATGAAACCCCATATTATTTTGCTTTCAGCATGTTTGTGTGTGTCAGTCACCCAAAACAATGGCTTCCACACAACACAAGGGCCACTGAGAAACGAAAGGCATAGTCCTCATAGCCTTTGTGATTCTAGTGGGAGATTACGCTGCTCTCCAGCACAGTGAAGTTGCTCACTGCAGTACAGCTAAAGGAAGTCTGTATATCTGCTGATAATTACTACAACAAACTGCTGGCTCGCATTTCTCTTTATCTTCTTCAATCAATTAGTCATGGCTTTAGGTTCATAAATGCTGCATAAGTCAATTATGAAAATTAAATTATTTATCAATGTGTGTACAACATGTTTAAATTGTTATTCATGAGCTATTTAATGATTTAATAATTAATCAATGCATGCCTATTAGTTTATTCCAACAATATAAATTGCCTGGGCTAAGCAGCGGCTCAAACGGAAAATGAGTGTAGAATACAGAAAATAATACAGCATGATAGCAGTGTGTATAGTCACGTTACATCCTTTTGGTGGTGGGTTGTCCCTCAATCGTAGACTGAGCCCGTTTGACTTCAAATCTGTCATGTTCTGATCCATCGCTTAGAAGCCAGAAAAAGGCGTGAGAAATGTGCTAGGTTACAGGTTGATATAATACCATTTGGTGCTCTAAAGATACGTGATGCAACTATATTTTTTCAACATGACACTCAAAATTAGGTACGGCAATTTATTTTTAAAATTCAAATTAGATCGATTCTTTTGTTTAAAAAAAACTGGCAAAAAATCTAGCAGGTGCATCCAAAGGGAAATGTTACATTTCCTGGTGTAGCCAGTGCAATTTCAAATGTACTTGAACCTTCTTATTACCCAGTCAGTAGTGCAAGCCACTCTGAATAAAGAAAACAATTCCAGAAATGACCCGTTTGTTTCTCACACAAAGCCATTTTTTTTTACAGAAGCCTACCTGTATTGGGGAAATTGGTGCACAAAGTAAAACTCAGGTGGTTGCTATGAGTGCAATGGCTTCTGTTTTGATGGATCGCATCGTGCAGTGTAGATTATAGTATGTCCTGCCCTGAATGCATTATCTACAGAATTAGCTATAAGATCAACTCCTCTGAGAGTGAGATTGGAATCAAATGAATCCAATTTACTGGCGTTTCACATTAGCCACAGTATTTGCGTTTTGAGCACGAACGAATGAGCATTTGAATATTCGAAAAGACCTCTCTGCAAGAATCTTCCCCTAGACAATAATCCTGGGGTCAGTGACCCGTGGTTACCGCACCTCATCCCGTTTCAGTATTCAGATAACCGAAGCAGTCCATAGCACGTGTGACGTTGTTGTTAGGAACCACACTCTCAATGTGGCAAATCTACGCACTCCTTCAGTTAGAAAGATGTCTTAAAAAACAGCAGATTCCCCTGATCATTGCTTGAGCCAACCCACCAGATGACTCGGGCAGGATGCCTGCCGATTCTATGCTTCCGCAAGCTTGTTTATTGAGGAAAGAGACAATCTGCAGATCCGGAATGGATCTTCTCACAATTTACTTGCCCATCTCTGCGGTAATATGGGACAAATTTACGTTAAACTTTGGGCCAGCTGCCCACCGCACACACTCCTGACAGACACAACGTCCTGGTAAGTGCACAGCATGTGATGCGACAACATCTCTGGTAGACTGTGTAATGAGAAACAACTGGTGTGGAGTTTATTTAGTACGTCCGCGAGCTTTGACTGTAGAGACAAGCTTTGTAAACCGCTGCAGTAACAGAAAAACAACCGGCCAAATTAGTATTTATTTGTTTAATTAGAAATTAGGCTATGATTGAACACAGAAGAACACAAACCACAGAGGGTAACTGCTGTACGCTGCAGTCACAAGAATTTAAATTACAACTGTGTGGAATCCACCAGAGAGCTCTCCTTTCATGGTGGAACACTTAGGCCACCTTACCAAGATGGCACTGCAATCCAAATTGCACAGCCGGTTATTCTTCATCATTTTCCAGTCTCAGAAATGGCCGTCACCTTCTGCCCCGTCATAAATCTACTACGGCTAAATCGGTACAGAACCACCATGATGCAACATTCCAAAAAGAGGAAGTGTAATTCTACGTCGAGCTAGAAACCGTTATTTTTAGGATATGGAGGAAGGAACAGTATATGCACAATATTGAATCTTGTTGCTGTTCAGTCCTTGAATATTGAGCACGGAACTGCGCTATTTAATACACAATATATGCATATCGGCAATAGCCTCTGATAAAAAATGATCATGCTGAACTGAATACATTATACTGTATATTCAAATCACATTCAAATTATCTTACGTCCCCTCTGCCTGCCTTCCGGCCTAACTGTACTCATTTGAAGGTTATTGTGTCTCACATTCAATCCACTTTCTGTACATCCACCTCTGTGGCAAGACGTTAGAGACAAAAATAAAATGCTTTTAGAACCCCCCCTGAACAGTAATATTTCAGGTAACAGTCAAAATAATTTCACAATAATTTTGTTAACAATTAAATTATAAACAATAGGGGGATTTGTCTCCAATTTTTTTAGTTGAGTTTTTAATTTTTAACATTGATAACCATGAAGCTTCCCTCCAAACCAATTATTAAATATGAGAATACTATTATGTAGGTATCCACAGTGCTGGTTCTCCTTCCTAACATTTCCTTTGACTAATCAAAAACCAAAAAAATTAATATGCCTAGCCAGCAAATTAGTCTAAACTAATCTGTCAAGCACATTCAGTTATCCAATTGTTGACTGCGCATCCATATACACCCAATAATGATGACAACCTACTATAAATCAGCTTGCAAGACCCTGGTTAGCTATTACACTGGAGTCATAATTGGATCATCTGTGATAGCCATAGCCTAATAAGACAATGGAGAGCTCCCAGATAACCTGTCCAACAAAAGCCACAGTGCCTGGCGTTGAGACTGTAGTATTTCAGGCTGTTTGAGTGCTTGAATCACCAGTAGCCAACTCTGAACTGAACTACCAGCGGGGAGCACATGTTGTCCATGATGAATGCTCACATCATACAGTACCGTTCTGGACACTGTCATGACAGATGTCAAGTAAAAGTGTTGTGAAACTGGACCTTTTCCGCTTTTTGAACTCTTACGGTCACTTAAAACCGGTAACAGTTATTGGTCCGGAATAAGCTTGATTACTGTACCGCTAAAATCGATGTAATTAACCAGAAATCCGTGCACTTAGGTGTATGACTCAAGTATTAGGGTTTTAGAATTAACCGGTTAGATTTAACCCTCGTTGTTCTGATCATCAGAACCAGAACCACCACCAATGTAACCATCTTTTTAAAAATGTCTTATCAATAGTCTTGAACATATGTTGCTGATGAAAACATGACAAATTATATGAAATAAATGAATAGTAAGAAAAACAATAACAAACAGCAAAATTGCAAACAGCCTTGAATGAAGCTGCGGTCAGAGCACTTTGAAATGGCAGCCATTCGGATGGGTCATGGCACCTAAGATGGTTTCTGGGCATACAACCATAATTGCCTTAAAATTATTAGTTGTTTCATGTGAACAAGTTTGTAAAGCAGATATTGTTTATGCATTTAAGAAAATAATTGCGAATGGTGGAAAATGTAATTTGAACTGAGAAAATGTTGGCAAGAGCAAGCACTTCTGTGAATGGCAGGTATGTGGGTTTACAACGCAAAACATATAATTATCTTTTATAGTGCCGCTATGGGGCCAATCAGTGTTGTATTAGGTGCGTCCTTGTTTGGCGTGGCCACCTACCTGCCAGCCAATTTATATCAAATTTGGACCATGGGAAGTGAGCAAGCTGGAACAAATGATGGAATAGGGTGCACCACAGAAGCCTGCACACCAAATAATTAAAGTAATAAAAAAACAATAGGGTGCCCTGTATGCACAATAGCCACGTGTCCTAAAATTATTATTTTTTATATTGGTTATACTTCTTTTTGTTAGGTTGTTAAACCAAAAATGTAATTAGTGGCAAAATTTTATGTTATGGACATGCCTATCACACAATTCTTCACCACCAAGAACTCCCTTACAAGGTAAAGCATGAAGGTGGTCAGAGCTGGCTAGGAGGAAAACCATCACCCACAATCCTCAGCTTACAAATGCTCACAAACAAAGTGCACTTACGCCTACCAACGGGGCCCACCGAAGAAACATTCGCCATGACACAGAAAGACGACGAGGAAAGCCAGCTACTGAGGGATGCGTAGAAGCTTACAAAGCAGCTATGACCAGGTCAGATGCATGCCTGTCCATTGGTGTTCACTGGTAGCACCATCTGTGTGGTCAGTACAAGAGCCTCTCTGCTGTAACATTGAAACAATCCCACAGTGGCAAATAAAATGGCTCTCAGGGACAAATGGCCAATGTGGGCCTCACAGCGTGGGTTTGGGCACCAGTCCCTCTCACACACAAGTCCAATACTTGGTACAGGTGGCGAATTAATTCAGCCAAAGGCCTGACAAAACAACTTTTGAGACGCGTTGGCGCCTGTGCGCGGATCAACCCCGAAAGCCCAGCTCTGGGTTCCTGGCAGGAGTCACACAGCGTAGAGCTCCATGGAGGGGAAGTGAACTTGTGGAGAGCCCATATGCACGGGACTAAAGAAAGTGGGCACTGGGCCAAATTTGGGGGGGGTGACAGACAACCACAAAAAAGCACATCCCAAGATTCCTGGAGCAAACAACCATTACAGGAGTTTGAATGCAGACGGGGGAAAGACACACTTCAGACTGTCAACACACTACAGACAGTCAACACACTACAGACAGTAAACACACTACAGACAGTAAACACACTAGACAGTAAACACACTACAGACTGTAAACACAATACTGACTATCAACACAATACTGACTATCAACACACTAGACTGTAAACACAATACTGACGATCAACACACTAGACTGTAAACACAATACTGACTATCAACACACTACAGACTAAACACACTAGACTGTAAACACACTACAGACTGTAAACACAATACTGACAGTAAACACACTGGACTGTAAACACAATACTGACTATCAACACAATACTGACTATCAACACAATACTGACTATCAACACACTACAGACTGTAAACACAATACTGACTATCAACACACTACAGACTGTAAACACAATACTGACTATCAACACACTACAGACTGTAAACACAATACTGACTATCAACACACTACAGACTGTAAACACACTGACTGTAAACACAATACTGACTATCAACACAGTACAGACTGTAAACACACTAGACTGTAAACACAATACTGACTATCAACACACTACAGACTGTAAACACAATACTGACATTAAACACACACGACTGTAAACACACTACAGACTGTAAACACACTAGACTGTAAACACACTAGACTGTAAACACACTACTGACTGTAAACATACTACTGACTGTAAACACACTACTGACTGTAAACACTACAGACTGTAAACACAATGTGCCAGACTGTAAACACACTAGACTGTAAACACACTAGACTGTAAACACACTACACACTGTAAACACACTACAGACTGTAAACACAATGTGCTGCAGAGATGCCGGGGTGCGTCTTGCAGCTCAGCCCCCGCTGGTTTTGAGCCGTGGTGTTTGAGCATGCGGAGGAAAGGCTTGGAGCTGGAATCCTGACGACAGACGGGCGGCCGAACATCGCTCACAGCAGCAACAGCCTCTCTCCCTTGGTCGAGACAAAGCACCAGGCCATTTACACACACTGCTCAGACATAACCTGGCCAGGCTAGCCTAAACTTGTTCCTAGCTGCTGCTGAAATAGTGGGAAAATCACATGAGCAGGTATTTATCCACACACATCCATCTCCTTTATAAGGCTTTTAAACTTAGGTCATCTTTTTGTGGGATTGGGTACATATTCCAGTCATTTAATTTCCCCCTCATTTTTAAGTTATGATATAAAATATACAGGTTGATTTGTTATGAAGAAACAGGCCAATAAATAAGTTAATAAAGACTTTCTTCATATTTTTAGAAGTTATATGCAGAAAGCTTTACTGGTTAGCGCCTCTAAAATTAAGAAAGCGGTTAAAGGCAACCATTTCAACACCGCTTTCAAATTTGCAATTTTTAAAAATTACTCATCTGTTTCCCTTTGAGGTTATGGCCTCAATTAGTACTAAAATGGTTCAAGTGGCAGTGATGAGGCGCTGCATACCCGGGCCATGAGCCCCCCTCAAACTGCTCAAACACTGGAGAAAAAGGCCACACTTGCATTCATTTTCATAGAAGAGGTTTACCAGCTCCTAGTAAGAATGCATTAACATGAACCCATTCCCACATAAAGCATAAAATATGTGCATGAATTTTTTAAAATTGCAATCACACAAGGTTGTCCATTAATGCACAAGAAACTGCTTTCATGACATTCGGTTACGAAGCAAAACGTAAAAGTCAAAACGTCGCTGGATTGTTTTAGATCTTTTTATTGGAAAATAGAGGAAATTAAATAGACAACATACAATGGATGGTTGGACACATGGTCCTGCTCAGAGAAGTAATGGCAGCGGTTAAGTGGTCTGAGGTGCCGCTTGAAACTGCTGCATTCAGGTGTCTGGAGCCAGTTTTCCAATCCATCAGTTGAGTTCTTATGGGGGAAAACAAAAACAAAAAAAGGATTCTGCCAACTATCACCAACCCATAAAGCTGTACTTCTGCCTGCTGGTGAGGCAACCACATAATCAGCCTCATCTTCATCTAAACAAGCGTAACTGCCAGCCTAGTGTGTTCTAAGGACAGAAACCTACAGAAAAGACCACGTAACATTCTGATTTGGTTTCCTAGATGAATATTGTGGGTCACTTTTATTAAAAGCGTCATTACTACAGTTGGCAGCAATTTACATTTTTTTTTATCATACATGGTTTCAAAAAAACAAAACAAATAAAACAACAAAAATAAGACATCACAAAAAAAGAAAATAAGAAAAAAAACATTTACAAAGTCATGTCTGTAAACTTCAAGGCTAGTTTAGAATTGAGGTAATGCTGTTCAGCTTTGTAACTAAAGTAACAAACGTCCTTTCATTAGAGAAATGTACCTGATTTTTTATTTTTTTTTATTTTTATTTTTTAAGTTTATACCAGTGCATGAACAAGAATATCAAGAGACAAATTGACTGTAGTACTTTTTCTTTTTCTTGTCTTTATCTTGCGGTCACCCTCCTGGTGTCGTATTCTGAGAATAATCTAACATTCAACAGCTGCCTTAGTTATTGCTGTCTCCTCAGGCGGAGTCCTTCACACCTCTGGTTAGATTGTCAGCGTGTGAAACTCGGAACAGTCGGAGTCTGGAGGCATGATATGTATGAATTTCATCCTGATCTTCACAGCAAAAAACAAACGGTACAAAAAAAAATAAACCCATAGAAAAAAGTTAAATATACATCTTCATTAATCCTTTTCAGCAGCGGTCGTATGCCACTGGATTTCAAAGTTTGCTGCTCGTCAAACACAACATCAATGGTAGGGGGGGGGGAGAAGGGGGGGGAAAAAGCAGAGCACTATTGGAGCAATTCATTCCTAAAAGATTTTCAGAAGTTTTGAAATTTCATACCTCTCCTAGGATAATAAATAATGCACTGCACAATACTCAAGGACCAAGAAACATCATTTTGACATCCATGTAACATGACATTTTTTTCTTTTTTTTCTTTTTGCTACACTATGTTAGACAGCTTCTTGTTTTCCATTTCATTTTGCCTTTGAAAATGAAAATGAAGGGGGGAATAATCAAAACAAAAAATTAAAGGGAAAAAAACAAAAAAAACTGCCAAAATCTAAATGTTTGGATATTAAACTGGCATGTAAACAGTAGGGCTAACCATTATTTGTCAAAAAGTTTAAAACACTTCTTGAAAGCAGTGGGGAGGAGACGAGACTACTCGTCGTTGTCCTCCGCTTCTTCGGCCTCCTCCGCCCGGTCCAGGGAGTCCAGCTCCTCGGCTGGTCCCAGCTCGTCCTCCAGCAGCGACGACTCTGCAGTCTTGTTCTGGCTTTCGTCCGTGTCGCTGTCTTCCACCGCGTTCTCTCTGTCCTGCACCTTGGCCCTGGCCGCGGGTTCTTTGCCGGCATCCTTGTCGTCGCCTGCGGCCCCTGCGCCGGCCCCCGCCATGGCGCTCTGCAGTCCTGCTAGCGTGGCCTGGGAGAATCCGGGAAGGGCCAGGCCACCTAGGCCGGGGGGGAGGAACATCGAGGGGTAGAAGAGGCCAGGGGCCATGGTGGACAGGAGGAAGGGGTTGAACGCCAGCGGGTTGGCGGACATGCCGGCTGCTGCTGCTGCTGCTGCTGCCGCCGCGGCAGAGTTGAGCGAGGCCTCGCCGTTGGCCTCGGCACCCGCCTCGTTCGTATTCTCCAGCTCATTCTCCTCCCCTTCCTTGTCCTTGTCCCCCGTCTTGGTGGCGGAGCCTTCCTCGGGCTCTCCCTGGCCGGCGGCTGCAGAGGCACTGCTGCTGACCGTGGCGGCTGCAGCGGCGGCCAGGTTGTTGTTGAACAGGCTGCCCAGGCTGAACATGTTGGGCAGGCCGGCCATGCCGGGCAGCATCAGGGGCAGCATGGCCGAGGCATGCTTGGCGTCGCCCCCGGCGGCGGTTAGGCCCGGGGGGAAGCCCATGAGGCCGGCCAGCTGCAGGCTCTGCAGGTTCTGCAGGTTGTGCAGGCTGGCCAGGTCCATGCCTCCGAACAGGCTGCTCATCAGCAAGGGGTTAATGCCCGAGGACGAGGCGGCAGCCGCGGCGGCGGCTGCTGCTTGGGCCGCTGCCTTGGCGATCTCACTCTTTGGTCTCCTCCCTCTGCGGCTGACTCCCTCTTCTCTCACCACTGGCCCCGTCAGAAGACGGTCAAACATGGACTTGGGAAGGAAGCCCTGTGAGCAGACACAGACATACACATTACATTACATTAACATTACAGGCATTTAGCAGACGCTCTTATCCAGAGCGACTTACTTATTACATCGTATTACATTTATCCATTCATACAGCTGGATATATACTGAAGCAATGCAGGTTAAGTACCTTGCTCAAGGGTACAACGGCAGTGTCCTACCTGGGAATTGAACCTGCAACCTTTCAGTTACAAGTCCAGTTCCTTAACCATTATACACACACACACACGATGGTCAGACAGACCCTCTCACCGCCATAAAACCAAAACATTATGGTTTTTCAGGCCTATAGCCTACAAGCTCAAGACCACTTCATGCATGGAGTCCGTCATGCAAAAGAACAAACATTCACGTTTACTCACCGACTGCTTGACGATCTCTGTCCAATCTGGAGATATTGCAAATTCTGGATTTTCTTCAAGCCACCTTGGCAAGTCCTTCATTGGAGGGGCCATGGCTCCTCCCATCTAAAACAAAACGAAACAATGAGGGCCCAAGTCTAAATACACAGCGTTTCAGACCTGTCTAAGTAGGCCTACTATCCATGAGACTGGTAAATATTTTCCTTGGAATAAGGCTGCATCCACCTCATCAATCATTTGAGCTGAGAACGTACCTTTTTCCCATTTCTTCGGTTGACTACAGGCACCCTCTCCTCCCCGGTCAGAGTGTTGATGTCGATCTTGTTGGGGTTGCGACAGCGGTGCCTCTTCTGCTTCGGCTTCTGAAATGGTGAGAGGAGATGGTCCTCGTTCTTCTGAAAGCAAAACAACAACAAAAAAAAAGGATGAAGAAAGTTCCCAAAAGTTAAATCCATTTCACTGGGCCAATCCGAAAAGGAGCGGAGGGTACTTACTGGTACATAACTCGGTATATCAACAGTGTAATTAGGGTGCTGGTTCAGCCACTCGATTAAGTTCTTGTTGGTGGGAGCGTCCTCTCCCACCAGCCGGGTCCCGTCCTCCAGGTTGATGACGGGGACGTGAGCGTTGGGGTCCAGCTGTTCTGGGGATGGAATGTTTCTCTGCGGCTGCGGCGGCACACGCACTCCGTCTACGAAAGCTTTGGTCACTTCGGAATCCTCCTGGAAGCACATGGCCTTCATTAAGGTCACAGCATAACCGCGCATTGCAAATCAAAATGGCTACAATTCCACCCTCACCGCTCCCACACAGTTGCCTTGGCTGTGTCGCAATCTGACCTGGTTTCCCCCCCATCCCCCTCCACACCTGTACCCTGCTCCGAGTTTGACCTAATCCACCCATAGCGCTCTTCTTGGTCGGCCCACTATACTAATCTCATCTGGCTCTGTCATTTACTGGTGCAATCTTCTTATCTTCCTCCAAACACCCTCCTGAATGCCGTTTGTGTCTTTTCATAGGTAGGTTTTGAATCGGTGCCAACAAAACATTCAGGCCAACAGACTCAACGCTCATCTCTAATTGCACTGATAATAACAATTCAGCCTCACCGAAGACTAAAGGGTGGGCATAACTGCTAATTTGGGCACTAGACTGAAATGCACTCCTCGTTTCTTGTAACTGATCAGTTATTAAACGCTCAGGATTTCACAAGGCGACCCTCTGGAAATACGGACCAAAACAAACACAGAGGGGGTGCGTTTGACCGATTAATTTGCATACATCTGCATATTCATAACATGCAAATAAAAGGGGGACGTACAGCATTTAGCGCTGCCCTCTTGCTGCCCATGAAGAGCAGATCCAGCCCCTCCACATTTTTCCTGCGGCCCCTCCTCCTCTTCATGGGCACGTCTCCCTCCATGAAGGAGCCATTCATGATGTGCCTGGTGGGGGTTCCTGAGAGGCCTGCTTGCAGCAACTCCATCTGAGTTTTAAAGGCATCGGCAGTTGGGGTGGAGGTGTTGGGCAAAAGGAACTTGGAAGAGAGGTTTGAGGTAGAACTGGTGGCCTCCCGCAAGGCTTTAGTCAGGTCCACGGCCCGGTCGTGGCCGTCCGAGGCGTGGGACTCCCTCAGCTGGGCCACCATCTCCATCAGGTTCCTGCGCTTGGCTGCCCGCTCCGCCTCGATCTCCACCTTCCTCCTCCTGCGGCGCCGCTGCCGGGGGACCGACAGGCTCAGCACCTCGTCCTAGAGAGAGAGAGAAAGAGAAAGAGAAATAGAGAGAAAGACAGAGACAGAGAGACAGAGAAAAAGAAACGGAGAGAGAAAAACAGACAGTGACAGAGAAAGAGACCGAGAGACAAAGAGAGAGGGAGAGACACAGAAAGAGAGGTTCACAGTGAGCTACAAACACACGGAGGCCCTATCTGACCATCCATCTGTCATTGCACTGAGCCTAAATGTGATTTGAAATGCATTGTTTGAGCCTGATGTCCGGCTCACTGTCAAGTGCCAAGGACTCTAATTGACCGTTGGAACAAAGAGTCCTCTAGACTGCCGTAACATGAGCCGTGTGAAACCGACAGGGCTGCAGAGGTGCTGTGAAAATGGACATGTTGACTGGGCTGAGGTGTGCGGGGCTAAATAATGAGGCCTAACTCTGGGTTGAGTCCTGTCCTAAATAATGAGGCCTAACTCTGGGTTGAGTCCTGTCTCTAGAGGACACAAAGGCTAAATAATGAGGCCTACCACTCTGGGCTGAGTCCTGTCGTTCCGGAAGAAAGCAAAGCTAAATAATGAGGCCTACCACTCTAGGTCAAGTCCTGCCGTTCTGGAGGAACACAAGGCGAAATAACGAGGCCTACCACTCTGGGCTGAGTCTTGTCGCTGTGAAGAAGAGCGAGGCTAAATAACGAGGCCTACCGCTACATTTCACGGGCAGGCCCGATTTCAAGAGCAGCCCCGGGGGGTTTGTTCCTGACAGCGCTTCTCTCTCTCACTCGATGACTTGCCTTGGCCATCTGGGGGGAGAGCGTGACGTCCTCGCTCCCGCTGTAGCTGGCCTGGCCCACCACGGAGAGCTCTGCAAAGCTCCTCCTCTGCAGAGGGCTGTCCATGGCAGTGGGAGTGTATCCAGGCAACAGGCCCGGGAAGTCAAACAGCTGACGTCTGTTCACCGGCCACTTCCCCTTGACCACCGCCTCGCAGATGTTGTCCATGCGACTGATCATCAGCCTGTCCTGTAAGGCACCGGAGCAAACGGGCAGAAACAATGAGTGTAAGGGGAGGGGAGGGGGAGAACAGAAGGGTGGGGGTGCGATTAAAAAAGAAAGAACACTGCAGTGTTTTAACTGAAGTCTGACCGCCATCTTGTCCTTTTCATCAGAGCAGAGGTGTTGACCTGCTCCCCTCTACCAGGCCACCATATTGAAAGGAGAGGCCGGTTTGGTGGGCGGGGTGCTAGGCAGGCAGGAACTCTGTTTTTAATTATCTGGTGGCCATTTGATTTTGTGTTATTCTTTTTTGAAGGGCAGTTTTAAGGGTCAATCTGACTTACCCCTAGGACAGAGGTCTGAACGGCAAGGACCATCTGAATATCAGTTCTCAGCTTATGACAGCCAGACTAGACAGACTATTGATTCAATCACAATAACATTCAGTAAATAGGTTAAATATCTAACTGCTGTCTTTATTACTCAACAATGGACTACGCATTACCACTTAAATGTAGTCCCAATGCACCGAATAATCTAAAGACAAACCGACACCCCGGCAAGTGCTGAAAAGACCGTTGCCCTGCAGAAACGGTGCATAAGAGCTGTGCCTCCATATTGTAAATGCATTGCCCAAAGCGACTTTATGAAGCGTGGCCAACCGTCGCTAACCACTGGCCCCAACATTAGCACCTCTCTGCATTGTCTCTAACAGTTGACCCATTTCTGATCTGGCGTGCACTATTGGGCCTTCAAAGCAGCTCCTTTGAAATGTCTACTGTAGGCACTGTTGCTGTCAATTAGAGGGCGATTAACAAGTAGGATGTTGCTGCCGACTATTTTGTTTGGGGAATTAACACGATTTATTATTATTTTTTTATTTGTTTTTGAGCGCTCGCATGAGAACACAAGAACCTGCCTCTGCAAAGCCCAATTCCTTCCAAAACAAACGCTCTGATATAATTCGCAGCATATGCTTTTAATCGTGGAGAAGACGCTATAATGGAGGCCAGGCTTGCAGTTGGCAATGAGAAACAGCACTCAAAGGCTTTAAGGGACCCCGCCCCATGGGTGCGCTCTATTTATGCAAACAGCCAGGAACAAGAAAACACTGACGAAGCTGGCGGGCTTCCAGCTCACGGGCGGCGGCGGCGGGCGCTGACCTTGGGCCAGAAGGAGTAGGAGAACGATCTCTCGTGTAGGATGTGGGCCACCGAGGATTCCCCGTCCTCAGGGTAGAAGCCGTCGCGGGTCTCGTCACGGGCTGTGCTCAGGGACGCATTGCTCTCCTCGTCAAAGTTCTTCCCCCGGGACGCCGCGCCGACTGCAAACAACAAGAGCTCTGAGTGCAGAGTGGCGGGTGGCCCCAGGCTAGCAGGCTAGCAGGCTAGCAGGTCAAACACAGCACCAGTACAAACAAATTTTCAAGAAATCAGACTAGCTTGTGTTTACATCAGGTAACTTTGGTGTTAAAATAAAAACCCAAGTTCCAACTGAAATTCCACTGTAAAATGCAAATGTTAAAAACAAACACGGTAGAATACCTTCGGCGTGGGAAGATTCCTCTGATTTATCGTCCTCATCTATCTTGTCCTCGTCTTCCTCCTCGGACCCTTTCTCAGACAGCGATTTGGGCTCGGACCCGGGCGGGCCCTCCACATTCTCCTGCGTCTCTAGCTCCTCTTTCTCCAGCTGGGCTTCGGCGGGCGTCGCCTCCCCTTCCCCTTCCTCAGGTTGGGGAGCCGCGGCCTCCTCTTCCTTCTGGTCCTCTCCGTTGCTTGGCTCCTCCTTCACCAGGGCCTCCTCTTTCCCCTCCTCCTTATTCTCCTCCTCTTTCTTCACCTCCGTGTTCAGAGAGTCAGCCTCAGGCTTCTCCACCACCTTCTCCTCCGGGGACTCCAATTCCTCCGCCTTAAAGTACGTTGGGTCCTGTTCCTGCTCCTTCTTGAGGGTGGGGTTAGGGGCGGGAGCGGGGTTGAGACCCTGGCCGGGATACGGGGTGCTGTAGTACTGGCCGGGCATCACTCCACCACCGGTGTTTTTGTTCTGAGCGAACTTCCTGTGGGCCTCCAGGAAGGCCAGCTCTGGGTCGTTGAGGATGTGGTAGTCGGTGCGGCTGACGCCGTGCTTGGAGGCTCCCAGCAGCAGGTCGCGGTCGTGGCGGCCGCACTCCCACCACTCGGGCAGGTCGGGGCTAGCCTGGCACAGCTTGAGGCGCTCGTCCAGCTCTGGGTGGGGCAGCACCTGCTCACGGATACGCCGCAGCAGCTCGATGCGGTACAGCGTCCGTGAGGCGCGCTCCTCCGTGATGGGCTCGATCAGGATGCTGGCGTCCGGGGGCTCTGCGGAACAGTCCGTTCACCGTCACCGTGCAATCCACAACCCCCGCACACAATAACCCACTTCCCTACTTCCCTCACAAATGACGCTCTTCAACTGATTTTTATTTTTTATTACGACAATTCTGAGTGCTAAATCATTTTTTTTCTCCCATTCCATCATTCATCTCTCAACAAGGTTTTAATATAACCGACTGTCAATAATACAATGTTTGTGGGCGTTAGCGGCAGGTGCGTAGGCATCTGCATGGCCGATCTGTTCACTGGCACATCAACTTCGGCTTATGCATGTGCAATCGATGTTCACATACCTGATGTGTGAATGACATTACTGACTTTCTTTCCAACAAATCATTAAAACTGGGAGCAACATTAACTAGTTCATGCAACGGGCTGTAATTTCTATAGCTTTTCATCCATCGTGTTTATTTTCTTTCTCAGTGTGGAGAACGGGAGTGAGCGCTGCAGCATGTAGACGCTTACCCTCATCAGCTTTGATAGGCATGCGGCAGACCCTCTTGCACATGGCCACAAAAGAGAAGAAGTATTTCTCCAGGCTTTCGTCCGTCTTCTTGTCGAGCCGGGCGAATGCGCGGAACTGGTTCCAGTCGAAGCGCTGCTTGCGGGCGTCGTACATGACACCGAAGGTGGACACCACGCGGTAGAAGTCCGCCTCCTCCCTCCTCGTCCATCTGATAGGACAGCGGGAAGAGGGAGAGGGTTAGCAGGCTCTACATGGGTGAGGTATGGGGGGGTGGGAGGGATGGCAAGGGGGTATGGCAAGCCTTTGGTGGGGAGGAACTTGTAAGAGAGGCGGGGGAAACTCACTTCTGGCGGCGCTCGGTGATGATGGCCTCCCTCTCGGCCACCATGGCCCTGACTTCCTCTCGTGGCCGGCGCCTACGGCGGTCGATCTTGTTCATGGCCTCCTGCCTCATCTGCTCCCGCTTGTAGCTGCGCTGGTAGGCCGTGATGAGCCGCCGCAGCCTGGTGGTCAGCGCCGAGCCGTTGGGCCAGTACAGCTTCCCAAGCTCCTGGTTTTCGCTGGACTTGGCTGCTTCACACCCACACACCAAACAGCCGTTTATAAGCATTTTACCAGACACTGTGAACCAGAGCTTTTCCCACAACTGAATAAAATGTAAAATTATGCAGTTTTTCCACACGGCAGCTACGTGTCGTAAATGGAGCCGTACCCGAATTGTCCGTGTCCATGGTTTCCTCCTTATCATCGAGGGGCGAATCTGCAAACTCCTGCATTATGGGAAGAAAGAGAAAAGCGGTGAATAAATAAGGAGGCGATCCTGATGACCCGTGAAAAAGCATTGTGTTTTAAGACTGTCCACTCACATCCATCTCATCTTTAAAGGGCATCCTGGCCGGCTTGTACTCCGGGTCTTCATCCTCTCTGTCAAAATCACCCCTAAAATTAAGGGGAGGAGGGGGGTGAGGGATGGAAACAGCCAAACATTAGTACCCAAACAGGAACAAAGGGATTAAAAAAAGAGAAAGAAAAAGCGGTCTTCTCGCCGAGGAGAGCTGCAGCCCGTCTTACCCCTCAGCACCATCTGCTATCATGTCAGCTCCTCTCTGTTCTGCAGCGATGGCCTTGGCATCAGGCATCCCCACTCGCTCCAGGAAACACAGGCTCGGGTCCGCTCGCATCGAGTTGTACTTCTCGTAGCCTGGCAGGTGCGCGAGGCGCGAGCAGAGGCAATAAATCAGCTTGGCGAGGGCAGACGTCTACGAAAAATTACTGCCAACCATATATATTTATAAGTAAATAAGACGTCTCGGGAGGGTTATTTTCTAAACAATGGCATGTGCGCGGCGGGTTTGGCAGCGCGGCGGCAGGCTTGGAAAGATGGAAAGGTTAATGTGTCCTTTCACTGTCATTCTGAGCGTTGCCTATTCCCGGCTTTGAGGCTCAAGCTGACAGCTCCCGTGGGCTCACAGGACAACACTTCTAGCGTGTGGGTGTCATTAGGAAAATTCATTTACCCCATTTATACAAATAAAGACAAACATTAACATTAATCCCTAAAGAATCTAAGATCACCTTTGGCAAAAAGCCTCTCAATACAGATAAGAGAAGGAAAAAATGCTTCCCCAAATAAAGTCCTCAGCGCACATACGTATTCCATATGGCTCAAGACTGGCACTTTAACTCTGCTATGAGCAGCTTACTAAACCTGTTTCTATCTGTTCTCAATGCTGACTGCTGGCTTCCACAGAACAGGAGTGTAAACAGGGCTAAAAATAGATCAAGTGTGAAGTGCGGAGATCGGAAAGGTCATTTACAGCTATAAAAAGTCCGGCGTGCCCTTTAAACAAAAGAAAAATTCATGGCAAATTCAAGAGCGGCCCACAAATATCAACATATGGATCAACCGCGGGGGTCTGACTTTTGACAGTTGTTAAATTTGGACGGGAATGCTTGCGCCTCGCAAAGCGCGGACGCAAAACCAGGCCACGTCTTCCAAAACTAAAAAGACGTTTTTAAGGGGGAAAAATACATTTCCTTTTGACGATACGCAACCAAATTGGTACCAAAATGTATTATTTATTTATATATTTTTTAAAGCCAATGCCTAACCTGCTCCTCAGACAAAATATTATATTAAAAAAAAGAAAAAGAAAACAAGGGTTTTGGATATTAAAAAAGGAAAGACCACCAGTACAAAAAAAAGAAAGAAAAACAGCCACACTGAAGGGGGAATACGCGCTGGAACTGCCCGAGTAGAACAGATTTGAAACGGCAGATCCCGACAGTGCGCTGCGGGAAGATGATTGCCAGACTGGACCCACTTCAGCAGAGCCCGTGATCAGACAGGCCCCCGAGTACCCTCCCTCCCCCCTCCCACCAGAACATCACATTTCAATTAGGATTTATACTGTGACACATTGTTTCTAACCGCTGTAGAGCCTGAAGCCAAACTGTAATCATGAAAGGGTTTATAAGCTATCATTCTTTCCCGCAGTCGGGCCGGGCCGCTGAGAGTTCCTCCATGACCTCCAGTGAATTGGGATTATGATTAGGAACGGCCTGCTGTATATATCACGGCTGCTACACATCGCGGCCCTTCAAAGTTAACAAGGCAGCTTCCCACTCGGGGGAATGGGGAGGTCTCGGCGCTGACATTTTGTGAAATACTGCTTGGAAGAAAGCCCATGAGGCACTTGTATAGATTAATAACAGAGGTTAAACCCACCAGCTACTCTGACACCGGCTGGTAAGACAAGGTAGCGAGCGCGCCGAGAGGCGGGGACCTGGGCGAGATCCCGCCGCACGTGCCGCTCGCTGCTTTAGGGGAAGTGTGTGTGTGTGTGTGTGTGTGTGTGTGCGTAGGGTGGGGGAGGGGGGAAAAAGCCCTTCAGCGTTCTGACTGGCTGTATACAAACTATACTCACCAATCCCTACGTGAGCCAAAGGGCCGCTATTCGCTATGATCCGATTGGGATCAGGCGCTAAGCCTACGTATGAAAGCTGACAGTGCAGGACGGCGGTGTGTGACGCACCATGCTTGAAGACGCCGATGAGGAGGCATTTGTCGGCCTCCCTGTTCCACCAGTCTGCAGGCACTTCCGCATGAAAGGGTTGTGGGATCCACACGTCTATTTCACTGTGGACAAAAAAAAGCCACGGGCGATCTTATCGGCTGTTCCGGTTAACGAGTCCCTAAAATAGCATTTAAAGTACAAACGTCTCCATCTCCGCGCACGCCCGCTGAGAAATGTGGACATTAGCACCGAGTAACTAATTGCCACCAAGTTCATCTTTATTCATTCTAATCCTTGTGATCGCAAACCGTATTGGAAAAAAAAGAAGATTAATCTTGTTTTAAGAGAATCGAACAGACGAGCGCGCCGTGCGCCACTAAAGGTGACTATAAATATAGCGAAGGAGAGCGCCGGTTCCAATCAAAGTCCATCTTGTGCACATTTGCATTGTGTACACGTCCATAAATTGTATATGCATGCGCATCTGGATGAAGGTGATGAGGAGGAGGGGGGGAGAGAGGGGGGAAGGGATGGCAGGAGAGGGAGGGAGGGGGAGAGAGAGGGAAGACTGAAAGAGAGGGGGGGTAGAGAAAGATGGATGGAGGGGAGAGAAAGAGAGCAAGAGGGGCAGTAAAATAGAGGGAGAGAGATTGAGAGAGGAAAGAAGGAGGTAGAGAGAGGGAGGAGAGGGGAATAGAGAGATGGAGAGAGAGAGCTCCAACACCAACCTTGAATCGGTGCCCTCTAAGATCCTGTCCGCCTGGTCGCCGATGACTTCCTGCCGGAGATAGTAGAGCATGCGGACTCGCAGCAGGACTCTGAGGAGGAGGGAGAGAGAAAGAGAGGGAGAGAGAGAAGGAGAGAAAGAGAGGGAGAGAGAAAACTTCTTAACTTTGGGACTGTTTGCCAACAGTAGCTTTTGGCATCTGCTACAGTTCATCCATCATCCTGCCAAGGCTGATTAGCCATGCTGTATGGTAGGCTTGAAGCATGACAGATGGTGGCACATAATCACCTCTGTGTGGTGCCTTTCGCTGGCTTCCAACAGGTCTGCCTGGCAACCGGTCTGCGCTGCATAGAGAAGCAGGCGAGCCGCACGGAGCCCAGGCGCATTTCATTTATTTCCACCTAATGCAGTTTGTGAAGTTTGGACACGTCCTGCCAGTACCTCCAAAGTACAGAGGCAAGTTTGTAAACAAGCGAGCAGATGGTTGGCAGTAAGTGTTCTGCTTCATTATCTCGTAAAATTTCCTCAGCTGTTGCCCGATTCCATTTTTGGAGACACATCAGAAGTTGTAAAGAGCGCTATGCAAACCCGGCTTTTATTGCCTTGCCACGACAAAACAATACCTGGCGACACATTTTATTTATTTATTTTCTTAAATGAACTGAATAAATGAAAAAAAATAAAATTCTGATTTTTAAATGTTATTTTTTTACAAAAAAATGTAGGTGATGACAACAAATCTGTCAAGTTGAACATGAAACAAAGACCAGATTTGCCACAGAAACATTGTAGGCAACGACGACAACAACAACCTGTAATGTCCATTTCTGGTCGGGAGGCATAAATTCATCAAGAGATTTTCACCCGTTATGATCGTGACCATCTCTCTTCCATCTTAAACAGACTTGAGTAAAACGGGGGTTATTATGGGAGCTTCGTCTCCAGGCCTTGTTCGGTGCCCTGCTGGTAATGAGGCGAGTCAGGGACCGTCACGGCTTGGAGAAACCAAGGTCAGCTCAGAGTCAAGGTGGATGCAGGAGACTTGGTAAATGGCAGAGACTTAGCCATTACATGAGCATAAGTCTGAACACCAGGGGGGGCATTTCATAAAGCAGGATTACTGAGTTAGCTGGCTAACTGCACTGAGTAAAACCTGGAATGGCTCTTTTTGCTTCAGTCCATGTTCTAGGTTTTTACTCAGTGCAGTTATCCAGCTAACTCAGTAATCCAGCTTTGTGAAATGCCCCCCACCCCCCCACCCCCCCCCCCCCCTGGCTTTTCCACTGAACTGCTGAACCACGCTCCTGTCTGGGGTTCCGTTTACTTTATTTGCTAAAGAAGTCAAATTGAAATCCTGTCTGTGATTGTGGGTCAGGTCTAATTTCGCTGCATTTGCCCAATGTAAGCGTCATAAAAATAATAAAAAAAAATAATAAAATAAAAAAACCGTGGCACGGTTGCTTGTGTCACAAACATTGACTTAAAACGAAGGGGGTGAGGGCTTGGTCGCAGCATATCTGGCACACACGTTTTATTATAGGTATGACTTACAGGTGGAAGCACTTTGTCACACTGTCGGCTCGTGTGCAATGAAACTAATGCCTTGCTTGGAAATGGCACTTTAAACTGGGCTGGATTTACACACTCTCCCAGCGGTCTGAAGGGGTGCCAAAGCAGCAGCCAGGCGTAATCCCTGCATAGTAAAGTTATACGGCGCAGCGTGGACTTGGCTTCCTGTGTTAAATCTGCTTCAAAGAAGCGTGCTGGTGAGAGAGCATGAGAGGGAGAGAGAAAGAGAGAGAGCGTGAGAGAGAGCAAGAGAAATAAAGAGCGGGAGGCTTACTTGTTGCAGTGGTGCTTTAGGTGTTTCTTGTAGCTGTCCTCCTGCAGCAGGATGTCGGGGTTGTAGCTGCCCAGCCAGTCAGCCTGGTGCATGTAGGGCTGGGCTGCCTGGGTTTTCACCTTCTTCCCTTTGCGGCCCCTGGGCACTGGAGCAGACAGGCCTGTGGGGACGGCAGCCATGGTTATGAGATGGAGACTGTGGAGCAGCCGCTAACGTGGGGACGGCAGCCATGGTTATGAGATGGACTGTGGAGCAGCCGCTAACGTGGGGACGGCAGCCATGGTTATGAGATGGAGACTGTGGAGCAGCCGCTAACGTGGGGACGGCAGCCATGGTTATGAGATGGAGACTGTGGAGCAGCCGCTAACGTGGGGACGGCAGCCATGGTTATGAGACAGGGACTGTGGAGCAGCCGCTAACGTGGGGACGGCAGCCATGGTTATGAGACAGGGACTGTGGAGCAGCCGCTAACGTGGGGACGGCAGCCATGGTTATGAGACGGAGACTGTGGAGCAGCCGCTAACTGCGCCGCCGCTAGCACCTGCTTTACCCGATCTGCGGCCGGCTAATCCCGGCAGCTGTGTGCCGAGCTTCCTCGGCTCCCATAATTATCTCTGGCAAAACGCAACATCTGTAGAACATGCTGTATTAATCCGTGATTATTCAGCTTGATAAATGGGATCTGCCACCACTGCAAGCTGCTGCCTGGCTATTGATTTTCCAGGCTTCCGATCTGGCCTTCGGTGCAACAACCGCACACTCTGCTAACTGCCTCCCTTTCCGCCACTTGCCCAGATCGGATAGCCGCGTTAAAGCGCGTTCAATTTCAATTTTACAGGTCTCTTGACAGTCCCGTATTTGAAAACCCAACAACAGAGAAAAGCTTTCTAAAAGATCAGTGTGCGACACCTGGCCTAACCCAGGCCTGCTCAGGGGTATGAAACAGAGGCCAGGAGTCTGCCATTCCGACTCCCATAAACACCATCTTGTAACTGAGTCATCTGAAATTAGGTCACGGCTTTCTGATCGTGTTCCTGCGCTCGAGCCCAGTTCCTGTGGACGGCGGAGGGAAGGGGGCGAGACTCTGGGAGTGGGGAACGTACCGGAGTGATTGAGCAGGGCACGGGTCTGTCCGTCCTCCGTGGGCGTGATCAGGTCCCAGATGAAGCTCTTGATGTTCTCGTCGCCCTTGTAGTGGTGGAGGCAGTACACCAGCAGCGCTCTGCAGATGGTCTCCACATCCAGCTCCTTCAGCTGCCGCTTAAAGCGCCCGTGAGACAGGATGTCGCTCCATCGTCCCCAGCTACAGCGACAGGGGAGGGGCCAAGAAAACACAAGGCGGTGTTTAAAGAATAACCCCAGACGCTCGGAGCGGCCGTCCGTCCGTCGCACGTTTCAACTTCTGCCAGCCATGAGCACATGAAGGGGGTTCCCGAGTAATGGATGCCAGAGAAGAGCGAGGATGGGACAGATTTCATACTAATGAAAACAGCTTGTAAATGTGCTGCTCTGGACAAGGCCAGCAATCCAGGAGATAAAACCACTCAGAAGCAGCCAATCTTTACCTCATGAAGACTACACGAAATGCTGGTTCAGCAAGAAAAATAACTAAATACAATTATTCTAGTAAAAGTAAAAATAAAACTATTCAAATATCAAACAAACCATTTCTATACTGTATTAGCAATGTGAACAGATTTGTATAAAATTTGTCCTTTTTGACCAAGCCCACGGTGCAAAACAAAGCAGTCGAGCACAAGCCCATTTGAGACTTGATGGATGTAATTGGTTGTACAGCCCGAGGGTCTTCAAAAAATTTTATAAAATAAAATAAAAAACCGTCGGTCAGATATGATGAAGCAGTGAGGCATGAGGACACGAGTGTAATATGCAGAAGAGTCGATAGCTGAATTGGCCGTCTGCATCAGAGAGCCCCGCCTTTTACTGCTGGGGCAAACGAGGGAGGAGGGGCGCAGGAACGTGTCTCTGATGTTCACAGATTGTGTACCATCGTTCTAGGATTAATGTAAACACACCACCAGCAGACGCCGTGTGTCCGTACAGACACCAAGAAAAAGAAAAAAAGAAAAAAAAGATGGATGCAATTTAATATCCAATACCTCGGTAGCGAGACCGACTTCCTGTGAACGGTTCCTTTCTTAATTAACTTTGGGTTATCTGGCGTCTCGCGCTTCCTCAATCTCACCAGTGCCGAGGAAGAAGCGCATCATCCACAGGGTCATCTACAAGGCCCCATTCTCCCTGTGCACCACGAGATAGCCTCCGCTAACCCATGCAGAACTGTACACCTCCCGCTCACCCAAACTCCACCATGCTAAAGTGAACTATATGACTACAGCAATCGGTCGCATTCCATAAACGTCACACCACCACTGAACAGTTTTTCGAACCTGCCGTCCTCCCGCGTTCAACTAGGCCCCAGCGATTTGGAGCCTATTTGCTACCTCCTGGAGCAAATAAAAATGCAGAGCTGCCTGCTTATATATGCCTACATACACAATTTAGGCTGGTCCTTTCTGATGTTGCAGGTTGCGATTTTTTTTGGTTGTTATTTAAAAAATCTGGGCGCTACTATTGTTCGAAGACATTAGCTAGCTTATCAATTTAGCCAAGTTATTCCACCCCCTCCCGTCCACAATCGCCATACTCTCTCGTTTGTTTGGGCTTGTTTCTGACGGGGAGGTTGATTAACTTTGTCTCCCGAGTCATGTTTGGCAATGCCGGGTTAGCTAGCTAGCAAGCTAATGATAGCTCATGGCAATCAATTTTAATTTAAGTTATTAAATTAGTCCAAACTAGCCGGCCAGATGAGTCAAGTTAGCTAGGTACCGCGATTGCCTAGCTATCCTAAGTGCAGCGAGTTTAACTTTTGTAAGTTGCTTACAAAATAAAACATAGCTTCAAACGGCAGCTAGCTAGGCAATTGTAGTAGTTAACCAAGTCATATATGGCCAGCTAGCTTGGAAAATAGGCAGCTAAATGGGAATAATAAGGTAGCTAGCTATGGAAGTACATGTTAAAACAGCTTGCCATACTAGCTTGCTGGCTAGCCAGCTACAAAGACCTTAGTTTTAAATAGTATTAATTAATATTCTTTAATTTCATATAAAACAAGTTGATGTGGAAAAGTTTGAAAGAAGCGCTGACACGACTAGCTGCGAGCTACACTTGAGCAGCCAGGCAAGGATCTGCGGAGGTAATGATGTGTATTTATTCTGACAATTGTAGTTTGAATATAAAAACTGGTTAGCAACATACTTTTTAAAACCACATAAAAGCCTAAGAATTTATGGTTAATATATTAATATGTGTAGTTTATGTCGTAGAACAAAAAACTCTCTTAGGCTCATATTAACCACAGAATTCAGCACGAATCCTAAAACCCCATGTTAAAACCCCATTGGAAATTGGCGAGGGAACCCATGGCTCAAAAATGCAAACTCACTTCCGGGTTTTACAACTACAAACTGTAGCACTCTATACAGCCCCCACTCACCCATACTCCGCTATACAGCCCCGCACTCACCCATACTCCGCTATACAGCCCCCCACTCACCCATACTCCGCTATACAGCCCCCACTCACCCATACAGCCCCCACTCACCCATACAGCCCCCACTCACCCATACTCCGCTATACAGCCCCCACTCACCCATACTCCGCTATACAGCCCCCACTCACCCATACTCCGCTATACAGCCCCCCACTCACCCATACTCCGCTATACAGCCCCCCACTCACCCATACTCCGCTATACAGCCCCCCACTCACCCATACGCCGCTATACAGCCCCGCACTCACCCATACTCCGCTATACAGCCCCCCACACACCCATACGCCGCTATACAGCCCCCACTCACACATACTCCGCTATACAGCCCCCACACACATACTCCGCTATACAGCCCCCACTCACACATACTCCGCTATACAGCCCCCTACTCACCCATACTCCGCTATACAGCCCTCACTCACCCATACTCCGCTATACAGCCCCCACTCACACATACTCCGCTATACAGCCCCCACTCACACATACTCCGCTATACAGCCCCCACTCACACATACTCCGCTATACAGCCCCCTACTCACCCATACTCCGCTATACAGCCCTCACTCACCCATACTCCGCTATACAGCCCCCACTCACCCATACTCCGCTAAACAGCCCCCACTCACCCATACTCCGCTATACAGCCCCCACTCACCCATACTCCGCTATACAGCCCCCACTCACCCATACTCCGCTATACAGCTCCCACTCACCCATACTCCACTATACAGCTCCCACTCACCCATACTCCGCCATACAGCCCCCACTCACCCATACTCCGCTATACAGCCCCATTCATCTGTACACTCCACCATGAAACATACACCAGCTGGTCCTTCTTTCCAATAAAGCCACTCTGACCCGTACGGAGGCAGGTCCTTCTCCACTATGAAGGCCTCAGTCCATTGTGCTGCCCCACTCACCCGTACACCAGCAGGTTCTTCTCCACCCTGAAGCACTCGCTGCGCGGGTAGCCCAGGGACTTGTCCTGCGGCCGGCGCGGCTTCACCGTCGGCTTGTCCTCCGAGTCGCTCTCCAGCTCCGAGAACTCCATCATCTCGTCCTCCTTCACCGAGCTGAAGTGGCGCGTCTGCTTGCGCACCCTGGGGGTGTCGATCACCAGGTTGTTCTGCCGGACGCACGGGAGACGGAAAGAAAACGAAAACCGATCAAATAAAATTCAGAATGAATACAAAACGACCGGAGATAATAAAAGAGGGTGAAATTCACAGTGCGGGAAGCTAATGTTTGTGGTGGTACTTCTCTTTAATTCCCCGGCTCTCATTGAGGAGGTGCGCCGTAAATGAAGGACTCTAATAATGACCTATTCTTTTAGCCTGACATCCAGGGCCGGTAATATTTCTCATGTTCCTCTAAAAGTAGATACTATAAAATATTCACCTATTCGCTCCAAATCTCATTAATGAGAAGGACATTTATATCATTACATAAAAATCCCTAAGCTAAAATTAAACAATTTCTCCCACGCCCAATTACAGAAAATATGCTCTGTGCACTGCTAGCTTGGGGAAATACCTACATTAATTATGTGCAAATCGCAAATTTATGAGTGCAATACCATTCAGGATAATGTAACAACCTGGGGCTGCATTTTCCCATTTCTAGATTATGTATTACAAGTCAAAGCCATGTAAATCTGGAACCCGTCTGCATCAAATGTCAAGCAGATAATGCATGAGACGGCCGTAAATGTAATTATGACGAATTCTCAGCCTTAAATCCTACCCATCATTAGTTCCGCAGACGCATGAAACGGCGTCACAAAGAGAACGTCTCGAGGCCCCTCCCCCCCGCCAGCGCTTACCCGTCCGTTTATGGCGTCCATGTCGAGCTCGGCCTTCTTCGCCCACTTCTGCCAAAAATCGGGATCTTCCAGGGAAATATCGGTTCTGTTCCCAGCGGAAACAAAGCTAGCCTAGAGGAGGAGGAAAAGCACAAGTCACTACAATACACTGACAACGCTGAAAAACTCATTCATATCATTCAATACACTGACAACGCTGAAAAACTCATTCATATCATTCAATACACTGACAACGCTGAAAAACTCATTCAAAGTTAATGTTAAATTATTTTCCGGGTTTAAAAAAAAACAAAAAAAAACGGTACCTTGGCAAAAGTGGAGCCTTTACCCTCGGACTCGATGGTGATGGTCTTAGTTCGTCTCTGTAATATCTGGTCGATGTCTTCCTCGCAGAATTTGGAGCCTTCGTCCTCCTCCTCCATCAGGGCTCCGTAGGCCCCTTTGCGAAGCAGGTCCTCGATTTCCTTCTTGGAGAGCTGCTGCACCTGACAGAAGAGCACTCTTAACCGCATGCTTCAGCCAAAAGCTTTCATGTGAGAATAAATATGAAAGGGCTTTCAGTATGACAGGACCGGCAAACAATACGTTTACATTTTAAATGCGGAAAATTGTATATTTTTTTTAACTTTGAAGAAAGCTGCTTTTCTCTAAATCCGTTTTAAAATATTTAAATATTATTATTATAATTATTTTTTTAAAGCCTTTGCCATTTGCTAACAATCCATATTTAGTCAAATGGTGCCTGGTGTAATATACAGTATTTTAGCAGCAGAAAGCATTGCGGGTGAGTGTTCCGCTGAGTAAGTTCTGTAGAGCGGAGAGATGAGCTGAGCACAAACCCCATTCGCAGCGCTGTCCCGGCCGCTCATGGACTGCAGCACGGCCTTGTCCAGCCCCAGCTTCAGACTGGCCTTGTCAAACATCTCCCTCTCATACGAGTTCCTGGTGATCAATCGATAGATTTTCACCGCTTTGCTCTGTCCAATCCTGTGGCACCGAGCTTGAGCCTGTAGACCACAAAACAGAGGGCATTTAAAATAGGGAGGTTCAAAAGAACACAATCTCTCTCTCACACAACACAAAACACGACCACACAAAACACGACAACACAAAACACGACAACACAGACACAGAGCTGGGACCTGTTCCTCGGCACTCACCTGTAGATCGTTCTGCGGGTTCCAGTCCGAGTCGAAGATGATGCAGGTGTCTGCAGCGGTCAGGTTGATTCCCAGCCCTCCCGCCCTGGTGCAGAGCAGGAAGACGAAGCGGTCTGAGTCGGGCCGGGAGAAGCGGTCTATGGCAGCCTGTCGAAGATTCCCCCTCACTCTGCCGTCAATGCGCTCATACGGGTACCTAGGGGTGGGAACAGGGTATGTTAGGTCCTACAAAAACCTGGAGAAACTAGCCAGAAACTATTGAGCAAAAACCTGGAGACCCTAGCCAGAAACTATTCAGCAACATCCGCAAATTAACAAATACGAACGTATGCTTAAAAAGTACCGGATGCTGCCTACAAAGTTACAAATATGAACGTATGTTGCATGCTGTCAACTTCTGCGCCATTTCGCCAAGGGTTGTTTACATAAACTTCCTGGGCGTTAATTAATGCAATACAACCCCACAACAAGCAAAGCGGTAGTAGAGAAAAAAAGTCCATGCGGAATACTAAATTAATATTCTGAATGGCTGTACTCTTCATGGCGGTGCTACAGAGCCGGCCCCAGCTGCCAGTGCGCTTGTGTGTTTTTGGACACAAGTCGGGTCTGTGGGGGCAGGGACAGGTGTGTAGCAGCGCGCCGCTGACGCCGCTCACCGTCTCTGGATGAGGTAGTCCTCCAGAATGTCCAGGCAGCGCACCATCTGCGAGAAGATCAGCACCCTGTGGCCGCCAGCCTTCAGCCTGGGCAGCAGCTTGTCAATCAGGACCAGCTTCCCGGCGCCCTGGATCATCGCCTGAAGGTGAAAATCTGGATACTCAGAGTGATGAGTCTCCCTGAACTCTTCCAGAATTTTTTCTTCGGCACCTGCAGTGGCAGAAAAAGGGGGTTGGGGAGTGGGGGAACGGCGAGGGGGGGTTGTTTACGTTACAAATTCACAGCCAAGCTTCCAGCCATGAAAAAAGAAAAAATCCTCTTAGCGGGCGGAATGCGGCTCGGGCTGGAGCAGCCCTGCTGCGGACGGCTTCCAGATGCAATCAAAACGGCACGCAACCACAATGCGACAATCATGTCAGTCAGGAATGCGAGTGCCCAGCCCGCATCTGCGCCGGGGCCAAAACTAACAAACGAGACCGAGGAGGACTCCCAAACCCTCTGGCAGTGCCGGCCTGCGCCGGGCTGCGCTCGGCGGCCCGTAAAAACGCTCGCTTTCACACCCGCCGTAAATGCCTTTGTCCGGGGCTCCAAAGGAAGGATTAAAATAAAGCCGAACAGACAGTCTGGTCGAGACGG
Source organism: Ilyophis sp. 1 JC-2022 (assembly GCA_022702515.1). Classification (NCBI taxonomy): domain Eukaryota; kingdom Metazoa; phylum Chordata; class Actinopteri; order Anguilliformes; family Synaphobranchidae; genus Ilyophis; species Ilyophis sp. 1 JC-2022. The sequence goes on from CM040403.1 coordinate 117,837,822, forward strand.
CCAGTCGCGCACACATTTCCAGCCACCACTGTAATGCGCTCCGCTGTTTTGGTGTTGTTGACAGAAGCCCGCCCCTCCTGACGCTCGCTGCTCACCTTTGATAAGGTACGGGTGGTTGCAGCACTTCCGAAGCTCCATCATGGTGTTGAGCAGGTTGGGGACGTTGGCGTTGCCGCCGCCTCCTCCACCACCTCCTGCTCCTCCTGCGCCGCCGCCCCCCGTCCCCCCCTTGGACAGGAAGGCGAAGTTCTTCTCCAGGATGGCGCGGTAGTACTTTTTCTGGATGTTGGTGAGCTCCACCTCGATGATGGTCTCCTCCTTGGGCGCCAGGTTCTTCTCCACGTCCTCCTTCAGCCGGCGCAGCATCATGGGCTTCAGGATGGCTTGGAGCTTTTGCACCTGCGGGGTGACAGCGTGCCCCCTCGTTAAAACCCCCTGTGCCTACGGGTACCCCCATCCTCTAGAACAGACAGGTGCTCCACGCCAACCACCGCATCGTCATGGAAAACAAACACCAATCCATTACTACATTAACAGATGTATATGCACGTGAGACCTTATTCAAACACTTTCAATCTTATCTGGGAGTGTAAAGTGCACTAAGTGTACATACTCAGTAGGCTTTTGGTGGCACTGATGTAGGAAACCCTTCACTCATTGTGTGGACACTGTCTTCCTTTCACCTGAATAACTTTCTTTTCCTGCACCTGGCTATCTCTTCCTCTTCCTCCAGCACCACACCTCTGAAGCAGTTTAAAACTACTTGTGGAAACAAAACGGTTTTAAAGCCATGAAGGGACAAAGACAGAATAATGCAAAGTAATTTACAGTTCTTTTTTCAGAGACCTTTAAATTCAGTCAGTTACAACCCGAAACGCCGCGAGCGGTGGAATGGATTACGTGAGGCCACGTGAGGTATGAGGGAATCCCGCCGAGTACCTGTTCCTCGGTTTTCAAATCTCCAAACTCCTGCATGAATGTGGCCTCGGAGGGGAATCTCTCCGGCTCCAGGAAGTTGAGCAGGCTGAAGAGCTCCTCCACCGTGTTCTGGAGAGGCGTTCCTGTGAGGAGAACCTTGTGTTCCTGCAGGAGAGAGAAAAAACCCGGGGGGGGGGGCACATAAAAAAAGTGTCTCGACGCCCACAAGCAACAGCTGGGTGCCTCTGTGCTTTTGTTTTGGGTTGGTTGGGAATGCACGGCCATACCCACCATATCCATCATTTTCAGTCCTTCTAGCAGCTTGCAGTTCCTGTTCTTCAGCCTGTGGGCCTCGTCTATGATCACGCAGCGCCACTGAATGTTACGCAGCTCCGGGCAGTCAGTCAGGATCATTTCAAAAGTAGTGATGACAGCGTGGAATTTGTAGGCTCCCTTTATCACACGACCCTGAAGGGCAGCAGAGGAAAAACAATTTTTCTCCAGAAAAATCACCCACAGGCCTCAGGGAATAGGGACGGACAACAAACGACTGAATTTAAAAAAAATTATTTCACGTATTCACATAAACCCAAACACCAAGGCCACCAATACAAAACATTCATTTCCTACAACATAAAAGAATCAACCACTTGAACATTCAATAAACTTTCCAGGATTCGCAGATACCTCCCTGTTACTTCATTATCATTACATGGTAAGGTTTTAAAAAACAATTTAAAAAAAAAGAACCAAATCAAAATGGCTCTAAGAAAAGCAAGTATTTGTCAGGTCATTAAAACTGCAACTTGTTGGTAATACAAATAAATTTGCGCAGGTCCGTACCTGTGTATCCCTAAAGTTCATCTCGTATGCCTGGATGGTCCTGCGGCTTGCCTGGCTGCCGTGGTACACCACCACGTTGAGATCAGTCCATGTGCGAAACTCCCGCTCCCAGTTAGGAATGGTAGACAGTGGTGCGATCACCAGGAAAGGGCCGTGGATTTCCTTCAAGAATATCTCGTGGAGGAATGTGATGGACTGGATTGTTTTTCCCAGACCCATTTCATCTGCCAGTATGCAGTTACGTCTACACAAGAGCGGGAGGGGAACACACACACAAAAAAAAGAAAGAACGCAAACAAAAAATTAATTCATCCGGTAGCAGTTCTGCTAAGGGCCACGTTGTAAAAATGTTGAGCTGTGAAAGTGTAGAGAATGAATGGGAAACTCCCCTGAGTTAAATCTAAAAATTCTTTCCACGATACCCGCTATAAAAATGCATTAAGCAGCAGCAATTAAGTTGTGAGGAATCAATGAAATCGCTTTAACATTTGTACAAGCTCCGCATTTGGAGTGAAAAGGGGCATGGCGAGCAGCTCGATAGTGCTTAAAGCTAATTTTATACATACGTGTTGTACCAGTTGAAGAGCAGCCAATTGACTCCCTCCAGCTGGTAATCCCTGAGTGCGTTGCCATTTTTATATTCCCTGGAACTCTCGGATTTCTGCCAGTCGCTAGTAGGAGGTCGCTCCTGTTTCAAATAAAACAATTCCCATTAGTGGTTTCCTGGTGACCGCAAGAACATGGCCCTTTCTGCCATATTAAAGGGGAAAGACAGAACTCTGCCAGCTCCTACCACTCGCTTCAGCGCCGGCTCCACGGCCATGAGACGCTCAAATTCTTCAATTTTGGCCTGGTCGATGTCTGCCTTCAGTTCCCAAGTGCTGTCTTCATAGGGTAGAGAACACCACTTCACCAGATAGTGACTGACAGGCTGGGGGCAGCAAAAAAAAACAACCGATAAGACAGATAAACACTAAACATGAACTGAAAACTCTAAATGGAGGTGGGTGAACCCCTAGAAAAATGTATTGTTGCACCTATTAAAAAACAATACATTATGAAATTTAACTGAAGGATTACCTCTCCATTGTCATCAGTGCTCTCCGATACATCCAGAATCCTGTCCACTTCCACATAGTCTGGGTTGAAGGGTTCATCATCCATCTAAAACACCATCGAGACAGATCGTTTTTTTATTTTTTTATGTTTCTGGAAGAATTTGAGTGTAAAGCCCAAATCACATTAATTAAAGTGTTACAATTCAGCAGGATTACTCCCCATGAGGAAAGAGAAATTCCTCAGGCTTTGTGAACCAGGCCTCTTAATTATTGTGCAAAACCCTATTTGCTGTGATAGAATGTTTAAGAATAATTTAAATGAAGTGTGAAATTACAATCCACTAATGAGCAATCAAAGGGGCTTTTCAAATGCGATGCGTTTCGGTTGCTTGGTATTTCTCAATGTGCGGCGAGCAATGCGGAAATTAGCGACGATTGCCTCCAATTCTGGACAATATAATCTAATGGAATGTTAATTTGATCAGACGTCAAGTCTGTATTTTAATACTGTTAAATGTTTAACAGAGTCTCTTAATGCCGCCGTGAAACGAGACCGGCGAGTAATTTGTCGCTTAACATTTTCCGGTCTGTGTTTAGGAAGGGCTTGTGCGTCGGCGCCAGGACAAATTAACGCCGTTATAAAAAACGTGCATCTCTCTCTGTCCGGGGAGGGGGGGAGGAGCTTCTGTGGGTGTGAAGGGGGGGAGGGTGTACTGGGAGGGGCTTCTGTGGGCGTGAGGGGGACGGACGGCAGATACTCACCTCTGTGATGAATGTATTGAGCAACTGCTTGGCCTTGAACCTCTTGATCTTTTGCTGAATTCTCTTGTCCCTCTCCAGCTCCTCCAGGTCTGCCCAGCGACAGTGGAGGTAGGAGCTGCAGTGAACAACAGACACTGCTTCACACGCGCTGCTCCATCCCCCACCCCAGGCCTGAACCTTTCCTACACACCCCCCTGGTCATGCGCAGGGAAGGCCAAAGCCCCACGCTGCACTACAAAGCCTTACGTCGCTTCTCTACCTGAAAATTACTGCAAATGTCACTCGACGTGGCCGCAAATTGCGTTAAGTTGCATCCTGGGGATGCTGTAAATTGTGTTAAGTTGTAGTGCGACGACTCATCGCAGAAATTCACACGTTATAAAAAGGTCAGTGCTCCAATTCAATTCATGAGTAAATGTTATGTCATACATATTTGCTGATATAGAAGAGACGATCTGAACAGTGATTCTTTTAAAAAAAAAATTTTTTTTTAAACATTCACTAGTCAGCCATTTCATACTTCCATGAACAGGTCACATCAGCACAAAGGGAGTACGCCATTCCACAGATGGCAATTGACAATTAAAAGTGAGGTTATGCAATGCACATGCCTGCAGCTGGCTGTCATAAGCATTGAATTTCCTCCACCATTGCTACGGGCTACAGTTCTGTTGCACCTATGCCCTCCGTTTATGACATAGCCCTGAGCCCATAGAATACAAACCACCAGCAATTTCCAGCATGTCAATGTATGCACTGCCATTTATTACACTCAATATCTTAAATTGCTACCCAATTTCAATCATTTAATTGATATACTACTTAATATTTTTAAAGAATATGTCAGTGGAATACTTTTTTTTTTTTTAAATTAAGGTTTGAGAAACTGCACCGACGAGCATTTGTTGGATGGTTGTGTGCTCTTCAATAGCATGCATGTACAGCTTGCAGGGGAGAGGGCGGGTAATCGATTACTGGGATTTGAAGACATAAAACCTAGATGAGCGCAATCAATGAGGGCCTCAATTGAAAGCGGTATCTTTACATCTTACTTAGCCTTTGAAGTTCTCACAAGTATCACCGTGCCATCTCTCATAAAGAGCACTGAATTTCATTTCAAAGGCAAATTGAATAATGTTTAATATGCCTCGTTTATACAGAGCAAAGCCACACCCCAAGAGAAGCCCTTTATGAAATTACACATTTAATTTTATCTTAGTTCTTGATATAATCATTAATCAATTGTGTGCACTGAAAAAATTTAATTAGAAAACAAAAACAAAAAACAAGTGTGGACACTCACAAATTCTTGAACTTCACGTAAAATTCTTCTATTTCCACTCCCTCGCCGGACTCCATCTGCAACAAGAAGCACATTCAGAGTCCTTGTGTTTCTTAAAAGTGCCTTCTGTGTCTGTGACTCAAACCCGCAGCTCCCGCGACCCGGGCCTCGGGGAGTCGAGCGCGGCCCTGTGCATTCCTTACGCACGGGATCCCGCTTTAGGCAAGAAATTTTCACTTGACTGTAATACCTCGACAAAACATGATCAATCCCCAGCACTCTGCTCTGTGTCGACTGAGTCATGAATCATTTTAACTCCTCCTCAACCACACGCGGCTCCATTCACAATAACCTGACCCAGAGCTTGGCTTTGCGCCAAAACCACAGTGTTAAGCAGACGCCAAACGCACTATTTCCTCAGGCAGCAGCCAATTTGCAGCTGCACTACTAAAAGCCGCAAGTATTATTTTTGGCCGACTCTTTCTGGACTGACTTCTTGGGAGGATTTTCTTGGAGGAGGAACATGTAAGGGAACCTTGTTTGTGTGTAAAAAGATGGGATGTGGAAAAGGCCCGGTGCACGTGCTGCCGTGCTCCACAGACCGGCTTCTTTTTTTTTCTTCTCTTTTTTTTTTTTTTTTTTTTACACACACACGCATTTACTACGTCAATCTTTACACGGACAACATTTCCTTCCCCCCACCAAAGTTTTTAATTTAATTTAATATATGAAAAAAAACTCACTTAAGGTGGAACATGTAACCTTTACATCCAAGTCTGAATACGCATATATACATACAATGTGCGTTTGTGTGTGTATATACACATTTGTGCGTGCGTGTGTGTGTGAGAGAAAGAAAGAGAGCGAGAGCGAAAGAGACAGTGTGTGTGTCTGTGGGGAGTGTGTGTGTGTGAGACAGAGATATATATATATATATATATATATATAACCCAGCGGCAAGCGGGTGGTTTCGTACCTCCTTCTTCCCCATGCGCAGGCACATTATTTTCTCCACCACAGGGCCCTCTGCATCAGGAGCCTCCTGACAGTGAGACAGACACATACAGTGAGTGCTCCCTGCTCTCTGCGCTGGGGCGTGGAGGTGTCAGTCACAACGGGTGACCGGGACTCACCTGCTGTTCTGACTGAGACGGGGATTTCTGCCCACCGTCTTCGGCCTCGTCGTCCGAGATCCTGAACTCCAGATCCTCTGTGTAGCGCTTCCTCTTCACCTGGCGGCTCGAGCGCCTCTTCTGCAATGACAGGTTATTACCTTCTTATTAAGGCACGGAAAGCTGAAGGGGGTTGACGCGCGTGCACGCGCGCATCTGCCGCTGCTGTTGCCAGCGCGTGCGAAAGAACTCGGTAATCACGCTCGCATGGTGACAACTTGCCAAGAGTCCAGAAGAAAGGTTAATGTAAATTGCTCGAGTTAAAACTATAAAAATTTTATTTGTGAAGTGAGTTTAAAGTCGGAAAAGGGGGCCATTACTGTAGGTCAAAGCCTCAGGGTCATGCGGACTTCTCTTGATCATTTTGTAACTGTTACCATATGCTGAACAGCCAGACAGCGCTTATAGCGTGTGGAGATAACATACACAGGGACATCAGCTGTGCAGATAAGCATGTAAATGACTGCACTTGAGCAGTGTTTTTGTGCACAAAGGGAGATGAGATGTGCTTGAGGTCTGTGTGTTTTGTTCTGAAGATGGGCATTGCATAAACAAGCAGAAAAGGGAAGGAAGTGCATCCTCTAACTGAATATGAACGTGCGTCTCATCAGATGTAGAAATCGAAAGAAAAAAAGGCAGCACACCATCGCAACAACAACGACCTGCTCCAACCCCTTCAATCCCCGTCACTCACACAGAAAATGTCAATTCCGCCCTCATAAGGACACACTGGCAATTTATTATTTAAACTAAACTGCGCGTAAACTTGTGCCGTGAAATTTGAGAAGAAAAGGTGCGCAAGTTACCACTGGCTAGGCACTACTGCAGCCCGGGCTCCCTGAGCATAGACCGGACCACCTTAGCATGCAAAGTGCCGGCGCTCCTCGCCCCAATTAGATGCACGTTCCCATGCAAATGCACCTATCTGCCGGGCCCAGGCCTGGCTAATCCCAGAGGCCGCCGTGACAGAGTGCCTTGAGTGGCTCGGCGGCACCTGGCGTCGGCCGCGGTAACAGGTACGCCGCGTGCTAACCCAGATCTGTCGCCCGCCGTATTCCCTGTGGCGGGAATGATGGACTATCTTTACCTGGACGCCCAGATCGTCCTCCTCCTCCGGCGAAGCGGGGGGTGTTTTTTCAGCGTCGGAATTATCAGAGGATTCCCGCTTGCGCTTGACTTCCTTCTTCTTTGTAGTGCTTGCTTCCGCGTTCGACTTCTTGATGCTGCGGAGAGAAGTTAAGGGGGGAGGGAGGAGAAGTGATTGATGATGACTAACGCAACCCATTTCGCACGAGCGCGGGACGCAAAAACACTCACGGGCTGACCAGTTGCTTCCTTGTGGTCAACTTTTATTTACTTTAAAAAATTTATATATATTTTTTAAATGCTCACTTTTGGCTTTCGACAGACTGATGTACCACCCTGGGATAACTTTAGGTGGGGGGGTATTCCTAGGAAACCTTGGCCATTCTAAAGAAACCTTGGCCTTTCCCATGACCGCTAAACACTAATGATCCTCCTCATAGAAAAATGAACAAGCCTGTTTACTCTACAATATCCAAGCAGGAAATGGTCTTCAGCTGACCATCTGGTTGAAAAAAAAACAAAAACAAAAAAAAGAAACAGACAAACCCAGTTCAAGCCTTTCAGATGGTTTACAATACAATCCAGCCAGGAGTAATCCCAGTGCTGGGGGAAAACAAACAGGGCATGATTTATTGGCTGAAAAGGCCAATAAATATAAGCTAAATATTCCTTAATGTAAACAGAGCAAATGGTTTGTTCAGGTAAATCGGGGGACCGTGCGCAATGCATAAACTATACGCTTCGTCTTATTGGTCCATTCCAGTCGTCCTCCCATTGGTTCGTCCATCACGCGCTGTTCCTTCAGCGCATTTACTCACGTCCATTTGACCCACTGTGTGTGCAGCTACAACGTGGGTCTACTGAGAGCCTCATTTTAGTAAAAGCCTGTTCCAGTAGGCCTGCTGGTCAGAAACGGCCCAGAATACCCAGTGCTTTAACTGAAATACTACATATTTTCCTCCACAAATGCAAACAGATTATTTTGAAAGAGTGTGCCTTTCATAATGCTCATTACAGAACAAACAGAGACAGAAACAAATAACAGCACCAGACAGTGGGAACATAGCACTGAAAGTATTGGGGGGGGGGGGGACCTGTCCCACATGCACGGCTACAGCCTCAACTGAGTTCTCAAACCTATTATATTTACCGAGCAATGGTCATATACCTTCTGTCAAGGTTAACAAAAGAGTGAAAAATAAAACTTGAGAAAGGGAAAGAGGGAGGGAGAGAGAAAAAGAGAGAGAGAGTAACAGACAGAAAGAGGGAAAACAGGCCTGCACTGTATTCCCTCTCATCTCACAGAGTTTACACCACACATGGCTGGAAGCCACCCCTGCCATGAGGCTCCACTTCCAGCATTTATTTCCGCTCTTACTGCCACAAATTATACAATGCAGGAGCTGAGCACTGGGCCCCTTTCCTTTCATCTACACGCCAAGAGCAATCAGATTACCCTGGTAACCAGCGGTCACATGACCAGCACCTGCTCTTTTGGCTGGATGCCACTGACTAAAGCCATCTGCTTCCCTCAATCATCTTTCAAACACTCAACACCTGCACTACAGCATTCTGTGGGTTTCTTTTTATCCAATCACTGCTAAACAGACACCACCCCCGCCCCGCTGCCCCCACCATCCCCGACCAAAAAAAAAAAACCTTGCATGAAGGGGGAAAAAAAAGAAAAAAGGAAAAAAGGCAGGCAACTTTATCAAGGAAGTGAGCAAGGGCCAGATTCAAGATGACCAAATTGCTTTTGATTGCTGACCTCTATAAATCCTAGACTGCTGTGAGCTATTGAATTTAGAGGGCCCAAGGCACAGGGCGCCGCTGCTATGAGCCACAGGGGTAACAGATTTAATGTCGGCTGGAAAGATTCATTCAGACCGTGTGATAAAATATCAATATGGAGGAAAGGACAAGAACTTATAGGGCCAGCCATCTCTTCTGAGTGAGGGGGGGGGTGGGGGGGTAAGGCTCCACTGCTCAGGGTGTTCCACCCAGTGAAAAAGCAATAAGATTACAACTTTTTCTATTTTTTTCCCCATCAGAGTGAACGGTGAGGAGGTAGACAGAATCCCGCGCATAGTGAATACGTGAACATGACCAAAGGCACCATTACCAGTCAAATAGTCTCCGGCTGCTTAAGGCACGCGTGGTATCTTGCGGTAATCGAGGAAGGATTCGCACGGTATAGATATCGCTTTAAATGCCCTGAGACCTGAGACCTTGAGGGAAATACCATACCGTGCGTCAGACCTGGACCGGAGGGCGGACTGCCTGGACCGGGGGGCGGACTGCCTGGACCGGAGGGCGGACTGCCTGGACCGGAGGGCGGACTGCCTCTCCCGTGCGTCCAGCCGTGTATTTTTATGCGCCGTAAATACGATCCTGCGGCTTTAACGTTGTTTTCACAATCCTTTATATAGATTTTTATTGCATTAGCCACCCGACAGAAGAAGGACCCGATTAGTACACAAATTCCCAAGCTGCTTTTTTTTGCCAGTGAAGCAAATGAGCCCCTACAGTGATAAAGACCAATCTCTTAGCCGAGCGGTGGGGGTGTTTCGGTGTATTTGTACGTGGAATGGAACTGAGGTGGAAAAGCAGCAGGAAAGGATGAAGGTGGGGGTGCCCTGCGTTACACACGGCTGGAGAATCCTGCAGGCTCATGCGTGTCTGTGGAAGATGCGAGACCAGAGGCGGCAGTGGAGGAGGCGCTGCTGACACGTGCGCCCGGGGGGGGGCTGGATGTGGAGGAGGAGGAGGAGGGCAACGGGAGCTCAGGGTTAATAGAACACCTGCCGTCACTGACAGGATGAGTCACCTTCAGTTCTACCTCTCAGTCTCCGCGCCAGAGCTGCTCACACCAACGGCAGCTTTTCGGCGCACGCTCACGCTCGGCGGCTCGCCGTCACGGGCGGACCTCTCCGCGTGCCTCACCTCCCTCTACCCCCCCCGGGCACAGCAGCCCGCCCGTCGGAACGTACCGGCGCAAACTGAGTCACCGCAACAGCGCGGGGGGCCGGAGGGGGCGAGGGAGGAAATGACTCCATTGACTGGCGAATGTAGGTGTTTTCCCTGTGTGGGAGGGGAGGAGGCTGCGGCATGCCTGTGTTGTATTTCTCAGCAAGGTCACGCGCATGGCGGAACCACTCAATTACCCACTGACAAGCAAAGTCTATTACCTGAGTCTCAGGCAGGAGCCCTGCAGCCAGGGACTGTGCTCACACTTCCCCAAACAGACCCAGTGCCACGGCCAGGAAGATAAATCAAACGCCACGGCCACCCGCCACAGAGCCCTGCCTTTTCCAACCGCCTTTCAAAAACAAAGTGCTTTAAAAAAAGATTTTCAAAAAAAAAAAGAAAAAAGAGGGGGGGGGGGCTTTGCTGAAGGGGGGGCGGGGGACTTCCGACGACAATTCGCTTTCCTTCTCGGGCTCCGAGACGACAGCACTTCATATTTAGAAGATGTCACTCTCTCTGACATCCTTCTGTGCGCCTAAAAGGAATCCATTTCAAAGAAATCAAAGAGTACAAAACTCGGCGCGTAGCAATCTGCGTCCTCTAAACTCGGACCTCCTGGGATCCCTGGCGTAGGTTTGACAGCCTAATACATCTGAAAATAAATTCATTATACCTTCCTTTGAGGCAGCGCTTCTGAGCGTCGCACACGAAAAAAAAACCCCAGTCCTTCAAGTCCACAGTGAAAAATGTCAATCCAGGGAGAAAACAAACACGAAGGCCGCTGGCCGTGGCTTAGTGCTGCTCAAGGTTTTTACCGCACGCGCAACGCTTTGAGCTTCAATATCAGGAGGAGCTCGTACCCCTGTCGAGAATGGGTCACCGTGGGCCACGGTCGCTCATTACGGCCCAACCGTGAGAACAAAAGCGGAGCTGGAATTTTCCGTGCTGACTATAACTTGAGTCAATTCTAACGAATTTCCTCAGAGCAGGATGAAAGTGTACGCCCTTTTGTGTATCCAAAGGCCTAGGTTTCGTTTGGGTGGGTGTCATTAGGCGCCGACAGCTGATGCGCATACATCCGCCTCCCTCTTTCCCCCTCTCAGCGACTGCACCGTGACAGGAGAATATTTTAATTGGTAACAGTCGTTTAGACTCTTCGGGCTTACGAGTTTTTTCGGTTTTGGTTTTGCATGCATACCTACGTGGCAGCCAATCAACTCCACTGCTGCGTGAAAATTATAAGGGGGCGGGGGTGAGACAGGCTTTTCAATGGACCTTGCACTCCTGGGTCAAGAAACTTGGGTGATACCAGATTTTCTAAACAAGTATCTTGGTTATCATGAAAGGGGTGAGCATAAATCTCAGGGGGCTTTTTAAAATTAGAATTGCGTGGGTTTGAGAAGCAGCAGGGTAAAGTTCGGCACCCCGCGCAGTATCTGAACTACCCCCCCTCCCCCCCTCATCCTTCCACCTTCAGCTGGTAATGCTCTCGCTCCTCAGCGGGGTAACAGATGGAGCCCGCAGAGCCCCGCGCGCAGAGGTATTCCCGCCGTGCACCGGGAGAGGGTTGTGCAATGCTCACCACACACAACGCATACAGAAAGTGGTAGCTCAAAGCATGCCAGATGTCTGCTTGCTGTATGTACAGAAAACAATGCGAAGTGTTGTGCGCGGGTGTGGCCGGCAATAGGCTACCAATGGCGCACAACTCCCCAAAGGATCGGAGGAGCGGCGCAAACAAACGCTGGCCTGCGTTCGTCTGACGTAGAACGCGATTATAGCCGTTTACGGCATGCCAATAGCCTGCTCTCAAATGAATCAGAAAGACACTGGCTTTATGGAATCACCCATTTTAAAAATAATAATCATTTAAAAGCAGGAAAGCCTGGTAGCTACTCTTCTGAAGCACGTTTCATAATGTCTCATATGATGAGCTGGAGATCAATTCACCTGGGTTGCCATAGAAATAGGAGGCCGGATTTGCCATTTGCATGTGATCTGGAACCAATTAATATTCCCTTCTGAGTTTCCGTGCTGGGTCCTCCTTCCCACCTGCCGGGAGCAGACTACTGTCCGCTTGCTTGGAGACTCATCATGGAGATGGGCATCCATTTTGTAAAAGTCACGGGAAAAATTCTAATTAATGTCAGTTGGTTGATTTAAAAAAAACAAAAAAATTTATTTTTTTATAAACATCTCTTCCACATTTGCTCATTTCCCGCCCAACAATGAACATCTGCCCGAGGTTCACATACTCAACGGAATATCCACCTAGAGTGTGTGCAGAGAAACGTTGTTTGCAGCGCAGAAGTGCGACACCTCCTTATTCCTCCCGTTCCATACCGGTGAGGTGAAGCCGCACAAGGCCCGTCCGGCAGCGCGGCGCACCGAGCGGTGAGTCACTTCTCATTTGCGCTGAAGTGCTAGTCAAACCGGGCCTGAACCGTTTTCCTGAAGAGCCAGTCTGTCAGACTCAAGAGCGCCATTGTGTTGAGCATTTGAACTGAGCAGTCCCCCCTGCCCTCCCCATCCCCCGCCCCTCTATTGAGGTGCACAGTGGATGGTGCGCAATGCTCGGCTTGGCCCAGCGCTCGCCGCTGAAGATAAAGGCCTGTCAGTGGTGGACTGACAAGGGCTGCAGAGAACGGGGGGAGGGGGGCGGGGTCTGCCGCATTCCTCGCCCGGCTCACGTTACCTTAATAAAAAGGGATGTGCTCGCCGACTGGTTTGCATAATCGTGGAGAAAAACAAAGGGGTTTAATTAAGCATGAGCACGGCCATTTGCATCAACTGTACAGCTTTGATGGCTGGTGGCCATGTAAGAGAAAACCATTTCAGATACCAAACCATTTCAGATACTAGAAACAAACAAATACTGAAGTTTCCGCTCTCGAAATGCAAATGAAGGAAATGTGTTTACACTTGCAATTACCCTGCACCCTCACCTACTTTTTATAGATGCACAACCACACAGCAACATTTCCTGAAAGAAGATACTTTGAGACATGCATACCTGGGCTTCTTGGGGCTCTTGGCCTTGGGAGTGCTGGTCTTTGCCTTCTTCTCCTTCGGCTCTTTAGGAGTCTTGGGTGTTTTGGGTGTTTTTGGGGCCTTGGGCTCCTTGGGTTCTTTCTTCTCTTTTGGCTTTTTCTTTTTTTTCTTCTCCTCCGAGGACGGCTCACCCGTGGGGCTCTTGAGGGGCCCTTGCCGACCCTCCTGACCGTCCCCCGTGGCCTCGTCCTTCGCCTCCTCGGGACTCACCTTTGCCTTCTTCTTCTTCTTCTTTTTTGGCTTCTGCTCGCCCTCTGCCTGCTGATGGTCACAGTTGAGTGGTTGAGAGTTGGGGCCGGCCGCTGGAGGCTTGTCAGATACTGCCATTTCCAGTGACGGGTCTGATGGAGGCTGCAAGACGAGAGGGGGGGGTGGCGGCAAATATTTTAGAATAAATGCAACTGGAATAGCCATTCAACTCCCCTGAAAACCAAAGCTAGTATCCATGCAGCAACTCCACTTTTGAAAGCTGAATTCACCTTATGCAAACACTGTATTTTTAAAAAAACACCCCATTACAAAACCGAAGCAAAGTTAAACAGTCACTATTAAGCAACTCTGTTTTTGAAAACTGACATCACAAACACAATACTAAAATATGAATCATCCTTCACTGGTGATTTATGAATGTTTACATTTATTTTATAATGCTTTGCGTCACTACGCTGTGACTAACATTGCCATGCACACTGGGAAGTGTAGTTCACAAATGTGCACAATGAAATTTTAATAGAATAAAAAGAACTACAAGTGTCTTCATACACCACTGTCTGCTGAAGACAAATGCTGCAGAAAACCCACGTCTGACTTCCAATAAAAACATTTTCAAATAAGTTTTTAACCAGTAATGGATCCCTTCATTGATCTATTAGCACGCTTGATAGCAAGGCAGATTCACGTAGCCTCTCTGCATTATAGCCATTACTGATACTAAAAGAGAAATGCACCATCTTGCACAATTTCCTACATTCACACCATAGTTTGGTTTTTAATGTGCAAACAAAACACATTAAACCATTTGGAAAACTGCATTGAGGGTTGGCATGCAAACAAAGCTTCAAAGCTCTGATAAGTTGGGGTCAGCCCTGGTAGTTAAACATCTGCTACCAATGAACCCCAGTTAGACAACTCGCTGGGTTTACAAGCAAAGTCTGCTTTCAAAGTGAACATACGGTGCTTCTGAAGATGAAATTCAGACCGTGTGGAGTTTTATGGTGTCCCCATCGCTACGAGCTCGAGGATCAATGGCATGTCTGCAGGAGAGCCAGAGTCCAGATGCAGTTGAGATGGAAGGCTAGCTCACACATTGAAGAATGCCCCTCTGTGAGAAACCGTACACATGATGCATGGCTACACAACACTGCCAGTTGCAATGCAAACACACAAGAAATAATCATCTTAACTGTATCCGGACTAGCGATGCGCGAGGTTAATCGACTCGCCGACTAAACGTTGGTGATCCTGCTAGTAGCCACCAGAAATACTAGTTGGTTAAATAATTTTTCTAATTGCTATTAAAATAGTCAAATCAAAGTCACGTCTATTAAATAAATATAATAAATTATTACAAAATCGCAATATAAAACTACAAATACACATTTCCACAATGTATTTTTGCGTGATGACATCAATAACGACCGGCTTGCTCACCATGCCCAAAGCGGATAACTTTCCCCTCAGTCCACCTGGAGAATGTTGTTGCGCAAAACGAGTTAGGTTTGGCAGTACTTGGGAGTTGTGAAAAGTGAAAGTGGGCATCATGTTGTATGTAGGGTATGTAAGAAAAAAACTGTCATATAACCATTCAGCCAGAACCACATTTACTACCGACATAAATCTTGAAGCGCAACACGGCTCTGAAGAAACGGTTAACGCTATACAAACTAGAGCGAGGCATTATCTGAAGAATAATGAGCGTACTGCATGTCGCAAAGTGCTCCGCTTTTCAAATATATTTCAAATATATTTGCTTATTAGAATATTAGACTAAGCCATTCAAATGGCTCGTACTGCACACAAAATATTTTCATGAGCATGTTATGCCTAATAGATGTGTCAATTCTGTCTTATATTTTTACTAGACTAGTCGGTTAGTCGTTTACAAAACTTTAGTTTAAACGTCAGTGAAATTAGTCGAAAAGCACATCCCTAATCCAGACATCATGCAAGTTACACCACCTAGCATCTGAACAACAAGACACCTTCAGATGCAGGTTCTCTCGAATTCAGCAAATTCTTATCTTCAACTCCGTAATAAATTATGTGCTCGTCACCACACTTAATCTCCGAGACCTTTCGGCGTCCACCATTATTAAAAACAAACAAAATAAACTGGGAGCTGGTCTTTTACAAGAGTGGAAGAGCGCTCTGCAAATGGCCGTGATAGGAGAGTGTTAAAGGGCCCCTGTTTCCGATGCACCTTTGCTCATGTGTCCCATCCCCTTTCACGCAGCCAATCAGGTCGCAGTGGAGACGGCGCCCCCTCCGCTTGCCCGAGTCAGAGCCGTGTCTCGTCATGGCGGGGGACGGCTAACGGCTTCGGGCAGCGTCCCGGGCGGTAGGCCGGGCCTGATGAGATGTGACAAACGCGCGGGCGTCGGGCCGAGGTGATCCGCCGCAGAGAGGACGGCACCGCAGCGGGATCCTGACATATTCAAATGCGCCGTTCGTCCAGGGGATGTGGGCAAGGCGTCCTCCTGCTCGCACCGAGGCCGCTCGGAGGAGGAGGAGGAGAGGAGGAGAAAAAAACGAGCGCGAACCTCCCCAACGACGCCCAGGGCCGGCTCACAGGTGGCCTTCGCCCGACAGCTACACTACCTTAACCAGTATCTGTTGTGAAATCACACGCTTTCACTATGGGGGGGAACTTGTCTCTCGTGAGACAACACAAGCCCCGGTACTTTTAAACCATCTGTCTGAGTTGCAGAAAACTATCCGGACTGAGACCACTGTGCAATATGTCCAGGAGAGAGCCAGCTGCTCACGGATCAGACAGGAGGAGAAGGAGGCAGGGTAGTGGAGAGGCAGGGAGACGCTCATTCATTAGCAAACGTGCTTCAAAAATTGAGAATTAAAGCACAAATTTGACTCTTAGCAGGGCGTGAAATTAACTTTTTCACCCACTGGCCAGAGTGGCTTGCGGATTGTAATACATTTTTTAAATCATCAGTCATTTTCAACATTTTACCAGCCACAGTACCTTTTACAATGCAACAGAACCTGGTTGGTTACCAGCTAAAGTGGCTGCTAGAGTAGAAATCTTACCAGTGACAATTAAACAAGCATTTGGCTGGTGGCGGGTGTTAATTTCACACCCTGCTCTTATGCATCCTAGCCAAAACGGAGACAACAATGTCAGAAAAATATTTTTCAAGCCTTTGTAACCTATTAAAAATCCCTGTACTCTGAAACACATTGACAAGTACATTTATTTAACTTATGGTTGCTGATGATCCATGAGGAGCCTGATGATAAAGGCGCTCCATTTCCACACGATCCTCACAGATCCTCTTCACCACCACATTAGAGCCTGGGCTCCGCAGCAGGCCTAACGCACACAGCGCGGTGTCAAGAGAGCGCCACGCATGGAGCGCACGGGCGTGGGAGAGGCTGCAGTCCCCAACGCTGGGGATCAAATCAGCATCATCGCCAATATTTACACAGGAGAAAAACACTGCTCAACTGCACTTTGACTTTCCGCCTTCCATAGATAGCCAAGCATTATGTACTGTAGGCCCAAAACAAATCTTTACGATTCTTTTGGGGGAACACCAATACAGCTTTGACACACAAACCCCGGGATTGACGTGGGATATTGATCCAGGTTTGAACCCACGTTTGACCCATTCACACCACCTCACTATGGTCACGGCCAAGTCTCGGGTCCCTGCCGTTCACACAAAACCCAGGTGAGCAAGTTTACTTCTGTACAGTAGCTGTGAATCTTGCTAGAGAAAATGAAGATTCTTCCAGAATTGCTTGGTTCTAATATACATTCACATAAATAGCCTAAAGCCCTGGTATTCAAATCATGGTCCTCGAGGTCCGAGACCTGCTGGTTTCCCACCCTCCTTTTACCTGTGAGTCAGGTGTGAAGACAGTCTGGATAATCAGTAGCACTAATTGTTTGGTTAATTACCTGAGTAAGAAAACCAGGGCCAGACTTGGATACGAGGTCCAGATTTGAATATCCATG
This sequence comes from Ilyophis sp. 1 JC-2022, assembly GCA_022702515.1. Classification (NCBI taxonomy): domain Eukaryota; kingdom Metazoa; phylum Chordata; class Actinopteri; order Anguilliformes; family Synaphobranchidae; genus Ilyophis; species Ilyophis sp. 1 JC-2022. The sequence goes on from CM040403.1 coordinate 117,855,156, forward strand.
GCCTAAAGCCTAAAGTTTCAAGACATTACAAGATCGAGGGTCGGTCAGATAACCGTGCTGCGTAGAGTAACCAGCGTTACCCCTGTCACACCGAAGCCGAGCAGTGTGCCACCCGTGTAAATCCCGGGTCGTGAGCAGGATCACGGATCCGGGTAGGATAACGCAGGTTGACCCATTCACCCAAACAGCAAACACGGCTTTCACCCAGGGCGAAACTCTGGTGTGAAAGGGGTATCACACAACATAACAATATTGGAGGGGACCAGTAGATGTATTCCCAAAGTTTGGGGTACGCGTGAGCCCTATCCCCCTCCATCCACATGATCTACGTTCATGACTATGCTAAACAAATGCGATAGCCAATGGGTTAGAACTGAATTCAGAAATGTTCTTATTTTTTCTTCCTGCACAACGGGGCAAAAAAATAAAAAAAACCTAATGACTGTGAATCTCATTTTGTTCTGGAAAACAGGAAGGTCACCGTTTGAGGCCTTTGCAGGACAGAACGGCCAACGCGGCCAGAATTAACGTAGCGGGTGCGCGCGCCCAAGCGCGGCCTTGCTCCTCGGCTATACCACAGCGCGTGGCTCTGAACCCCACCCCCGCCCGCGCTATACCGCAGCACGCCCGCGCGGCTCTGACAAACTGCCAGAAAATGTGCTGGCAGATGTGCTGCACGTCCAGCTGTCCTCAATCCCAGCAGCAGATGGGGACAGGGCATTATGACACTAATAAATTATATCTATACTTTAAAAAAATATATAAGGCACTTATGCCCATCAGCAAATTCACTCCAACAGGCTTGTGCTCTCAAATGTTTGAAAAAAGACCCCATCCTATCTTCACAGAGGCTTGCAGGTTAACTGCAGCCGAGAACTGACGGAAAGGAAGTGGATTCTTTAAAAAAGTTACACGCGAAAGATCTGATCCACGCTCAGCGCCAGGTTCTTTCATCTTATTGGCTCGCGTTGCGCTTAAATGTAACCTTTTGAAAACCGCATCGTCGCGGCGTACAATACGTTTCCTGTAAACAGATATTTAGACAATCAAATGTACTTTGAGGCAAAACAATTGCAGGCTCTTTGAAAGTGAAACGTCGCGTCGGAGATGGTTATTGGTATTCTGCATCTGAACGGCAAACCGGGACGCTAATTCTTTAACACAGAAACATCCTCTTGCCTTGCCTCTCCATAATCAATGACATCAATGACAACATGCCCACTGCCAGACACTTACTGCATTCATAATGCGACAGCGCTGCTCTAGCATTCGAGATGCTAGTTAGGGTTTCATTTCTCTTGGGGGGGTGGGGGGGGGGGGGGGTGGAAGGGGGTTCACATGCTAGTTAACAGGCAAAATATTCATTCTGTAATCTCCTAAATATTGTAATTAGTCAGCCACTGCTCTCAAAGGAGTGTCCATGCTGCATGGCTCTTCACACACAGCAGATGGTAGGGAACCAGTACCTCTGCACTGGCCTATTCCCCATTACGCACACTGCGAGAAAGCCAGAATGTTAACCCGCAGTCAAATGTACCGCTTTCTGTATGAATCTCTGGTACGTTAGTGTTCAAAAATAAAAATAAAATATTTTACTTTGAAAGCAAAAAAAACAAAAAAAAAAACCTGTGGCGGCAGTGCTTTCCACCTGCTGTAGTCATTCTGTCGCCGGCGAGTCTAAGGCTTCGAGCGGATGAAGCTCAGCGAATCATGTGGTTCAACAGCTTTGCATAACAACCCCTCTCATGCTTGCGCTCTGGTCTGAAATGCGGGCCGGTAATGAGGCTAGCGGCGGACGCTCTCACCGCTCTGCCGAGCCGCCCAAAACGGTCGCCCCCATCTACGGGCTCTACGCGGGCCTGTGCCTGTGCCGGGAGAGGGGGCTTACTAGCAGTGATCTCATGTCCAAATGCGCGCGCTTACGGTCTCGCAGCCGTTTGAACGGGGCACCGCCTTTTGGCTGATAACAGCTCACGCTAAGAGGCTTCAAAAGCTTAGCAATTCATAGCCCTGAAAGAGCACTACCATATGAGGATACTCACGAAACAACTTGTTTTAATGTTCATTCTGTGTTCCAGAAAAACATGAAAAACAAATTCAGTGTTGATTGTGTGACAGACGTGTGAATATTACTGGATGTTAAAAGCCCCATCCTTTAAGCGCTCATAAAATAATTACAGGTAAATGTTGCAATTAATCTTATTGGACAGAAATATTAGAGTTCTTTGGTGAAGACAAATTTTGCTAAACTAAAAAAAGAGCCTGAAGCACAGTGCTGCACAACACCTTAAATAAATGGATTTATATTGAAAAGAAACAGAACACTTTCCCAAGAGTAAGGTACAGTAGTCAATTCCACGTTCTTTTCTTCAGCAGCTGTACTCAACAACTGCGGTTCCTCCAAAAGGCCACCCAACATCCACGGCTCCCAAAAGGCTTTTGCAGGGTTTTTCCCTCATTGGGAAACCTTGGATTGAGCACATTTTTATTCTTTTTTAAAAATATATATATATTTTTTTAGGACTTTCAGCTTCAATGGACAGCACAGTGAAGAGACACAGGCAGAATAGAGAGGGAAAGAAATGCGACAAAAGTCACACGGTCAGACTGGAACCACCGACGTCGCGGCTCGCGTTGAGCACGCGGACTGAGCTCCACAAGCTTCGCCACGAGACACCCCAGGATTGAGATTTTTGATAATGTCGCACCAGGTTATCCAGGTGTGGAGGCAGAGAGCCCTAGGCCCTGGACTGCCAGTGAGCTTAATGCTTCTAATGAGCATAGAGGCAATACTGCCATAGAGAAGCGCAATTCTCTTCCCAAAAAGATAAAAGGACACAAGCTGCTTCCAAGGTGAGTTACTGCACGAGGCTTCAGGTGATATCCTCAGCGACAGCAGAGTCTCGTAATGTCTTCTACACATCTTAATAATAATTTTAAAAACACTTCTGCTAGCGTATGCCCTGCTCTTTTCTCTGCAATTTCTCCTGATGAGCCTTTGTGATAAGATGTGCTTTTATGTTGGGTGTGTGCCATTAACCAGCCTGTTCCTTTAGATAGGCAGGCGCTTGCCTGAATAACCCAGTGCAGTCCCCATCCCCCACCCAACACCCTATTTCACCACACGGCTTCAGACAAACACACAGAACCCTTAGATGTACAGCCTTAGACCTACAACCACACAGACATGGCACACAAGCAGGGTGAAAGAATGGAATAAACCTACAGTGCTCATTTAGAAACCCCGACTTTAAAAATTACTGTTAAAAATGTAAAAAAAATAATTAAAAAACCCATGGGGATTAACAGATACATATTGCATACACCGAGCACCTAACCGGAGGATGGGACAGTCACAGAACGATAGCTTAAGTTAGCTGTGAACGTGTTGGGAAATGCAGCAGGAGGCTCTGGCCCTGGTGCGGAATGAGAGAGAGAGTGGGAGAGAGACTGGGCGTGGGTGTTAAAGGGCTCCCACGTCATCGCTGGCTCACACACACAGGTGGTGCAGCTTCACCCTTACCCTGCCTGACTCAGTGAGCGCCGATGAAATTACCGGCGAGTACCGAAAAAACGCGCACGCGGAAAAACAGCGCCGCTTCTCTTTTCCCATCAGGCCAATAAGCACGCCACAACATGGCTTCTCCCCCCCCTAACTGGAGAAGCCGATTACTGACATCAAGTACTGATCAATGTTACGCAGTTACTGGCATACAGATAAAGCAATTTATTAGAACCCGATAGTAATTTTAAACAACCGTTTTCCATTTGAATACATTATAACAGGGGTAGAAGAAAGAGAGTGGCTATAAACAAACAGGGTAAAAAAATGACCAAGTTAAAACAGCAAGCAAAATGAAAAATGAAACTGGTCCTTTTGATGGGAAAGCAGCAAGTCCTACAGCTAAACAAATGTTGATCCAGCTGAGGAAGGGTACAAATGCTGTCACACGCGACCCCCGGCATTGCGGGGCTTTTCCTCGTACGAGTTCTGGAGGTGGCGAGCGAGCAGAACGCTCGAGTTTAGCGGGACGTAGGGACGGCCGCAGCGCGTTCCTAACTCCGGCTCTGCCCGTTTAGAGCCGTGGCATCACGCTGATAACATTCATAGAATGCAATGACCTCACATACTGTATCAAGCAAATTACAGCATCGCATGAAAATGTCAGCTTTTCAGTTGGTGCCCGTAGTGCACCCCTGATCCGACAGCAATGCTAACCGAAAAAGCAACGCCAGTAGTTCGCCCCTCGTCCGACCATAATGATAAATCACAGAGAACAGAAACACTTTGGACACAAAACAAAAGCAAAATTATTATATATATATATTTTTTTTAAAACAGGCCAATAACATATTGACAGCTGCCTGGCTGCGGTCATTCACCTTTTCTGGTTACGCTCCAAGAAATGTGCAAAGAAAACAACAGTTATTTTGATGCTTTAGTGGCAGCCTTGGCGTGACCTCTGGATACCACGGCACGAGAAAAGAGCGCACGCGCGCGCACGCACACACACACACACACACACACACACACACACACCTATGTTGACCCTTTCTTCCACCCGTTTTTAACGAGCACAATTACATTAAATCTGCCCCCAGATTCCAGCTCCTGATGAGCTGCATAAAAGCGGGGGGAAAAACAAAACCATTCCCAAGGAAGTGCATCACGGATGTGTCTCATTAGAGGCCTGCTTCTCTCTGTCACCACACACACACAGGGTGTGGTCTGCCAGTCTAATTAGGGCAAATTTGGGACTTCCTACACAGGAATGACATTAAGGTTTGCGCTTATAAGCGACTGTGGAATCTGCAGCTGTGTCGTTATGCTTCAGAACGATTACCTCAGCGACGGTTCACACGTGATTGAAAAAAAATTAAATACAAAAAAAAAAAGCAGCAGCAGCACTACTGGTTCGTCGTCCTCCCTGGCATCACCTCTTCGAGCAAACGGCCGAGGCGCCGTGGCGACAGTCCCACAGTGCACAGCAGCTTCTAAGTTAATGAAAATGCTAAATGCAGAGTGGGCTGGGGTGTGCAAGGTTACTCAATGTCAATCCGTCTTAACGCACAAGTGTGCGCCATTCTGCAAACGATATCATAACATAGCAAAGCCACCCAAACCTGTGAGGTTATGCCAAATGATTATGGGTTGAAGGAAATTTTGATGCGATGGCCGAAGCCTGCCCATCTCCATACGCATAAAACCAGTATCCTTTCCTATTAGGTTGTCAATCTTTCAACTGCCAATCTTTTCTCAATGCATTATCAGGCAGCAAACACCTGCACTTCAATGACAATGGAATCAGATGAGGAATTCTAGTTATGGCAGCACATTCAGGAAACGTTTTAAATCGTTTTTTTTTTTTTTTTTTTTTTTAAGTTACTATAAAATACGTGAATTGTTTCACGCAACAAATTAATAATTTGTTTGAATGAAAACATTTGGCAGAATAAAAAAATAAATAAAAAAAGTGAATACTCAACCACGTGATCAATCACTTAGATTAGCATTCAAATGCTTTCTTATTAAAATGAAGATTAATCCATTTTAATCAATATTCATGACGGAGAGTCGAAGAAAATTAAAAGGAAAAGGGAATTTAATTAGCCTACTTTTTCTACCTAAAATTGAGAGTGAATAAAACTGTACCATTAAATACTTGGTAAAGTATAGCCAAAGATAGTTAACTAGCTATTTATAAGGAACAGAGCCAAGTAGCATGTATGTCACTAGCCAATTAGGTAAAGAACAGCAACAAGCACACACTCACAGTACCACCTGGTACATTCCCCATTACTGGTCATTACAGAATGGAGATGAAGTACTAAGGGTTCTCACTTGACCAACTACATTACAGGACTGATATTTCAGGGTTCAGCAAAGCATTAGGAGCTTGCGTATGCACAAAACAAGATCCTATTTTGAATGTGTGTGCACCTATAGCGAGCAGTAAAGAGCTTACATTAAACTGAGGCTTATATCTTAAGATGATTTGCATAGCTTAAGGGTTGCTGCTGTCCTCCTGTGTGTCTTCCACTTTTAGTTATTGCATGGTTTTAAAACGGCCATCTTTCATGGGGTCTGGCAATGTTAATATTGGCCCTGTCGTAGGTAAGAATGTAGTTTCACTGAGGCAGTGGCAAAAGCTCCTTTCAAACTGCTACGTTCCCCTAGCATCCGTATTCATACACATTGCACCCATGTGCGAAGGGGCTCTTCGTGCAAGGTTTTAAAGCCCGTTTGCTACGGAGGGTGGACGGGGGAGAGCCTTTGAAGTCGACTCAAAAACAAAACTAGTTTGGATGCTGCTCTTGAAGCATAGGTCAGAGCCTGTGGAAACCCCGCCTCTATCCCCCCCCCTCAAATGCCCATGAACTCCCACATACAGGTTCCAGACTGAGGGGGAGCGAAGCTCAGTCCCTGAAACATCAGATGATCTCTGCTCCAGTGCAGGTGTGGCTACCTGTACCTATGCTACTGTTCACAGTGTGCACACTGGCCACTTGTGGGTCCGTTACCATTTCAAATACCCACTTACCCAGCCTCCTACACCTGCGTGTTGCTACACATGCCCAAACGTTTCGTGTCAATATGCGGCTCTTTCAAAAAAATAAAACAAATTCATAAAAACATTTTAAAATACCATATTCAGGGCTCTACGCTAACATTTCTTCCAAGGAGCATTCCTAAGTTTAACATTTTAGGAGAACACTAATATATCCCAATTAGTAGATGTGCTCCTAACATTTTTTTACAGTTAGCACAATTTTTAGGAGCATATGCCCCCAAAATGGGAGTACTGTAGAGCCCTGATATTGGTCCCATAAAAGTCAGAATGTAACACAAAACCTCCAAGTCTGAAAGAAACCGCTTGGCTTCCTTGAATGGCCTTTAAAAACAGGTGGGTAGCCTAACCTTTAAAAATAACACCCCAACACATTTTTACAGGAGGCAAAATTCGGCAAAATGACACCTTTAAAATAAATTAATATTAACTAAATATTATCATTAAGATTTAGGAAATTAAAAATATGTAGATTTACATTCAGTTCCATTGACTAAGACACAGCCAAATCAATAATATTGCAGTTATTGATTGTGACCATGTTTAATAAAACACTGTCACATTTGGTGTGCAAGGGTCAAAGGTAAAGGAGCATAAAAACATCAAAGATGGAGTAGTGAGCCATGCAAATTATTATTATTTTTTTTGTAGTGATCTGGTTCTTTGACGTTTTTTTCAATTTTATTATTTTTTTCCAATTTATTTATTATTTTTTATTATTATAATTTTTTATTTAATCGGGTGCAGATATCCTGCCAAGGATTGAATATTACCGCTACACCAGCTAGCTAGCAATAATATAGCATTCCTTCAATGCATTGTCATGAGTCTATCCAGCATCCATTGGCGCTGCCAACAAAAGGTGAGGCTGAGACCCCCTGAAATGATCAGATTTGACTTTGGCATCTGAAGAGAAACTGACAATATTCAATCCTTGGCAGATAATCAACATCAGTCAAAATTCATCAAATGGATTCCATTTCTCAATCGAACTTTCCTGAGGTGAAGGGGATGGTGTGGAGCTCAGGGAAAACAGGGTTCTATACGTACTAAGGCCATCTGATGGTCACATGGCTAACATAAGTCACCCTCTTCACATTCCAATTTCCCAAAAACACTCAAGTTAAAAGGAGCAGTTCACATTAATGTTTCTACAAAGACGATTCCCTTAACTTCAGGTTGCTGAAGTTGCTAAGGCACAGCCGCATTCCAAGGTTTGTTAAAGTAAGAGTCGACGAACGCTCTTTTTTTTATTTTATAATTTGTTTCTGATTTTTCCCTTTTTCTCCCAATTTAGTAGCCAATTGAACCCCTATTCTAATTCAATTCCCCCCCATGTAGCAACCGCTAGAGAACCACCGTTACACAATCCCGTCTATCGGTACTAGTAGTAGGAAGGAGGTCGCCACGTCCTCTACAGGGCGCGACTCCTCGGGCTCCTGACCGCGACTCGCCTGGGTCCCGTGCGGGCAGTGATTCTCTCCGAGCCCCTCCCCCCACCCAGAAGCGGCTGCCAATTGCCGCTTCCACAGGGCACCGGCCACGCTCGGATATGGCAGGACCGGGGCGCGAACCCCGATCCTCGGAGTACAACTGCGCTGACTGAAAGTCTTACCGTTGTACTATCGCGGCGCCCCGACGAACGCTCTTAACACCCCCCCCACTTGAGGGAAGCACGACAAAATGCAGTCGTGCCCTTGTGCCCTTGTCCCTTAAGCAACCTCTTTCTCGGGTGCATCCATCCTTTACACAGTCCCCTGTTCTCTCAATAGCCCCAGCATGTGCAGACTAAGTACAAATCACACCTGAATGGACTGAGTCTAATGTACCTGGAGACAAATCTGTCACCCAGCTCTAGATTTTACGTAATGGCTGCCGATTCGCTGGCTCAATAATGCCTCTTGCACTCGGATCCGGATATGCTACCAATATGTTGCTCCTGGGTTCCACATGATTACAGATGGTAGCCTAGCTAACCAAAAACAAACATCAGTAACTTCATTCTTATTTGAATACAACTTATAAATTGAAGTTAAGTGCAATTCCAAAGCGCTATTATCTAGGCCTAAGCCTTACAGTCCAACTATAGAAACCCATTTAAATAATTTTGTAAAATGAGAAATTTTATTAAATACGGGCGTGTTTTTTTGTTTACTATTGAAACTCGGCTCTTAAAACGAGGTATTTCTGGTGGACATAAGAGCGCAGGGCAGTCGGTTGAAAAACGAAAGCATCAGAGCTCCTACTGAAGCAGCACGGTCTGCTTTAGGTTGGCTTGAATGCAGTGTGGGGGAATAAGCCATTGGTTCTCTGAACCAGCATGCTAGAAGGTTCCTTTTATTTTTATGCAAAACAGTGAAAACTGGCTGCAGCCAGTCCCTGGGAGAAAAGACAAATCAATGTCATAAATGCCAGTGCCTCTAACTCGCAAATCAACACCTGAGGTGGAACAATGTCGCACACCAACACCACTTGTACCATCTAAAATCCATCTTTTCACACAAACCCACTTGTTGGCCGAAGGGCACAAAGACTCGAGTGGCGATCTCATAATCTCCTCTTTAAAGGCTGCGTACAGTCCTTTTGTTTCGCTGATTGGGGGGTGTGTGTGGGGATGGGGGTCCTCCCAATCTGAAGCAGTCCCCTGAGGTTATAACAGTCCAGGGACAAAACACATATCCTGCGCTAATAAGGCCAAACGCATGTACGCCATTCAAGTGTTCCCCCGCAGCCACATGTAATGGGGGGCCTCGGTAATGCCTTGTACATTAAAGGCAGAATGTTTAAATCTATAGCACGGCCAGAAGCTCAGCTCCTAAACCTGCCCCTAATGTTATACCAAAATGGCCTGAGGGGACAAAATGGGTTTGGGTCAGGGAGCGGCACTCCGACAGCCAACAACAACAAAAAAAGAAAATGCGTCAATGCAAAAATACGTATTGTCCATTTTGAGTAGTGTGGCAACATGCTGTAAAATAATGTGCTCTTAAGCAGCTCCAGCGTGGGAAATCCAGTCCGGAAGGTTCCGCAGGCCGGGCCCTGAAGGGCGCCGTGCTCTGACACCCATCACAAAGGGAGTGATCCTGTTAATGAGATGGCAAACGGGTGCAGTCACTCGCTCGAGTCTAATTCCTGAGAGAGCAGCCCGGGCTGCGGCCTGACCCAACAGACGGAAGGGGAGAATTAGCGGGCGGCTGAGCCGGGATTCTCCAGCCGGCTCTCTCACGCTCGGGCTCTCCGCTCCAGTCCTGGCCGCGCGCGGAGACAGCTTGTAGCGCACCTTGCGCACTTGTCTCCCTTCCATAAAAGAAAAAAAAAAAAAAAAAAGCTGGACCGAAGTCGAGCGAACGCAGGCGCTAGCTGTCCCGTTTTGACCGGAACTGGCCGTCGGGGGCCAGCTGCCTTTTTACGATACGGGCTTCCCCGCAGGATACGAGGCGGGTGCCATCTTCTGAAAACAGGTGGATTACTGGCGGGAGAAAAGAAGATGGCCCTGCTCACTGCTGCTGACAGATTATGCAGAAAATCTACTCTTTCACAGAAGAGCTGCATGAACGCTGCCCCCTGACCTCAACAGTTCCTCCACGCCTGTGGCTCCTGCCGAGAGAATCCTATTAACCGTAAGACCAACATAAAGGATGAAAAAGTGTACGAAAGGCCTACATAGTTTAGGGGGCCCCTGTTTATTTTTAGATTCCAGTGCAATTTTTATTTTATTTTTCTTTAACAGGAAGACACCCAGTGGAAAAGGGCGGGGGGAGTATTTCAAAGACAGACCATGTGCTCCAGAACTCCACTTAATATAAACATACAAATCACAAGAAAGCCAATTCTGAACAATTACATCTCGGCAGGAAGTGACTGTTTATGTGGGCCTTAATCAGCACACGCGTGCCTTCATGTTCTAATTAAACTGTTTTTGTTTTGGTTCAGGAAGGAGCGCACGGGGACATCTGGAATAGCAGAAGATCAATCAATCGCAGAAATAGATTTAATATTACCCACCACGTAGAAATTCACCTCCGTAGCATTAGCACTGTGGAACCCGCCTGGCCCTACCTCCATAATGATCATGAGGGCCAGACACAGCTGCTTCAGAACTGACAATTATATCTAGCAGTGCTGCAGATTTCCATGTGATGTTTATCCCACACGGTGGGGGGAGGAAGATTAAAAAAACGGTCAAGAGTTGTCAGCAGATGCGTTTTCTGAACGAGACAAACAAATCACAGGGTGGTCTGTGCCTGAAAGAGTCTGAGAGCAGTGTGTGTACACAGGAAACAAGGCCCACAGCTTGTGGGAATACACACCAATCCAGTCGCTTTACCACACACTAATTACAATCTCAAATGCCAAGCAAGAAAGCCCAGAGACTGGGACGGGTGGTGCCAAACGGTTATTTTCCCGCAATGTGGTTGTGGCGTGAGCAGTCGGGTAACACAGGGGCGGTGTGGGAATAAAATAAATGCTACCTACAGTAATAACGGTGGACGAACGCGCTGGCGCAGACGCGGACCGCCGTGTGGCGAACGGAACAGGTCACCCAAAGAAAAAACCGCTGAGTGCAAAACAAGCTAATGGCATCGGCGGCACGTGACCAGCCGGGCTATTGAGAGCTCCTGTTCCTCTCCCCCGACCCCTCCTCTCCCCTCCATAAGCCATCTTCCCAAAAGGGACACATCCTGCTCTACACCATTAACTCGCACATCAGTCCTCTGAGACAAGTTACCCAAACACTCAGAGAGAAAGAGAGAGGGAGAGAGAGAGACTGAGATGGAGGAACAGGGGGTGGGGGAAAGAGAAGGAAAGAGAAATATAGAGACATATCGAGAGACGAGTGAGTGAGAGAGAGAGAGAGAGAGACAGAGGGGGGGGGGGAAACAGTGACAGGAGGGAAAGGGGGAGGGGTAAAGACTGCGATGGTGCGGGGGAGGGGGGCCGGCTGTTGAAGAAGAAAAAAAGATGCTGAGAGAGAGAGAAAGAGAGCGAGAAAGAGCGAGAGAGAGAGCAAGATTGACCCTTGAGGGTAAAAGGGGGATGTGGGGCTGGTTAGGGAAATTAGCATTGTGGCACTCGTAGGAGGGAAGGCCCGATTAGAACGTGTGGAGAACACAGCTGTACAAAAAAAAAACCCCAAAAAACACTGGTAATTCAAACAGAGGGGAAAAGCTCATCTCAAAAGGCCAACCCACAGATGCAAACATCCCCGCCCTCCATACCGTCCAACACCTTCAACCCATGGACTTTCCGAGGCTACCGCAGCAGGGTGGGAAAAGCGGCCATATTTCCACAGGTTTACGGGGCTTACCTGTTGAACAGGCACTTTCTGGGTGGTGGGCGGTGACTGGTGCTGCGGTGCCCACGGCTGGTGTTGAGGGTGCGGGGGCGGGGAGCTCTGGTGGCGCATGGACAGCAGCGCCTGCGGAGGCGGGGGCTGCTGCGGGAGCTGCTGAGGGGGCTGCTGCATGGGCGAGCGCTGCTGCTGCTGGAAGGCCAGCGGCGGCGCGAGCGGCTGCCCCGTGTGCTGAGCCTGCTGGGGCGGGCCGGGCAGCAGCCGCTGGTCCTGCATCCCCTGGGGTTCCACGTGGTTCCCCCCGAGCGCCGCCGGTGGGGCCCTCAGGGGCACGGCCAGGTCCCTTTGGTTGGACGACAGCCCCATGTAGGGCTGCTGCTGGGGTTGCTGCTGTTGGGGGGTCAGGCCGCGGGGGCCCATGCTCCTCTGTGCCAACCCCATGGGCCCGGCGGGTTGGTGGGGCATGCCCGTGTAGCCGGCCACCTCCATGGCCATGCCGGCGGCGGCCGGGCGGCCCTGCTGCGGGGGAGGTGTGCCCGCCGGGTTGCTCAGGGCCTTCAGGGGGGACATGGGCGGGGGAGACCCGTAGGGACTCTGAGGTGGCTGTGCCTGCTGCTGCTGCTGGGGTTGCTGCTGCTGCTGCTTGGCTGGGGACTGCTGCTGCTGAGAGGGGTGCATAGCTTGGGAGTTGATTTGGTTTACGTGGATGGGCTGCTGGTGCATGAGCCCTGACTGGCCGGCCTGGGGGAAGCCGGCGTTGGGGTAGCGTGGAACCTGCCCCATGGGGCTCATCCCTGCGCTGTTCACCAGCCCCTGATTGAGGCTGCCGTAGGGGGAGTAGGGTGGGTACTGCCCTGAGTTGTTGACGGTGTTGGGAGGGACCAGCGGGTTGCGCGGGTTGTAGCCCATGCTCTGCGGGGGCCTTCCCGCCGCTTGCTGCTGCTGCTGCTGTTGCTGGGAGGGGCTGGAGGAGAAGCTCTCCGGGTGCATTGAGCCCGGTACAGGCCTGTGGTGGAACTGCGGCTGCTGCTGCTGGCGCATGGCTGGCCCCACCATGTTGGCGTTCTGCTGGGACCCCATGTGGCCCATAAAGTGGTTGCCCGCGGGGACCCGACCGCCCTCCTGCGACGGGACCTGGGAGAACTGGTTAATTCGGGGAGGCGTGGGCGCCTGGTTGTGCGTTTGCATGGAGTAGTCTCCCCGGCCCATGTAGGGGCCCATCTGCTGCATGTGGCCTTGGGGCCCTGAGGCACCCGACTGCTGCGAGGGGGGCTGTTGCTGCTGTTGCTGCTGCTGCTGCTGGAACGGGGGCCGGACCTGCTCAGGCACTTGCACGGCTCTGGGCCCCCACATGGAGCCGCCGTCCATGAAGGGCTGGTTGTGCCTCTCGCCCTGGATGCCCGGGAAGACTGGGTGCCCCCCAGCACCATGGGACACGGGCGGGGGAGGGTTGTGGTACTGCGAGTGGGGGGAGGACATGCCGTTCCCGGGCGCGCTGCCCAGCATGCGACCCCCCTGTTGATCCATCAAGTGCATCTTCTGCGGCTCGTACTGGCTGAAGTGGTCGAAGTGGCTGAGCTTGGGCTGCCCCTGGCCGGGGGCCGCCTGTGAGGAGTGGTGGAGGGAGGATGACAGCGGCCCGTAGCCCTGGTCCAGGGGCATCTGCTGGCCCAGGGGGTTCACCTGGCTCTCCGGGTAGCCACACTCACCCAGCCCCTCCAGCCCTTCCGAGAAAAGGTTGGCGTCGTCTCCGAACAGGCTCATCATCCCGGGGTCCGCCATGGCTGCGTTTCCCCCCCACGCCGAGCTCCAGCGACAAGAGTGAATCAGGGCCTCCCTCCGCTGAGGTGTATGTCCTCAAAGCCTTTAATCCTTTAACTAATCTCCTGCATGTCACTCCATATTTCCCTAATTCTATCGGACAACACGGTGTCAGGCAAAGTCAGGCTACGGGACCTGGAACGAGAGAAGAGGGGTGGTGGAGGAGGAGGGAGGGAAGAGAACAAGAAAAATAAATTAGGATTGTGGAAGGTGAGAACAACATGAAAGCACCTGGATTCAGTTTCAAGTAGTCATGTTCATATTAGAGCTGGCTGGAGAAGGCCTGCATATACAGTGTGTTTTTGCCAGTTAACTTAGTTCAACTTTTTTTTTTTTTTTTTTTTTTTTAAACCGAGCCCCCATCACCCCCCCTTAACCTCATCCGCCCAACACCCCCTTACTTTGCTTTGCTTTCAAACAATAGGTTACTCAACACATGCAGGCACCAACTCCAAATGAATTCATTCTTTACAATCCCTGGCAATTCATTCTTGGTTGGAAAAGAACAAAAGAACCCAGAGTGCGGCAGAGGCAGCAGCTGCCACACCAGGCAGGCAGATGTATGAATACAGGCAGGCAGCCCATCTGCTGAACTTAAGCCCCGAAAATGCTCTAGTTACCAGCAGCCTGTCCTTAACCTCGTCATCCGTGAGCAGCGTAATCAGATGAGTGAGCGGCGTTATCTGGGTCTGAGATGAAGGGGAGATAAAGCCACCGGGGTCTGGGGATTGGGTGGCCTGAGGAAGGGCCAGCGCCGGGGGACTGAGGAATGCGACGCCTTGCCTCGCTCGCGTTTCAACTTCTCCTCCAGCAAAGTGCGAGCGCCGTTCCCCTCCCCCCTGCTCCCCTCCCCCACTGCCCCTTCCCCCAACCCTCCAACCTCCACTCTCCACCCCACCCCCATTTTCCTCTCTCTTAAGCCTCCCAACAGAGCAGCTAAAATGAATTCAATCAAGGCCTCCATCGGCCCCTCTCAACTTGCAGAAGGGAAAAAGTTCTGCCTTTAAAAATCAAACCAGTCTTATTTTATTAAGAGCTACACAATCCCACAGACACGGTACCCTTCTGGATTCAGGCCTTTTCACCTTTACGTTTACATTATTCCAAGTGCATGTCTGTCTTATTTCCTGGCAACTACAGAAAAACACTGACTCAAGAAGAAAACGGTCTCAAAAACTCTCACACAGCAAATTATTTAAAGTTAACGACGCGCAAGACTTTTCACAAACATGAGAAAAATAAAACACACACCATGCATAACCAGTATAAACACGGCTTAATGGCGATATTACAGGGCTGTGATGGGAATTGAACTGGGCATTTCATAGCTAGTTATATCAAGCTGCAGGTGTAACTCTGGGAAATGGGAAAACCTCCGGATGAGCTGAAACTTCCTCAGTGCAGACTAGCGTGCCCCAGAGCAGCATCTGCTGAAGACATGAGGAGGCGCAGAGAGCGGCTGGATAAAGGTGCACTACCTCTGTGCAGCTGGGCCCCCGCGTTCATCGGATCTCTGGCACGGAGGAGGGGTTTCTCTCCCCCAACGCAATAAATCACGTCTCATCCGCAGATTACCGCTCTACACTCAGAACAAGCGCAGTTTTAAAAATACTCCAAAGAAATCCACCAACAATATTTTGTGGGGGGGGGGGGGACCCGCTAAAAAGCTGTGAACTGCAATCCCGCGTTGGGCTGCTCCCTCCTCCCGAGTTCTACCCCGGCCGTCTGGTGGATTCCTGCTCAGAGTGACAGATGTGGCTCCACGCCCGGCGCCCGGGAGATCTACACCGCAGTTTTGTGGGTGTTGGAGAGAGGAAGTTAAGTCTGTGGGCTCATCCCTCACCCCGAGGCGGACTGATTAGCAAGTGACGTCGCAAGGCCTCCTAGTGCGAGAGAGAGGGAGAGGGAGAGAAAGAGCGGACAGACGCAGGCCCCCTCGCTCCAGCTGGAGCCCTCCGGTGCATTACGTTACCGGGGCCGCACAAAAGCAGAGCAGCAGGAAAAGCGTTTACGGCTGGTGCGCTGCTGCTGTGGAACCAGAGCCATTACTGGCCTCCACATGGCCCAACGGCCAGAGTGAGAGCACAGCAGCTCTTCCTAAAATACTTACTCGGCCACACCGGAATAATTAAGCTCTCCTCCTGTCCATCCATTTCAACCGCCCACCCCCGCTCCCCACCGCCAAACAAGCCCCACAACTCGATGGTGGCCAGACTGATTTTTCTATCCACAGCACAACATTGGCGCACCGTTCTTTTCTCTCGCCACAGATTCCTCCTTACACGTGGTACAACTGAAGTCATTACACTGGGACGGCTACTTGGACAACAGAATAGACATTTTAAACCCTCATGGGGGGGGGGGGGGGGTGTACTGGGTTGGGGGAAATTCGGGTAACAAAAGTTCACCAGCAGAGAACAAAGAATGCAAGAAAACAAAACAAATCTCTCCCAACCGCCCATTTTGGCTGAAAAGACTTGTTTGTTAAGAAGTCAAGAAAACACCCCCCCCCAAAAAACAAAACGTAAATAGCTGCCATTTCCTACAGGCAACTAAATTCAGCAGGAGAGATGCAAGTTCCCTTTGTCTTAGTCCCAAATATAAAACAAAGTTAAAGTTCAGAAGGCTTCCTATAGTAGGTGCAAGTAAGAAACTGTCAAACCTTACAAACATTTCAGCATTACACAAAAATAAATAAAAATCTAGCCTTCAATCTGCTCTTGAACCTTTCCTTCAGCCAGAGCAGATAAACCAACAACTGGTTATACCCACAAGTCTTAAATGTAAGCGCAACATCTGCATCAAACACCTGTGTGTATTAATGGCCTGTCTCTGCAAGCCTCAACGCGTGGAACACCGTCAAATTTGTTCCAACACACAAGATTTAGAAATGCTCATAGGCCCCATTTATGAATCATGCATACTGCCCCCATCACAGCAGCCTGAAGAAGCCCAATGCCCTGCACCCTGGCCGTAATTCCCTTTTAAAGGTAGGTACCTTCATCAGCATTGTTGTACAGCGTTTTCCGTGGTATTTCAATCACTCGGAAACCAGCCTAGTGCTCTTGGTAGCTAGCTTGCCGCTCTCAAACATACGTGTCCAACACACACCTGCTTGCTGTGTAAAGCAAATTTTCAAAAAACAGACCCGTTCCGAAATGAACCCAAGTAAAATTTGACCCGTTCCAAAAAGGACCCGAGAACAGTCGGACCCGATAGTCGTGAATGAGAAATTGTTGAGCGGTGGTGGACCTGGCTTTGGGCGGCACGCAACAAGCACCATGAATAACCATGAGTGAATCATTATCAGAGATCTCAGGCAGAGGGTTGCTGACTAACTTTAGTTAGCTAGTTTAATATCAATGAAACAACTTCTTAAAATGTCAGCTGTGTTTTAATGGAATAGAATAGAAAAACTTTTATTTTCCCGTTACGGAATAACAAATGCGTCACAAGAAAGTTGGTGTTTAACAGGATATATAGTAGGGGTGTGCAAAACTCATATTTGTCATGGTCGAATAATCAGTGGGTGGTATGAGCGAATAATCGATTATTCGGATGTGCCGACAGGATCGGAAATCGACACCTGACAAGTGCGAAATGCAGTATATTTTCGCAGTAAAAGTTAAGTGACTGCACGTCACTCTGAATGGAGAAGTAACAATATTGTTGTTGCAGCCACTATAGTAGGCCTATGAATGCCTTAATTTTTCTTATCTTAAATAGTGAATGCTTAACGCATTATGGTTTCATCTTGTGGGTTGTTGGCTTAACCCTCCTCCCACTGTCACCCTTCTCGTCTTGGTAAATTCGCTAAAGCCAACTTGTATTTCCAGATTTCTTTAACCCGATCCACGTTGGACCCCTAGTGGTAGACGTATGTGTCACAATCACAGTATTCATGTTTGTCTGAAATTAAAAACTAAAGCTTTAAGACTAGATAAACCGTAAATAAAATGCACACAAGAAGCATTAGGCTATATTAAATAGGCTATTTATTAAATTGTAGGCCTATTAACAATGAAATTGTGGAAATTCAGGCAACAATTTACAAGTAACAATTCTATAATATAAAATACGTAGATCAAGAAAATTACATATTTATATTAAATAAAAAAATAACGAAATTTCAAAATACAAGTAGGCTATAATGTGCTATAAACACACATCTAGGCTATATCAAAACACGCCAAAGCACATGAAATAGGATAGCCTCAAACGACGAAATAACAGCATTTTTCAGTACTTTATGCAAGGATTACACTGCTGTTATCTAGTGTCCTTGGCATGCCAGCGATTTTCGCCAATATTTTTTTGTATGAACAAATGCAGGCTATTGTGCCTCAGCAAACGAGTAAATATCCATGGACTGTTTCCTTGCAGGCTGGTCAGCTAAAAGACCAAGGAAGGTGATACACAATTAAGAAAAAAAAAAAAGCAAATCAAGTTTCGTTCAGACACTCGCTCATCTCAGGTGTGATGCGAGACGTGAACAACAGTAATTTAACTTTTTTTCATTTCTCAGTTCTCGAAACCAGATGTTCAGGTCGCTTATTAATAGTAGTCAAGCGACACTGGTGAGGACTCAGAAAGTATAACTTTTAAAAATATAATCCTGTCCTATACTAGGACCTTTTCCATTTTTGGTGCTGCTAGCAAAGATCGTATGTTCACTTTGAACTTACAGGCACCTGCCATATTTGTGTTTTGGTTTAAGTAAACAATCGGAGAGCAATAATGTCATATAAAGTATAACAATACAGAAATATAATAAATACAGTATAAAGAAAATGTATGTAAATATAATATTTGTTTCAATTCATATACATATGTCTAGAAATAGACAGCCATCCACATATAATCTGAATTTACTGGTGCCAGCAATATTTTTATTTAACTGTATAAATAACTGGTTTAAAACGATATATAAAACTTTCCAGTACCTGCCATATTTCTGTTTTATGGTATAGTAAATTGTTTCCACATTTGCATGCTCCTATTTCTTGTGTAGCGATTGTAAGAATGGGTTAAGTATTTTTACAATATGCTTATGATTTGGCCCCTGCAGTCTTGTGATTTGGCCCCTGCAGTCTTGTGATTTGGCCCCTGCAGTCTTGTGATTTGGCCCCTGCAGTCTTGTGATTTGGCCCCTGCAGTCTTGTGATTTGGCCCCTGCAGTCTTTTGATTTGGCCTTGCCACCCTAAGAAATTTTGGTTTTGCAAAAGCCAAAATGCCCATGACCCAAAAATGACAAATTCAAGGCCTGCCATATGCAGTTCTCTCCCATCAATGTTGACGGATCACAGGCTGCCCTACTATTTCACACATGTTGACACGTCCTTAATTAGTAAAGACTTTTTCATAACCAGCCATATTTTGTAGGGACAAAAAAAAAAAAAAAACTTATGCTCTTAAACATCCAGAGAGAAATATGGCAAGGCCTCTGTGCTCCCATGGGCCAGGGCACGTAGAAGATGGAGCAATTGAAGAGGCAGGGTGGCACAATTAACATTATATTACAGCCGTTGCCACTATTCTAAACCAGGAAAACAACAACAAAAACATGACCAATAGGCTATAGGCTTATGTGGTTTAGACAATTATTCAGACCTGAACCTTAGACCCCAGAAAATTATTTGTAATGATTTACAGTTTAAATAAATCCCATCGTTAGGAGCAACAGGCCACATGACAAAACCATTGATTTATACAACCACAATCATTTGGAACAAGAAATGGCCTGAATTCTGCATAACACTGTCTGGAATATGTGATGTCAAAGAGCAGGATGGAGGCCTACTAGGTTGTATGTCTCTGGGGCATTTTATATTCTGTCATCTCAAATGGATTCATGAAAATGAAACCGCTTGCACAGAACAAGAGATTCTCTATATTTTTGTCTAATAGAATAAATGCATAAAATTACATTAAAAATGCCTCCCATGACCAGTGAGTGCGGACCTTACTAGTGAACTACAAGCTATTCAGGGAAGTTTAAGCAACATGTTAGGACGTGGCATTTACAGTGAGGTAGGTTTTGTTTGGTATATTGTCTGAATATAATGAACACTGTCCAGCAAGCAGACATTTTTTATTTTCAACACCTAAACTGGGAACATTCTTCCTTTCTACACCGCAATCATTCAAAGAAATGTTCCAGCACACCCTCTGAATTGTGCATGAAGGCAAGAACATTCTCTAGAAAGGTGCTCCAGATAAATCAAATGGCCTATTAAATATAAAACTGTTCTAACATTACATACATCACTTGGGCAATCAAAGAGATTTAACCCTGATGAACTTCCAAGCAAACTGCTACTTTGCAACCACATATTTTAAGAGGCCAACATAAACACGACTTAACAAGCCAAGACAAAATATACTGCCTTGAATAGCCATCTACCCTGCTGTTTGCTGGTCAGTGGTCAGCCATCTTGCTTAAGCAGCAACGTGACATCACTCAAGGCTCCCCTGAATGGATTGGTCTGGTTCGCAAGGGGCTGGAATCCCTGTGAATGGCATGCAACGGAAGCGCAAAACTGCCCAGCTTCTTGGGAAGCAATTCTCTCCTTTCCCCCATTCCATAGGATTCCCCAAGAGTGAAAAGTGGCATTAATGGGGAGTGTGAAGAGCTAGCCGGTTGTACGCCGAAATTACACGGGGCGGAGAACACGGTAGTAAAACACACTTGTGCGCAACCTGCTTGCTGCTGGGGAAATTTGTTCAGGCTAAAGCTAGTGTGCCTCGGTGCTAAATGATTTGGAAAGAGTCAAATTGGAATAGAATGTGCATCAGAAAAAAACAAGCGTTAACAATTGCAGGTAAAGGCCCATGACTCTACATCTACTGTATGCCAGGGCAATGTTGTGTGGCCGCTGCAGTCGAGAGCAATCGTTTCAGTACTGCTAAACACACTGCAAAGCCACACAATTCAGTCAAATTGGTTTCCTAAGAATGAGACATTTTGCAATTTGTTGCACCGACATATCCAGGTGGCATCTTTAGAGACCACATTTACACACACACACACTAACTGTAAACTATTAAGGCACTTTTCAGACTGTAAGCTACCTTCAGCCTTTAAACTGCAAGTGGTAGATATCCACGGATTACCAACAAAATCCACTGTAAGCAGTTGTATTGCTGGCAGAGGATCAAAAGATGGCAGTCAAACATCCCTGAGTGTTCTAGTGTGTGGATTCACACTCAAGACTACAAATGAGGAAATCCAATGGAATTAAACTTAAAATGAATGAGTTAACGATGCAAACCTTGTCAAAAAATTCAGTAAAGAGTATTTTTATTATATATAGAAGGAAAGTACTGACTATGACCTGACTCCAACAAATAGCCACACGGACGCAGGCGACCCTCTCTGCAATATCATCCCGCATTCAATTTAAACAAGCTTGAATAAAGCCAAAGATATTAGCATGCATACACATTGTACGAGTAAAGTATGGCGCGGCTATACAGCATGTCTTTGGGGGGGGGGGTTGTGCTTAGGGAAAATGAACGCCACAAACAGCTGGCCTGTCAATAGTAAAGGCAGCTAAATACAGTCCCGCTACAGTATGTCAAAATGTTCTTGGAAAATCTAAATTTGTGTGAAAAACACAGGGAGGGGGGAGGGGGGGGCCCTCATTTCAGGCTCATAACTGTTGTGTAAATACTATATGGATCTAAAGGTACAATCAACGCCAGAAATGTGAAGGTGAGGTCAGTTGACAAAGACTGTCAAAGCTGTCACAAACTTGTTTTTACACTGGAAAAACAAACGTAGTAAACACCAAGTCATCTTTGCCAGTTTGGGTCATTCAATACTGTAATGTTCAATCTTTAGCACTACGGAGGTATAGATCACGGATAAAGCATTACTCTACTAGCCGTCTATAATCAACCACAGTAATCGATGTGTTAAGCGCTTCATCCATCACGCATAACAGAATAGTACCAGCAGCTAGCTAAAGTATGCATCTCTCTGAAAAAGAGTAAATTAAGTATAAAAATGGACATGAAAATGCTAACAATGTGCCACCAGGGAAATAATGTCTCCCTTACCCAACGAGTGAAAAATCAGCCCTTCAGTGTAAAGTAGTCGCGGATAAAATGGGAGGTTTCATCAGAGAAAAATAGTCGCTATGTAAACGCATTGACAATAGAAGCACATCCATTTAAAGTATAAAGTTTGATCCCACTCATCCAGACCTGAATGGAGGGGTTCTGCATAATCCACACTGAAACATGTATAAAATAGATAAGTTATATTTAAAATGTGAAAATTCATGTTTAAAGAAAAATCCTAAACATTTACTGAAGCAATTAGGGCTGCTTTAACCATTTTGTAAGCGATTGTTTTATCGATTCATCTAAACGGTTCGTTTTCTTTTGTTTTAGTAAAAAACTTAACTCCCCGACTGAACTAGCCTGAAATAAACATCTCAAACATAGTAGATATTCCCTGACAAACTTAAGAAAAGGGAGAGAAGAACATCAGACCTGGTTAGATTTAGAAGTTTACAAGTAGGCTAGAACATAACTCTTATTAATTTACCTATTGATTATATTCATCATGAATTTAATTGATGCCTGTAAAAGTAGGGTATATGAAATGTTTTGGACACGTATTGGTGTGCTCGGTTTCAATAAGCACACGGACAACGGCGTAACGTTAATGGATTTTGCCCAGCTATGCTAAAACACAGCTACATTCCCACGTCACTTAAAACCAAGCAGATCTCAACCTAGCCGCCGTCCGGGTCGTTTCTATCGGCTGTAGACCACACGTACCAGAGCGAAGATCAAATATACGGTCATACTCTGGTTCTGATATCACCACCCCTTTTGCGTTAGATTCCAGGACATATACACTTGCTTAGCTATGCCAGTGCATCCGCAGTAGTCCACCCTTAAGAGCCGATTGAAAAGTTAGGTGGACTAAATTGGAAAAAGTAAGGTAACATTAGGCCCATTTGGGCTGCCAGTATCATAGTGATAGCAGGAAAAATGAGTGAACGCTGTAATTAATGGCAACAATATCAGCTGTATCATTACGTGTCAGCATTAGAAAAGGCGCAAACAAAAATCTATTTCTGTCGTTAATCAAAAAACCCCATCACTACAACAGTAAACTGGTGTAAATACCAGCATGAATACTATTGAGTAAAAAAAACAACGCATTGATCATGACTGCGTACAATTGCACACTGATGTATTTACAGTGTCAGCGTAAGCAATGGATGCCAACAAGCTATTGCAGGTCTCCGATGAACTGAGCAGAAAAACTGTATTTTGAAGATCCTTGCTCGTCTTCTGTCCAGCATAATTTCGGACACAGTGTTCTGTAAATTTTTGTACTTTACCTTGGTATACTTATCTCCAAGGCTGATTAATAGAAGCCACGTTTAAATGAAAATTACATCATCGGATGACATTCCTGGTCAGTTCTGCAGTCAATCACCTCCCAAGGTCTCAGCTGCCTGTGAGGTGGACAGAAGGCTCTCACACAGCTTCCCAGGCAGGAACCTGCACCGCACTACAGCACATGTATGAGGCTCTGCCCCGATGTGTGGAGTTTTCCTCCATCTCCCTAGGAATCGTTTCACAAAGCAAGCATTCTCCACATGCATACCAACAATAAACGCTTTGTATGCCGGGGCTAGTGACTGGGGTGAACACACTGCATGGCTGAGGACAAACTAGCAAGAAAATAATGGCGAGAGAGAGAGAGAGGATGCAAGGAGAGGAGGGGGGAGCGGGGGAGAGGAAGGAGGAAGGTTATATTATTCCTATCAACCATCAAGTGATCTCCTGGCAATTACATTTTCTACAAAGCAGACTAAACCACTGGAGGATCTAAGAGGTGGGGCCCAAAAGGCACCATGCTGAGACACAAGAGGGATGGGGAGGGGAGAGAGAAAACAGAACTGATCTCTCGCTAACACCATTGGGCTTTTCTTTTTTTTTTTTTACGCACGAGCTGTGGCTGTCACTGATTAACCAATGCTGCAGCTCTTTTTGTCTCGCACCTAAAAGGAGCTTTAAAACACTATAAATAGGGAGAAAGATCTATAAGCATCCGTGAGATCGGTTTTTTTTTGTTAGCTGACTACAGGACTGCATCCTGACTACTCTCTCCCACAGAGGGGCCCCTCTTCAAACAGGCTCTTCTTATGCACACCAGCGGCATTCCTTTTTTTCCCCCCTCAGCCTCTGACTGCAGCTGAAAATAATTTATATCTGCTCCTCTTTGCAAGCCCAGCATATGTGATTGGGGGGGGGGCAACTTATCCATCATGAATAAACTTGAGCACAAAGACAGACTGGGTGTCACAGGATACAGAAGGGCAGAGGTCAGGGCAGCGGAGCTACAGGGTTTGCACAGGCCCCGGGTTGTTTTATGCATGGATGGGCTCCCTCATTTATATACCGGCCCGGTACCTTATTTTTATTTTTTTATTTACAAAAATAAAAATAAAAAGAATAGAGGGTGGGGGTTAAAAAAACAAAAACAATAAATAAACCAGGAAGAGGTTCCGTTTACGCAATCTGTTTTCAGTGACCGCTGGTTTCCTCTTATATAAAAATATCTGCCATCAACACAATTCCAAAGGAGGGGGGGGTGGAGAGAGAGAGGGGAGAGAGGCTGTGACGTCCGGCTGTGCCACGGGCACCTGTCTGGCTAGCAGCTGGAAACCTGTGGCAGGGCAGGGTAGGGCAGGCCAGGGCAGGGCAGGTGCCCCTCCTGAAGAAATTGACCAGGGCCTCAAGGCAGCGCCATCGCACGCCCCAGGACCAAAAATAACCCGCCGCGCGTTACGGCTGTAACCATGAGACTGGGACGTAAAAAAAAAGAAAGGTGCAGCTCATTGTGAACAACCCCGTTACCACTGCAGATCACTTTATCCATCACTTAATTTCATCAGCACCAAAACACACTACAAAGCAGGAGCTTTTATTCTTTAGTCACGCACACATTTCTGCTGGTAAAATCGTCTGTTTAGGCATCAACCGGAGACTCGAGTGTGAAAACAAACCGCTAAGAGACAAACCTTTGCAATGAACGTGCATCGTGGCCCAGGAACCTTTCCCCTGACAATTCCATCCTTTAGCACTGAATAATTAAACAAGCAACAGCAGGTAAATATTAACACAGCAGATTGGTGAAAGCAGAGTGCATGCTGAGACCAGAAGCTCGCCTGGGTATTTTTAAACCAGACAACTGGTAAAAATCTGGTACCGTTTCTTTTTTGACCGTTGCGGCGCCGCGCGGCGTGCGACTGCGACCTTTTCAATATGCGCTCCTAAAAAGGGCCGACTCATTTACACAAGACATCCATTAATGAATCCAACAAAATAAAAATAAATAAATAAAAAGGGAAAAGTTCAACCGAGCTGCTTACCGAGACACCCATCAGCCGAGACGAGTCTCCCTTATTTACATGGAGCGGAAAGAGCAAGCTCAAGCCCTCACCACCTCTCCATTTACTCAAAAGGCAGAGAGATGGTGGTGCCGCTATGGACAATGTTCAATTTCTGTCCATTTTTAAATCAACAGTTAAATATGCAAAGGAAAAAAAGAAAAAAAAGAAAAGAAAGACAAGTACCTGGCTTTGGATTTGATATAATTACATCAGGCATAGCATGTCTTTTCTTTCTAGAATGGTTTTCCATTAGCCCTTCATTGTATGAGTGAGAGGGAGGGGAAGGTGGGAGAGGGGAGAGAAGAGAAGGAAAAAAAAGCCTGCTTGTTTTGCTGCACAACAGGCCACTGCAGCAGGCCTGGCTGCTAACCATGGCTGGGGGAAGGGGGCTAGCACCATGCACGGCTTCACGTGAAAGAGTCTTTCTGGCCAGCCAAATAATAAAAATACATTTTAAAAAAAAGAAAAGGCAGAAGAACCACCACCATAGTGTCCGCTCACAGTGAGCCCTGGATAAAATGTAGAGACAACTGCAATTCATTTCCAAACAGCGACAGTTGGGGAGGGGTGAGGGAGGTATGAAAAGAAATGGGGGGTCATTACAACCACCCCGGGGTAACAACAGCGGTATGCACGCACATCGCATTTCCACTGAAGCCGCGGCGCCACATATGTTCAATTTATATAACAAGATCTTTGTGCAAATGTAGGGCAACGGATCTAGTCTACCTACCTTCTGAAGAATTCACATTTAACTATGCTCATTAAGGTCATCTTTTGCACCAAAACCAGGGAATTTAGTTGTTTTTTTCCTCCCCCTCTTCCTTTTTTTGGTCAGCTGTGTTTGAGGCCAAGTCACGAGACAGTTTATTTTTATTCATCAAGGAAGGAGGCGATTCCTGCTTTGGTCAGTGGCTCATTTTGACCTCTCCTGCTCTCATCCAATCACAGCCACTTCAAAAATACAAAAAGTGCAATTTTAGATGCCAAGTCTCTCATGCCCCTTTTCCACTGCACAAAACAGCTCAGGAACCAAGTGTACCCGGAACCATCAGGAACCTCGCTAGTCCCAGGAATGCGTTCCTGTTTGTTTCCACCGAACACCGAGAACTTCAACAATGAGAATTTGGGAGGAAGTGAACAAATAAGAAAATACCTGTTTTACATAGCCCAACATTCCCTTAATAAACAGTATTTTGAGAAATTCTCTCTCCGCTGCGAGTCACTTTATAAAATACGCCACTGCTTCCGAACATGAGGGGTGAAGGCAGGCTTGGCAACGTTCCGTACACGGAGCACAGAGGGAATGCGAGATCCGGCTCCGATGACTAGTTTAGCAGGGTTTTCGGAATAACTACACAGTACATTGAATCACAGATTTTACATAAAATCACAGATTTTATACAAGTTATAGCTATGCGTTTATGTTTAATTTCCTGCAAATCTACAGCTGTGGTTATTATTGACAAAATGCACCACGAAACCAATGTGTCAAATACGTTAATGTAAGCTATTTACAAAGAAATCACCGTGGCAATTCTTGCATTAGCCTACCTGCTAAAACCGAATTTGACTGACAGAATGATTACAAACAGACAGGTTTTTTTTCTACCCACTATCATTTACGATAACACGGCAACACATATACAGAGATCATCGTCTTCAAATACACTTATGAGCATTACTGAGTTTACAGTGATTGACATGATCAAGTGAATTAAGTCGGTGTTAACCAGCAAAGAACATGCTCTAACAAGAGAAGCACGGTGTGTTGCACTGTATTAATTATGCAGGTAAAAAGACTTCTGGATTATAGCCTATAAATGTACTTTCCCACAAGTTACCGAAGTATCATTTCAAGTCTCCATATTGCTGTAATTAGTGCAGGACCTTTTTGGAATAACTATTCAGTGGGAAAAAAAAGATGTAGACCTAAACCATATGGTTTCATTGCTGGTTTGAAATAACTGACTATTCCAGATTCTACTAAATCACAGTTATAAAACAGTGACAAAATAACAATAACAGGTATGTTATAGGCTGCAGAGAGAAAAACAGTCGGACGGCTTATTTAGGATGGGCAAGACTTGCACATATGAGGACTTGAAAGAAGGAGCTAACCCAGCAGTGGCACATATGAAACCATGCTATCCTACATCTAAGGCTGTTCAAAATCATTGCTCCACCTTTTTCCTACAGTCGAGCTAAAACTTCCATAACAGATTCATATTACCCCTCCATTTTGAGGATTATGCTGCCAACCTGTTGATACCAGCATTGTTTTCCGGAAAGGTATACAAGCACAGTCATGTACTGAACACAAGCACGGTGGTTGGACAAAGAGGCATAAAATTAACCTGTGATTAAAGTACTTCAGCTAACAATTGCATGTTGGCAACTTCTGGTTGCTTCTCAACAGCATCTGTCATTTGATTCTTAAAGATTGCTAGCAGCGTTTATTTTGAGTGCGATAACCAAGATCCCTAAATGGGACGTGCATTCATTGTTGAGCTCAGAATAGAAATACTGCGGCTGATTAAAAACCATCTGAAAACTCAAATCTCAGTTTATATCCACGATTATGTCAAAACAATAACAATTATGAAATTAAGCATTCTGAATCTAGCTTCGGGACAGGGTTCGGAAAGGGTCGATGATATACAAGACCGTACCTGCCTTGGTACCGACCTATGCCTGCTTTCATGCATAGGCCTCCAGACTTCCATTGACCCTTCCAGAGATCCAGAAATGATCACGCTAAAAATGAGACACTTCCTACATGGGGCCGCAAGGCCAGGAATTATATAGAGCAGGAACCTAAGCACGCACCCAGGGGGGCCCCTGCATTTCCCATCATACCCAAAAATGACAACTCTGACCCATGATGGCGGTCACACTAGATCCCACCCAAGTAGACGAGTTCCTGGGAAAGAAGTGACGTGAAAGCCTGCTGCATCCTCTAGAAACAAACTGTAGAGGTTGAAAAATGGCAAATCCATCTGTATTTAACCGCACAGCGGAATGGCGGTTATACAAAACCTCGTGGGGGAAAAAACAATTGAAATGAATGACAACTTTATCAAGCCAACTAATCGAGCACGGCCTACATCAATGTAGGTTGCAGGACTTGGGACGGCAACATTAAATTGTTTTTTTCATTTTTTATGTATGTCACTTCTGAGGGTATTTATTGTGGCTGAGAAAGACACTTACTAGTTCGGAAACTAGACCGACAAGCTACAGGGAAGAATATGGATATCAAAAAAATAAGTGACCTCAACAAGTTGCCCAAATTATCTTTTTCACTGCAAAAAGGGTGTAAAAAAATGAAAATATAGCATTTTACCATGCTAACCAGTTCACCACACCTGTTCACTGTGGACACTTTTTAACTGACTGGATCAATAAATACTACACTTCAGAAACTTTTTGTGTTCATATTTTTCAAGTTAAAGGGTAAGTACACCCTAGATCATCTTTGTGCTGCCCTCTAACTGTTGAAATTTCCTTTCTGCTCCCCACACTGCCCACGCCCCAACCGTGATGTCAGAGTACCTCTTTGGAGGTACCTCTACGTCATATGGATAATTGCTGTCGCCCACAACGGAAATAGCCGGCACCTGATTGGTTAGACCCACTACGTTCCTTTCGTTTCGGCTCCACATTTTAAAACCGGAACAATTAGCAAGCTTACTGGTTTGTTTTCAGGCATTAATTGTGAAGTTTGGGATTGCCTTTGTGTTTCCTACTCCCCCTTAGTAGGAGCTCCAACAGTGGATAAGGAGCTTGTGAGGAACATGCGATGGCGGACCTTCTGAAAGACTAATTTCTCCAGACAAAATACTACTGATACTTTTATGAAGGGCCGGGGTATTGGTGCTCATTTAGAGACTCATTCGTGTGAATAGGCCCCTCCCTCCTTTCATCCAAACTGATGTTTCCCAGTTGAATAGACAGTGCTTGCTGTGACACGGCTTCGGCAGCTGGAATATCGGTCTCTGTTCATTCAATACCTTTAAGCGCTCGGCCACAAATGGAAGTGAGAGGTATGTTTTATTAGCTCCCATAAACAATTTAAATGCGTCCTGTTCATGTTGACAATAAGGAATTTGGCACCCTGTGCGTTACCGAAAAGAGAAGTGGAGACCGCGAAATGTGGACGCAGACACGTGGCGAGGATTTCACAGCTAAGCATCTTTCACTCGGCAGAATCTGAGTTAAACGTAGAGCGGGACTTTAAATCACACCTCACTCAGAAGCAGTGAACTAGAAAATAAGGGACTCTTGGAGCACTTGAGAAGTCAACAGTAATGTTATAATATGCAGTTTAGCCCTACTACTCAATGAAAGGCTGATCAGCACCAAACATTGAGTCCGTTCTTAAGCCGCTGTGGTAGAGGGAGAACATGGCTGACAGATTCCATTTACCCCACACACCTCAAACGCTCATTCTGATGCAAAAGTAAACGCCAACGCGTCAATAAAACGACAAAAGCTGACAGCGGGACACATTTGGTGGCAGACCTTTTGTTTGAAATGTTAGTTGCCAAGTTTCATTTCAGCTTTCAACAATCCCCTTCGAAACAAACCCATGAACGGATCCCTTACAATATACTAACACAATTCACTGGCTAACAACCAGACAACATAACTACCAGTTTTTTTTTCTTTTCTTCTTTCTTCCCTGAAGAAAATCTGCAACTAAGTGGGTTTAAACTTGGTGTGCTTACTTTTCACTCCACACCCACAGGTAATTTCACTGGGTTTAAAATAAAGAGCTGGCTTTCAATACACACAGTGGTTCCTTCAGCCATGGCACTACATGTATTTTCCCCCTTTATATGCAATCGCCCATCTTGGTATGATTTCTGTCATGTTGCCTGGCGATTTCTACCTGAACGGAATACAAATCCATCAACAGTCTTGTAGGCCAACCCACAGACCAAACCTCACCCTTCACTGACGCGAGCATTTGTATGTGCGTGTGTTTAAGCAATGCATTGATGCATTGCAGTCTACAATAATCCAAATGGAACACACCAAAAGGAATCCAAATAGTAGTGTCAAATTAATAAGCATTTTGTTGAGTTAACCGTAACATTTATTTTTCTAGCTGAAAATGTATTTTTCTTGCTTCTATACATTTTGATCTATACCCACCACATTTCAATTAAAAGTATTCCAGCCATAATCTTTGCGTGTATGAATTGGCAGTCAGTCCTTAATCTTACATTCAGTAAGCCGTTCCTTGTTAGAGAACATCACAATGATGTCCCTTAGTTTTTCAGTGGCAATGTAACAGCAAATTAGCATGTCAAAATTTTGCATAAGGACCGAAAAAATTGCCGAAGATCCAAACTGAACCTGGCCCGTATCCCATCAGCTCCACCTGGTTTAAAGAGGAAATGACATAGGTATGCAGTGTTGAAAAGCTCTGGTCTGAGGCACACACCAGCACTTTCATGACGTAGACCGTATGCTTGGTTAACAGGTAAGAGAACTCATTCAAAACACGGAATGAAAGGGATAAACGACGCAAGATGACAAACGCCGTTTCGTGCGACAGTCCTCGTGTGCTCTAGCACTCAAAATGAACAATTCTGAAAGACCAGCACAATTTTAACACTTTAAAAATACCCATTCTTTAACTTTGCAAGTTTTTGTCATTTCAGACAGGCAAGGCTGACATTTCATTTCAATAAGCTGCAGTCCTTTCCACTCAATTCTGAATTGTGAAGCCACTATCTTTGGATAAGTATATCCATGATTAGAAAATGGCTACCCATTCAAAATCAAATAAAGCATACGCTTTCAATATACGGGCTGGCATGCACCGAGTAATCACGTTTCATACACTTCTATATTATGAACAACACTGGGTAAGTCCCGTTTTCACAGTTTACAGAGTAAAATCTTTCTGGTAAGACCTGAAAATACAGTAAACAATTAAAATATATGTTAACGTGTTCCCATAGATTACACTTGTGTAAAAAGGCCAATTAGATATAGAAATTATGATTGCAGACAATTTTCAAATAAAGTTAAGTGAAGACTATGGTGAAAACATATAAAAGTAAGCTGCTATTTTAACATGCGCAATGGGTTTAAGATGATTCTTTATGCCAGCGTGGGTCTCACAATTACCATTAAGGCGGTGCATCACGAGACCCTCATACACCTCCACCAGGTAAATTCAGGGTTGAAAACTTTGCAACAAAGTACAAGTTATAATGGCTTCATAAACAAATTAGCATCTCTCCTGCGAGTGAATGCCATTTTAAATAATCTCAATCAGAGGCTTATTGCTGAAAATGGACTTGCTAAAAGCAACTTGCATGTTGTATGGCGGCCCAGCAGTATTTTATGATAAATACCTTTACTCAGACCTTTCAATACACAGGAATCTGGGTCACTGCATTTGTAATGAACATTTGATGTTTTACCTGTTCTATAATGTGCATTAATAGTTCAATTAATATCTTACTTACATTTGGTCACCTACCAACAGCAACCAAACCCAAGTAGGCAAGGAACCCATACTTAATTCACTGAGAATTTAAAGACGTGAGCTTAACTGTCATGTAACACACACACGTTTCACATATGTCATTCAAATTCTATCTTATCACCTTCTGATGTATCACTTGGGTGCAAATGGGGTGTGAAAATTTTGATTTCACGTTGGTTAAATGCTCAGTTTTATGCCACCGACGTCATAATGTTCTTGTTAAACTACCAGTCTGAATGGGCAGGTATGCTGCCAACAACCATGCCAGTCGTGGGAGCTTATTCTTCTGAAAATGGCACAAGAAACTTTCCAACCAAAGGATGGATTTCTGTATACTCTTTCTTGTGTAGGAATGCATGGCTTAATGCACGATTACAAATGTCCTTGCCGCAACAGCGTTAAATTAAAACTATCCACATTACATTTGCTAAGGTTCTGTAATCTACCAACACATTTTTTAATTGAAATCTACTGGTCGTGCAGAGGGCTTAAATTCAAATGTCTCCAATTGGCTTTTGCGTTAGCCCTGAACCGCATTCTGTCTGCAGATGGACATTCAAATACTCACAGAATAAGTGAAGCACTCAAACTCTGACACCACAAACTTCCCAAAACATTTTTAGGACTGAATCTAACATCTCATTATGTACATTTCACAAACAGACAAAATACGTAAATAATTATTAATTTAAGCACATTACAACAAACATTTGAAGTGGGCTAGAAAGAAACCTCAGACCACATGAAAACCATCTCCCCAATAGTCCCAAGTCTCTTGAATAAGGCTGAATTCTAGTTCAAACTACTAAGAACAGTCGCTGCTGTCCAGTACAGATACAATATTGACGTATTCAACGCATCCTCGTTACAAGCCTTCTGAAAAAATTTAACCAGAAGATTAAGTTTGAGACCACATTCATACAGTTTATTGTTAGGATAAGCAACAATAAGGGCAAGAATGAACTTCATTGTAGTGGAAAAATAATGCATGGAATAACCTTGAAGTAATTTTGGGATTTGGCACTCCGGGCCTGAACCACATATTTATTTTCAATAAATCAAATGATGGCCATTCTTTAGTCAGTGGGGTGCTAACGACCTATAGTTTCACAAACTCAAAAACCCCCTTTCCAATTCAGAAAGAACATCCATTTCTGTGAGGATGCTCGCTGTAGTTACAAATAGTTGAATCTTAACAAATTTCTTACAATTACTGGAAAACGGATTCAAAAAAATAATATTATTTCTTTGTTTTGTGCTGTTCTGACTTTTCCAAGAGGAATCTTAAGACACAAGACAAATAGGTAAGCGTAAAAAAATCTGAGCACGTAGACCTATATAGTTCATGTCTCTACTAATAACCCCTTTTTATTTTAGAAATTATTAGCGCTCCTGACTGGCAGAGAACTTTCTCGCAACCGTCTGCCATGTTATGATTGGACATGTCAAGGCCTGACACCATTACACACCAACTATCGCGACTGCGGAATCTTCACCGCAGCAAATAATTATTCGCAAAACTACTAGACTTTGAAGGATAAAAATACTGTCAAAAGGCAAAAATACGCAGTCTAAAAGCAGTGTTGTTTCGTAAAGCTGTGCTCACTGTTCTAATTTGCCCGTAAACTGCAATTATGGTCCACAACGTAAAACTTGATGCGATAACTTTTGTAGTAGAACCAGTAGTCAGTAATTTGCTCCTACTTCTTGGAACCTCCGTTAAAAGTTATGGAAATAATTCAACTTCAATATACCCCAGGTGTGCTTCTAAGCACGTGGACGATACTAAATAAGGGAACCATCGCAGTACAAACACCTTTGGGCTCGTTCTTCATTGCCGACAGCCTCTTCATTACCACCTTTGTTCACTGAGTGGCCCTGACTCAAATTAAAGCTGCCATCTTAGGTTAAGACTTGAAAGCATTCCCTTTGTGCATCAGAGGGAGACGAAAACAGTGACCCCCACACTCGTGGGGATGCTCGATGATAGGAATCCCCCAACTGCGTGACGCTAACCGCAATAAACAAGCAAACTGTATATTGCTAACCACGATTTTATACATAAATATAATCATTATTATTGACCGCATCCGAGCTTAACGAAGTTGTTAAAAAGAAACGCGAATGCAATAGACACTAAAAGTGGCATGTGGTTAGCTAGCGTGCTACTACTATTAGCTAGCGGGCTAACTCGCTCGCTTCCTTAACCCTTTGGATCTCTTGACGGTGGAGTAACTACGTGGTCGCGGAGATGAAACAGTGCGATCAGCTTTTATAAAAGTAAGAAATACTTTATCAACTCGCACATTTAGTAAGAAAAAAAATTGTTTTCAACTACATTAAACTGGACATGTATATCGCCATATTGTAGGTACTCAAAACTTCGATTGAACTTTAAAATATGATAATATTTGTAATATATTTACTTCACACCGTACACGTGTGCACGAATGAAATGCAGTAAAAATAAAAACTAACGTTAGGTAAATTAACGTTAATGTTTAGGTAACAACACTGCTCGTTAGCTCGATCAGTCTCACCGAACCATATAGGACAGGTCCCGTCTATTGTTTTACAAATTGTTAGCTCGCTTGCTACCAAACCACGCTAGCGTGCCATCAACGAGCGTCTAGCTATTTCTAACTCGTAAAAGAAAAAGAAAAGTAACTGCAATGTGTCGTGTACAGTTTAGTGCATAATCTAGCTACCTGACATTTGGACATCGAACCAACGCCGTACTTGTGTTCTTGCCTTGTTGAGCGTGTCTTCTCGGGTCTAATCCCATCAGGATAAACGGATGTAATTTAATGATGGCTGCTCATATCCCCACAGCCACCTCTCACTGACCGCCTCGCTACTCCAACACACAACTCATTACCTTTCCCAGGATATTCCCCAAAAGGACAAAACTACGTTTTTTAAAAACTGCCTTCGTTGGTAAAGTAAAGCAAAGCTAGTAAACTAGACCATTTTACGCATCTAAATTAAATTAAAAGAACAAACCTATGTCAATTGACCGTCTGGCCTCACGCAACCTTTTCCAATCCTTTCGCCTTTCTCCCTCATTTCCACGGCCCCGTGAGGACTTCCTCCCTCCACACCCGAGTTAATATGTCCCGGATGGCAGCCAGCAGTGTCTGCGCTTATAATGGTCAAATGTCTTGATTGCATAAGTTTTAATATACACCTACAGTTCAAATAACACTTAAAAGAAAGGGAATCTCCCTTCTCTTCACTGACTCACCTCACGCTCCGTCCACCTCGTGTATCGCTTCAGCTTCACAACTACTAATGTTAGCTAGCCGATTGCTAACCTTCACCGTCGCTAGATAGCGACCCACCGAGCTTGCGTTTCCCCAGAAAGTACTAACGTTGGCAGGTAGGCTAACCCGCAACTGAGACTCTCTCAGCTTTCCCCACACAAGCAACTCGCTGCTCACCTCGTGGATTTATCAATGGGACAGAAAGTTGGTGGGCAGCCGGCTAGCATACAGGCGCTGACTCCCTAAGTAACATTTGCTAGCAACGATAACGTTAGTTGGCTGGTTAGCCATCTAATTGGCTATCTAGCGAAGTACTTCTAGGATCATACCAACATTGTCGTGCACTTGGAAGCTAACGCTAACGTTAACTACTTTCACGGCATCACAATATGTTTAGTTAACCAGCTTGGTACTCTATAGATTTTTTTTTATAATTCCATGAAATTAAACACATCAAAGTCCCGTTTCACTACATCTCCCTCTTCAAAAAGTTGCCGTATGGAATATTTTCCCTCTTCTTATTTTAGTTAACAAGTCAGAAAAAAATGAACGATAGTTCTCACAAAGTACCCGAGCGATTTCCCAATAAAAAGGGAGAAAAGCTCGCGAGCTACCGGGTCCCCCATATCGTTCATTAGCAACCCATTACTCCTAACGTTACAAACGAGCAAGCCGCTCGGACGCACTAGCTCTCCACCTATTTGAAAATCTCACTTTAAAAACCCCTCACGTAACGAACTCACGTTAAAATGACATTAGTGAACTATTACTTAACTCGCACATCATCACAACGCAACAAGAAACAAATAAAATAAGGCTCACTTACCCTGTTATTAGCTAGCTAGCTAGCTGGGTCAGTTTAGGGTTGTTTCAAATAAAGTGTAGTTAGTATGTATCTCCAGCAATATATTTTGTTTTCGTAGTTATCGAAATATACAGATTGAGTAGATGTTCGTTTCGGTGTCTCTGTGTCCCGTCCTCGCTGACTCTCTCTCTCCTTTGTGTTAATTTCACTTCAAGTTTAATCCAATCGATCCCGGCAGCCGCGTTCTCGATTCCTCTCCTCGAGACATTCACTCACCTTCCACAAGCAAGGAGCGCGTTCACGACTACTCGATCACGTGCGTGCGCGTGAATAACTTCGGGCGCTGACGCAAGTGCGTTATTATTATTATTACCATAATAAGATGCACGGGCACACGGGTACCTCTTCCCTAAGTTCTTGTATGCTTTATTGATAAGTCGAGTGTTGTTGCTAGAGTGCACGCAACGGTCCCAAGAGACATGCGTTTGGTTACTTGGTGGTTGATCAATCTGTACATTGGATCCAGTAATCTTATGAACTAGCAGAGGGGTTAAATATACCCCTTCTTGCCTTCGAATAAGTCTGTTGCATCATATATATTTAATTAAGAACTGTACAGAAAGTTATTTTGAAGATTGCTTGAACTCGTTTATTTCCCGAATTTCTCCAAAAATATTTGCATCAATATAATGTTCTACAAAAATATGTTTGTTTTCGTATGATGTTCAAATGTAATTACAAAGGTGAATGTGTAACAATGATAAACATATTGCACATAAAAATTGTTATACATGCATTGAGGAAGATACATTTTAAAAGTGGATACATTTTATATTCAACTGCCATTAAATTCAAAGAGGAACATTCATGTAATTTCACCACAGCGGAAAGGTGTTTCCTGTCATGACTAATGAAATATTTAATGTTGCAGTTCTGAAAGCTGTTAACTGATGAAGAATTTTGCACCACTGATTTGTGGTAAGACTGTGGAAATATGTAAGCTGATGTAGATGTGTAGGCCTACTCAATAAAATCCTTCAAATGTGATTAACTTTATAACACGTTACATTGATATATCCTCCCAGTGTAAGGTCTCTGCATTTATCAATCAGTATTTAAACCTCAGTTGATATTGTTGGAGTAGAGTAGAATAAATAGCACAAAACATTTTAAAAATAAGAACATGTATGCATTCTATTGTATGTTTCACAAATATGCTTAAAGTAAGATTTCAGCTGAAATAAATTAAAAATCAAACAAGTGTTCAGATCTCTTTTCTTTTTTTTTTGTAATGTTTTTTTCAGAGAATATCTTTGTAACATTATTTTCTTCCCAAGCGATCCAGAAAAAAAGGCACAAAAGGCGTGATAGTGGTGCTATGGTACCACGCAGAATGCATGCATTTATGAGCCACTGAGAGGAGAACAGCAGCATAGTGTGCCGTTCATGTGCTGTGGCTGAAAGCTGCCAAAATTGCTGGACGCATTTCCAAATTGTGTATTGTCTGTGAATCTCACTTGTCCAGCAGTGGAAACACTGAGCCCACATACTTGAAATGCAGTATTTAACCTCTTCTGTTACTGCAAACTAAACAACTAGAGTTAAAGAGTCCAACTCCGCCACTACTGTGTCTGCATATACACAGCCTCTTAGACTCGACCAATGCTTGGTTCTGCAAACCCAGGCAAATTGGTGTTCTGTGACTTTAAGAGATGTGTAAAATGTGTAAACGCTGTATTGTATACTCAGTTGTGAGAAAAGTACAATGTGCACCTGGATGAGAAATTAGTTACGAATATGCAGCATGGTCATATAGCTACCGATTGTAACGATACGTCAGGCTAATCATTTTCAAATCAGGTTTAATCGTTAAAAAATAATAAAGAATACATGTTCACTAACGAATGGTAACCGCTGCCCGTTCGTTACACGCACAAATGTTTAATGTATTGCTGATTTCCATTCAAATCACATGGAAATAATTAAATACATTTCAAATTTTAGCGCCATTCTACACGTTCAACTCCCCCGCCACGCGCGAGCACGCGCTCCCTGAAATTCCCCAGAGATGCGGGTTGCTGCGCGGAGCACGCCGACTGCCATTTCTGCTGCCAGTTGCTTATGTTTGGTCAACGACGCGACATCGGGGAAAGCTGTAGTATATGCCTTCACTTGTTACTTTCAGACGCAAATTCTGTAGTAGATGTGACCAACAACATGAGTAACAACTTGACACGATTTGCGCTGCTACTTAGTATTACGACTAGCTGCCTTTTCTGGACTCAAACCAATCCTGTTTACGCATTACACACCGCCCCTGTAGCCCGGATGTCTCTTTCATCATCATTAGTAGTTGCTTATCATAAACTGACATGCTGAAGTATTTAAAGAAACAGACACTCTAAAAGACCAGCCATTTCCTAATTAGGCTTTCAAACAGTGTATCTGAAAGTCTGATTGTAGCCTACTTGTTTGATTTAACTTTTTGCTTTCTTCCTGTTTTTCTTCCCCATATAACTTTTAACTTCACTGCCAAATAGTAATCATATTTGATATAATGCTTTTTGTTGTCCTTTGTCCATGGCTATGCAGTCAATATTGAATTTACAGAGGAGCCATGCAAATATTTTATGACCCACCCACCCTGGAGAAACGAATCCCGTCCGAATAGGGCTAATGACGCACAAATGTAAGTGACGTATTTAATGAATGCAACTTCTGTGGTTGCTGGTACTAGATATAGATATAGCCAGTGATATGTGACATCACCCTTTGAAATCATCTGATAACTGAGATCAACAGGTATGTGGATAAGTATGCCACCTGTATCATATCTTTACTATTATTTTGTTTGATAAAATCTTCAGTTGAAATGTGTCAGCGCAGACACTTTTTTGATTTAAATAAATTATTTTAAATACTTAAGTTATTGTTTTTGTTTTGAATATGGGTGATTGGAAATAAACCTTCTGGACTCATTTAACTCACATTTACTACATGTTTCAATAATATAGTTCTACTCTACATGTGCACAAACCGTTAAATCACAGAATGCATATGTACGTGTACATGAATACACCCTATATGGTCACAAAATAATTATTTAGAAATTTTACACACCATTAAATCAGACAAAGCATGGTCGCTAGATGTGCTTGAACTATTTTCTGCCACCTGAGGACAAATGCTACAGCCGTTAAAGGCAATTAATGTGCTTTTCATACATGGCAACTTTTGACAGGATTCACTCATTTTTTAAAGAGGGAGCTTCAAGTGGCGCAAGCTGCCAGAATAACAACAGTCTGCTGTACTGTGGCACTGACAGGAACCTGTCACTGGATGGACAGGCACTTCCTGGATGGACCGCCTGCCACTTCTGTCTTCCCACTGCTCCAAAATGATTCAGCTTCAGCGACATTATGTTCCACTCGTGTCATTAGTTTCGTTCATCATAAGGTAGATTGTAAGTCCAGCTGGCCGCGGCTCTACATAGCTACACCTAACATAGTAAGCAATACTGATGTCTGTACATGAGTAGAATTCATTTTTTAAAAATAAGATTATTGTGCATGCTGCATTACCAATCAATCATCCAAAATATTGGTTGCCACTTTTCTAGAAATTCTGTAGACGTCCTGTTGACTTGTTGAATTATGTTCACACACTGTAAAGCCTTTTGGCCTCCAGTAGCCTCTAGTTCTAACGTTGTTTATAAATGTATGTATATAGAAACAACATATAAATCAACAGACGGCATTAAATGCAGAACCAGCTTATAACAACCTGGTGTTACTGAATATTACCAAGCTTAGATTGACAAATGTATGTGTTTACACCTTAATGAAATATTAAAATTATGCCCATTGTGCATGGCAATATAAACCACTAGTACTAACTATTAACTGTTACATTTTAATACTTAGAATTCTTAAGTATTGTGCGTATTGTATTCACCTATACAAGAGCCCCCTCCACAATGGCATGTAAGATAACCTTCTGCAAATGGAAGTTCGATTTTGTTTTCACTTGACTTTTAAACTGGGATAGCGAACACCTGGGTTGAGTTAGGAATAGCTTTAACATCGCTAAATTGATCTCAAAGGCAAGTGGAGCATTCCAGGAATACCAAAAACGGTTGAGTTCCATGGGGTACATATGTGTTGCAGTCTGGGTAGAAACGTTGCTTTTTTTCTGAGAGGTCTTTTCCTTCTTGAGGTCCATTAAGTGAGCAGCTACCACACGCGGCACAATGTGTAAAGAAGGTGGATATTTTTTATATTTGTTAATCACTATCACATCTCTGCAATTCACTATGGAAATCCATTGATTGGTTATGGTGTGTATGGTAGCAACAAAACAAAAAAAAAACATACTGAAACACATCAATATATTTGATTAGCATTGGTCAGAAAATTGTATCCGAAGGTAGTAACATGGCTGTGATATGTTTAATATTTCATTTAAATCTGGATTTCACCTGTCTGCCATTGCTTGAATGTCAATCTCGCAAGTTTAATTATTACCAAATTCCGTAATGACTGATAAACAATCACACACCTTCCACATTCTGTAACCAATTTTTATAAATTAAAATTCTGCAACGCTGACATTTAATTCTAATTTATTTCCAATTAAAACTAAGCATCCCTCACCCTAGTTTGTTTCTCTGAAACAGTTCAGGTTGGAGGAAGGCAGTCTAGTTTTTATTTACAAATTTATCTTCAGGTAGTTCAACACCTATATTACAATTACAGCAACCATGGTCTCATGAAGTTGCCATTCTCTACCCCATAGATTGCATCAAGCATTATGAGACACACATTGTATTTAATCTGGTTTAAAAAAGACTTATTGTAAATATTTTATTTTCTCCCTGTGTGGTTATACTACAGATATGACCTGACAGTGGTTCTTAACTTGTAGCATAATTAGCGCTGCAGCTAACATGCTGTGAGATCCGAAACAGCAATCTGACAGTCAATAGCTGATTAGAGAATTGAATCATTTAGTACCATGAGGACTGTAACACTGCGTGAACCAGCATCTTTCACA
Organism: Ilyophis sp. 1 JC-2022; assembly: GCA_022702515.1. Lineage (NCBI taxonomy): Eukaryota > Metazoa > Chordata > Actinopteri > Anguilliformes > Synaphobranchidae > Ilyophis > Ilyophis sp. 1 JC-2022. The sequence goes on from CM040403.1 coordinate 117,895,891, forward strand.
GGACAAAACCGTGAGCATTTAATTTAAAAATGAACGGGTAGTGAGGGGCTTTGGCACAAATGGGCACCAATAATTGTGTCTTCATTTTATAAGTGACAATATCATCAATCAAAATGGAGGAGACTTGAGGATTGTACCTGATTAGTCTGGATCCTCTGAACTAGACTGGGACGCTGCATTTATTCAGCGAGCAATTAATCAACATTCATGAACACCTTACATTCACGAAATACCTACTTCACAATGTTACATTCAGTGAATACTCAAAAATATTCCTTTAGGGTTTGCATGGAATTGTTAATCCATGCTACTTCATCAGTGCTGAAGATAAAATATTCAAAAATGTAATTTTTTTTCTTTCTGAGGCGAACACTTTCCAAATCTGTATCCCTGTTCTTGTAAAGACGGAATGATCTTTCTAATGTGTTATTGATAATCTAGTCATACACTCAATATTTGCACAATTTCCTTCTAATGTAATTACAGACTAATAGGAATTAACACGATTCATCATCATAATCAACAAGATTCACCCCAAGAGGGTTTCAATTTAATTAATATTCAATATCATGGAATAGGATTGCTCTCAATGTAGCACTGGATGATTTCCAAGGAAAATACCCCTTCAGCACTAAGTGAAAATGGAACTAAATAGAACTTAAATCAGGGCTATCCATTTTCTCTCTCTTCGCATCATGTAGAGATGTTAAATCCTTACTGCCAGCTTAAATATAGTTTGCAAACAACAAATTACCTCCTTTAACTGTGGAATTGTTGATGGGGGGGGATCGGGGGGGGGGCAACATACTGGGATGCATTGTGGGCCAGCCTAGGAACTCTGACCACCTGAAGCTTGGCACCTGAGAACCGCTGGTACATGTTTGCACTGTAACCCTGGCCAGGAAAGAGTTAACTTACTTTCCGCAGCCTTTTTCCTCTTCATGGGATCTCATCAGACCTATTTTCCCAGAAAGACTGTAAAATGCACTACACTGCAAGCGCTTGCATTTCAGACAATTAAATATCCTGTCACACGCAGCACTGGTGGGAGGCGGAGCCACAGGTACGAGAGCATTTTAAACATCCGTACCCCCTCCCCCCAAAAAACACACTTAAAATTTGCACAAGACCTTTGACATTTTCGCAACTGTTCCGCATTGTGTAATCTGAGATCGGTGCTATTGGGTCTAAAAGAAAAAAAGCAAGCGTCAAATGCTGCTAATAATGTTCTAAAAACACATTTTACACGAAGGGGATTATTAAATAGTATACTACAGTCATGGTTTTGACAAAAGACATGTAGTTTAATCTCAATGTCAAGCATGATTAAATGAAACATTTTTCATTTAATTGACTTTACTGGCATGTTCTTACATCTGAATCAAAGACAGAAGGGATTTTATTTATACAGATGTCTGGATAATGAACACTGCACATTAGCTTGAGAATGAAGATTTATATGAAGAAAATCATTAGAGATGATTAATGTAATGGAAATAAAATAAGACAATATAGTGACCGCTGTCATTTTCTTTCCAGTCAGAAAATGAATTATCTCGATTATTTAACCACAGGGATTATTATATTTTTATTGTTGTAACAATCATTTTAAGAAGAATCACCACAGCAAATAAGTTGAGGGTCACATAGATACTCCAGGTTTGGCTTTTATCACCCTGTTCACAATAGACAAGTTGTTCACCATATATCCATAAACAGAACACACTGCCAAATAAAGCAAATCTTTACACAACCACACAGACATCTAAAGTTTAATATTGATCTGCACAAAAATTATGTTGCAGAGTAACCTGAAAAATAAATTTTTGATAAGAAACAATGATATATTATAATATATTATTCTAGCATGAATCTTTTGAGACAGAAAAATGCATTAACCTTTCTTTTTGCTTTACCACTAAAAAATATCTGAATCTTTTTTTTTAAGGCAAACAGCTGATCCATTTCAAGAGAGTGGGTGATCCATTTCTGGAGATGTGATTATAGAGCACATAATTTGGCATTAAATTAGAAGAATATTGAGCCAATGTTGCTATACACTGAGCAGTTCAAGGTTACTGGAGAGAGAAGAAAAAGGCGGATGGCAGGAAATAGTCTATAGGCCTAAAAATGTGTGCCAAAGCAGGTATAGCAATACTGTCGCAGTTTTTAGCTCTAAATTGTACAGTATAGAACTTCAGCAAAATTCAGTAAAGTATTGTAACTTGGTCAAGATACACTAAAGCAAGAAATCATCAAGAAATCATAACTATATATACAAAAAACGTGAATGATAAATACAGAATTAAAACAGTCCTGCTCTTCTTCACTTCTTCACTTTGAAAATGGCTGGCTGACAGTCCTACATTTCTGTTACTGTTACTTCAGGAAACCAAAATAGCTTGGGACTTATGAATTGGTTAAAATGCTAGGATGATCTTGTAGTGTTTAATACAATAGTTTTGAAGTCAAAAGGGCATAAAGAAAAAACAAATCAAGAATCAAAAACGACGTTAAAAAAAAAAAAGAAAAAAAAAAAGGAAAAAGAAAAATCTATATGAACATGATCCTGAAAATCTTATCATTTGGGTGAAATTTAACCATCTCTCTTGGAGCCCAAAAAGACTTGAAAAGTTTAACAGGTTTGTGAAGGACTCTTTTGCTCTTGACGGACAGCCATCTAGTAAATGAGTGGAAATGAGGGGTTGGGCTGGCGTGGGAAGGGTAAGAAACGGTTAGTATGCCCAACCAGTCAAATAGAAACGCGTAGGCCTCAGCAGCAGCCTCCGCCCGCCTGCTGTCCTCCCTGGCTCCCTGAAAGTGTTGCGTTGGTTGTGGCATGCTGAGGTCCAATTTTAATGCCGTTTGCCTGGATAAAAACAACAACAACAATCACAACCCGAGTCCCCATTCACATATCGCTACATTTATTTATTTAGTTTTACTTTTGTACATTTCGTTTACAGAGGATTACTCGCTGTTATAGAAATGGGCTTCACGCTGCTATTAGTTCAGCCCGAATGCCATGTTGACTTGCAAGAGAAAAAAACGAAACAAATTGGACTGGTAATGTGGAGCAGATATACTGTATATCTATGCCAAAAAGAGCAAAAATGAAAGAAATGAGAGGGTCAGGCCCAGTCTCTGCAGGCCCCAATAAATTTCCCTCTTTTGGAAGGAGCTGCAGAGGGGAAGGGCATAAGAGTGTTCCATGTCATCAATAATTTCAGCAATAACCCAAAGACATGGCAGCCTGCCAGGAACTCACACACACAGTGAGCAGCCCTTTCATTTATCAAACGCACGCATCTCTCTCAGCACATACTCCCTCAAGTGGATTCCGGCTAAAATACAGCACTCGAAGAGAAGTAACACAGTAGTTACTGAAATGAAGCTCTTAAGGAAACTTTACGTCACACTAAATCTCAGATTTATAGAGCTTGGCAGGGGTTAGAGCGCGCCAGTAGCCTTGGGGTTTTTGGCATCGCCTCTATATTGACATCAGCTGATGCGGTTTTGACTTTGTGCCTTGACGTTTCCTCTCTCACCCTAATAAAAAACATGCCCAGTAGCTAAATGGGTCTCACCTCCTCCAAATAGGTAGTAACCTTATGAGATGTTATGGACAAGTTATGACTTGGCCTCCCGCCAACATAAAGGGGTCTGTTGGCTTTCCTTCCAAGAACACGAGGGTAGACTGGATGTAGACTCTGCTATTCCCCTCTGCCTATTGCAAGCTAACCATGTCATCAGACACAAACACATAAGTGCTTTATTGTCATGTTGGCTATGGATCCGTTACCAAGGAGTTGCAGTAATGACACTAAAACACAAATAAACTGTTCTGGTAATTAACCTCATACAATACCTTCGACTCCTACTGTAGATATGGGTTTACTCTCATTCATCGATCAATGATTCTAAACTTTCATCTTAATTTCCCATGAAAAGCCCAAGATTAATTCAGAAATAAATGTGCGCTATGCACTTCGGCATGTGTAAACTGCAGGCATAAAGGCAGTGTTGCTTACCCACAACACCAAACTCAAAGTATTCACATGAAACTGCAAGAAATATCAAACAGCCATACATGGCATAGTTTATGGTTTCATTTCTGCCAGGAAACATTATGGAACACGCCGTATTCCATATTTGGCAGAGAAGCCAGTCCAAAAAGCTCTGGTCCAAGAATAAGCAGGTGTGAGCCACGAAAGCAACGGCTCCATATGTTCTCCGTGTTCTTAGAGGTTTGGGGGCAGAGTAGCTACTGTACAGTTGGTAGTGCGACTGAAGCAATGAATTTAGCTTAATACCAGTCATTTACCATTCACCTTCTTACTTTTATATGTAATAGGCTCCATGTGTAATTTATGCATGGTCTTCTGTGATGATTAGACTGTGGATAAGGTTAAAGTTGCACAATTTATAAACTATTATTACTTAACTGTGACATATAATAATGGACAGTTAAGTTATCACGCTGAATGCCTAAAAATTCAAAGCCACACCGTTATGAACCTCCGGTCATCTCCTTTCTAAATCACATAGAGCCTTGGCAGTCTCTCTCATATTTCATCACTATGGTTTTCTATACAACAACATACACATCTAAAACAAAGCAATAAGGAAACAGAAAAGGTGCAGCTCCCTTTCACAAGCCATGGACATCAAATGTAGGTTAGAAATGTGACACAATAACAGTAACAGTAAGTCATTCTTTTTGTAGTTCTTCTAATAATCAGGCAAAATTTTCCCCCACATACAACAGTTCCATAAATAAAATGGGCCTAAATGCATGTGAAGGATCCCTGCAGAGATCTCTGTGTCCTAGGCTTCCACCCTCAGTGAACGATCCCTGCAGAGATCTCTGTGTCCTAGGCTTCCACCCTCAGTGAACGATCCCTGCAGAGATCTCTGTGTCCTAGGCTTCCACCCTCAGTGAACGATCCCTGCAGAGATCTCTGTGTCCTAGGCTTCCACCCTCAGTGAACGATCCCTGCAGAGATCTCTGTGTCCTAGGCTTCCACCCTCTTCCGGTGCACTCTGCTGGCGTTGCCATGTGACTCCGGGCAGACTATGCAAATGTGCTCTGTGTTATGAAATACCCAGAGGTCCGGCCCTCTGCTGGTTATAATCCGGCCTCTGCTCTGGTCCATACACTGCTGAAGGCCTGCCTATCGCCCTTAAAGGGACACCACCAAAAATTCACCTCCAATATAGGCAAAGATAGAGGGGGTGATGTTTTTGCAACGCTGTATTTTTTCCATCAGAAAGCAAACAAACCTTTTCCTCGTAGAAAATTGAGAGCATTGCAATGAATCTAATATAACTCACTGTTAATTATACTCAAAGTTTAATGATTAAATAAATTAAATAAATATATATATATATATACTGTATATACTGTATAAATGTATGTATGATCCTTTCTTGTGAGGTTTGGACGATTTCATTCGTTCCGGTTCAGAAACTGGATCACTTGATGTGGCCGTCAATTAAATGAAACATTTTCTCATTGTTTTAGAGCACTGGGGAGCTTGGATCTACCCATCTATATGCAAATCTGCAATACAAAATTATACCTGTAATGTATGGGATTACATACGCAGAAATGGTAGTATTTTTCCTGCTGCACAAATAACCTTTGTCAGAGATTAGAAAACTAAAACCGATACCTGTTTGTTTCTTGTTTTGGTAAAGGAGTACCTTAAAAGAACAAATACAATTTGTGCACTAATTTCTGGCCTTATAATGCTGTTTGAGTTATGCAAGTTATACGAGTACAAACGCTATGCTACCACAAATGCTTAGCGTACTATATAAACATTTAGCACTAGTCCGCTGGTAATTACACATATAGGCATTATATACATATAAGCCAGAGGTCTGTGAAGTTTGGTGTGAGCATTGTTCAGCAGAAGTGGCTTTTCAATGAGGAAGCCAGAGCCTGTCGTACTGAAGCTCCTAGTAACAGCAACCTGGATGCAAATTAGGCCCTTCAACTGATAACTGAAAGAGGAGTATCAGTTCTGCAGGAAAACATACCTCGTTGTTTATATCAAAGACGCCTTCCTGAATCTTCTCATAGATCTCCTTGGCTGTGTTGATGAATGCCTGGAACGTAAAAAGAGAGAGAACTGTGAAATAATCAACTGAGCAACACACCTTTCACAAACCGCTCCTGAAAACATTCTGCTAATGACCTTAGTAATGAGCTGAAACGGCAAACTCTTGCTCTTAAATTGAGAGGGGTTACGGGGGTCCGCTGCTACAAAAGCACCACGAAAACCTGGCAACGTGACAAAAAGCACCGAACAGCAACGTGTGCGAGTGTCGGCCTACATCTTAGAGCTGTACAAAGGGCGGGCCGAATGAGCCAGTACACTGTAGAAAGGACCCGTTTGCTCCAAAACAAGCATGAATGGGATAGACTGACAGCCGCGAGAACGGACTTTACAAAAGCACGCGCGCAAAGCCCAGGGATGCCCTGCTCCACTGACCGGCTCCACACCGCTAAAGTTTTCATCCTTTCTGTAAGAGAGTGCATAAAAAGCGCAGTTCATTAGCAGGAATAAATGGGGCTCCTTCTCTACCGTACCCTGGAAGCGTTTAACGGCTGAACTTGCCACCAGAGCTTTGTTTCCTAATTAACAGGACTGATATGTTTTCACCTATAAAGGCCTTACAGCTCCCCAGAGTAATCAATCTACTGCAGCTCAATTACTGCAGCGTGCCCGGTGAGCAGGCAACGGAGGAGCCCTAAACGACTGCGGCAGGGAGATATGAATATGCATAAACTCTAAGTGTGTGATCGAAACATCATACAGGGTCAGGAGAATTCACAGCAAACTAATGAGATGAATTAATCACAGAGGGTGTTTCGGGGCGCTTCCAGAAACGAACAGGTTTCCAAACAGTTTCAGATCTTGAGTATGGGAGCTTGGCTCACGGCCAACTGCGAATTGACTCTTCTTGTTTTTTTAAAATTGTATTTAATTATTATTATTTTTTTAAACTTGCGCCGCAATGTTAACCCAAACGCACGCACACACATGTACATGTGAACACGCTCGCCTGCTCGCACACACGTACGCACACACCGCCATACGCACAATGCGTGGAAGAGGGATTCCCTAACAAACAGTACACCTGTTACCACAGAAGCGTGTGAGCGAGATACATTTGCATTCCTGTGTGGCTCTGGGGAATTCCCACTCCCTCGCGCTTTTTACGCAGATGAATGGTCGGACTCTCCCGCCGCCGCGTGTAACCCATGCCGAGGCCTGCGTCACAGAAAAGAACAGACATGCATTACCGTGTTTACCATGGTTACGGGAGGCGCCGGGGGGCCTCTGCGCGCGGCACGCGGGCGTGGCCACCGGTAATGGGCGGGTCCCGGCCCCTCCGCCGCCGTCCCTCGCAAAGTCACTGACCTTGAGCGGAGGTGCGCGCCTTTCGTGACGGCCAGATCCAATTCATTAAGAGTAAGCGGTGAGAGAAAAAACCAAACAGACCATCTGGCATAATGAGCGCGGTAATCTACCTCTGGTACTTTAGACACTTCTCATCCCCTCCCACAGATGGAGCGGGCTGCTTCTGCGCTTGATGAAAAACGTCACCCTGTGATGCACCGGAGGCTAGCTGAAGAGGGGGGTGGGTTTTGTGGTAATTCACCTCACCTCAAGGCCATGGGTTGCCGGAGCACAATCTGGCTTTACCACAGTTCTGATACGGACCACGTGAATAATAATGTAGAAATCAATGACAGCGCTCCCAGACTACTAAAATATATTCACAAAACATGTATATAAAGACATAACATAAATCATTCATGCAGTGTGCCCAGTATTTTATTTTAAACTATTAAAACCAGTCTGCTTTTGAGTGGGGCCTAAGGCTGCTTTATGTTGCTTGCTGCTGCCACCTGGTGGTAGACAATATCCAGCTTTCAAATAATATCTTCAGCAGGCCAAGAAAGAACGTTAACAAAATAATTATATTATGCGCATAAGAAGTTGCAAGATAGTGCCGCAGAGTGAAGAGATAATGACTTAAAAGATGAATTTAACAGTCACTTAATTTTAAATTCAATGAGCGTAGTAGCTCCATAAAAAAATTAACCCAAAGTGTTTTCTTGTAAGTACAAATTAATTAGAAATCTACTTACTGAGGGATAATTATTAAGGGAAGGATCAAAACTAACCATATTTGTGCCTCGAAGCAAAACCTGTGCAAGTTAAAGTCATGAGTCATGACGCAATCAGATTCTTTCAGCCTGATGCCTATAAGTGACTTGTTACAGCACAAAGATTTTTATATATATATATATTTTTTAACATACCAAATTTTGTACCCTTTCTTTGATATTAGGAGTGCTTAATCTAAACGTCCCCTGCAGCTTCCTTAATTCAGTTCAGAAGAGCGCAGATGAAGAGCGCCGATTAACACGCGGCCGATAGCGTTTCACTGCGAATCACCAGCTGTGTACTGAAGCCAATGAACCAGAGGACTGGGCACCTGCCACAGGCACACTGCTGTCAGGTACCCTCCCTCCCTGGGACAGACATACAAAAGCCCCATTCCAGCAACTCTGATAAAGCACTTTTAACTCTAAGAGTGTGAGCACATACAGTCCCTATCGGACTATATTTGGGAACTTTGGGAGCTGTTGAGAACCTTGCTGTGCATGGGGCATGAGGCCACAGTAGTCACTAGCATGGTCAGGCTTTGAATCAGAATTTTATATATTCTGGAAAAAATATACATTAATTTACAAGAGCAATTATGATGCTGTAATAACATGTATTAAAATCAGTAATGATGGGGGAGAAATTCAACAATTCCCTGGAAGTTCAGCCCCGATCCCTCTTTGTCATCTAGGCTTAAAAACAGTCACATTTCCCAATACGTCGTTTAATCTGAAAGTAGAAGAGGCATCTTAAGTTGTTACCTGACGCCAACTGAACCCAAAAGCAGCACAACACATTATTACCACACACGGCACCACAAGGTTTTCAAATGGTGATGGACCTTACAGAAAGATAAAGGCCAGGCCGCATTAGCAAGCAGAGCATAATGTATCTGACCCTGTCAGATTGCCGATACTTTCAGCAGGTAGTTGTATTAATATTTGCTGAAAGAGTTAAGGCACCACATGATTGGGTCAAATGTGCATCGTCTACATGTAAGGCTGGAATGGGACTTGGACGTACAGCAAATCAAAAGCGATTGACACAAAAATTTACATGTTTTGTCTGTGTCACCGGAAAACATTGCGCCGCCCAAACCCACTTTTGAAGGTGGTATCAATTTACGGGAACTTGCCTTGCCACCATTTTCATTTTTCTTGAGAATTTGGTTTCTTTCAGAGCATCAAGAAGTCCTCGAGATTAGGGCAGTATTTACAGGAACGCCTCGTACGTTGAGAAAACAGCCGACAAACAAGCTGTGTTGCTCTTACGTGAACAAACCCACGCTTTTCACACTTTCAGATTTGAGTCTGAGAATGACTGCGCTTGTGGTTACGCGATTTCTGCTACGACTCATTCTTGAGAACTGAAGAAGAAAAAAAAAAAAAAAACGCCTGCGGTATACAGGCAGTATTCATATCAACATGTTACCAGAAAAAAAGCCCTGAAAAAGTACAATATGCAGGATGGCATACATGCAGCTATGAGAAGAATCAAGAGAATGGCTTTACATTCACCGGTGTTCTTTCCCCCAGTTATTCACCAGTAACCAAACAGGCCCTGGAAAGGGTCAGCGTTAAAATGGCCGTTACCTCTTCCACATTTGACGCCGTCTTAGCGGAGGTTTCCATGAAGATAAGACCGTGTTCTCTTGCGAAGCTCTCACCTTCTTCTTTCTGCACCTCTCGCCGTGATTCCAAATCACTGAAAGAGATAAAACCAGCGTTGGACCTCAAATAAGCTCTCTGTTCGCCATTTGAAACAATTCAGCTCATGTGGCAGAATAAAAAGAACAAATGTGACATTCAGCAGCAGAAAGGACAGACAGAGAAAAAGAGAGGCCCAGCAGTTGAGCACTGCAGGTGTGTTGTGACTGCAGGCAGAGAGGAGGGCCGGGCTTTGATCACAGCCAGTGAGGAACGCCGGCTCACCTCTTGTTTCCGATCAGCATGATGACCATATTGGAGTTGGAATGTTGGCGCGCGTCTTCTAACCAGGTCGTCAAGTGGTTGAAGGTGTCCCTTCTGTCGGAGAGCAGAAAAGAAGCCACAAGAGCTTAGAAACAGAAAAAAATCTAACCTTTCACAGGACCATAAAGACGAGGCTGGGATCTACTGGACCGTGAGCAGGTTCAAGTGAGGAAAAGTAGCCTACCTTGTGATGTCATACACTAAGAGCGCCCCGGCCGCTCCTCTGTAGTAGGATCTGGTGATGGATCGGAAGGACTCCTGTCCGGCCTGAAACACAGCGAACAGGGCAGTGAGCTCCGAGGCGCCTCAGCCGAACGCTCCCGCGGCGGCGGCCCTCCGCCCGTCCCCGTCCCCGTCGCACGCAGCTGGCGAGGTGGCTTCCTGACGCTGGCGAGGGGCGGGCTATGCACGAGGGCCTCTGTTGTGCCCACTGCCATTCTCCCTCCACAAAAAGACCTCTCAGCTCTCCCGGGCCATCCTTGACAACCCAATTTCGTGAATGGCCTCACAATGCGGGAATCATTACCGCCGCGCAGAATGGACTCCTAGCAACTGCGCTCTGAGGGACTCCCTATGAAAGCGAGCGGCTACGCCGGCGTCCTGCGTCTGAATTGAATACCCTGCTCCCCGGGCAGCTGTTGACATTAGAATAAATAGAATAAATAGAGCCCATTGTAAATAAATGATGAATGACACCAGCTGCCAGAGGAAAGGTTGCAGGGAGGCCAAGGATGCAAATTTAGAGGGTTACATCACTGCCCTGCTTCCCCCGCCACTCACACTCATCCACTGCTCACTGGAGTAACCCACTCCAACACGACTTTCAAATAATACAATTATTCCCAGTTTAAAGTGTGTGGATCCTCTCCCGTTGTGTGCACGCGTCTCGCAGCTCCGAATGGATACTAAGGCAAACCTCACACCAGCGAGACGACTGGTAAAAAGCGTTGTTATGGGACTTGAAGTGCAAAATAACAGACAATGGACCTGGTGTTTTGTCTGATTAAGTTCAGTACTAATAGAATTAGGCTAGCATTGGAGAAATACTGATGAACAAAGCTGTCTGAATGCAGAGAAGTCATGTGAAACTAGACTGGGCCATTTTCAGAAAATGAACAAGCTTGTTGAGGTGAAAAGTGATCAGGGCAACATGATTTCGTTCCTGTATAGTCTCCATGGTAAGACAGTGACACAGCCCCCTACTTAATGTCACACAAAAAGGCCGTAATTTTTGAGAACTAGATAAATAATATATTGACCTACAGCATAATGGGAGAATAGAGTTTGAATTCAGAAAGTCTACAAGTCTCAAGTAAAACTGCCTGAAAACAAATTCAGCTCTGGCTACATTCATCACATCTCAGAAATTAAAAAAAGAAATTCAGCAAATTATCACTACTCCAACAAGGCATTGCTAAACCAGCTGTCAAACAATTTACACATCTGTCTCTCTATGCAGAAAGCAATCTGTTTCAGTGATCACAGTTAAATTCTATTTTGAACACATTTTTAAATGAGTGATAAAATACTGCTTTATTTTAAGGACGCATAATTATTTACCAAAAACATGTAAATTAAGGACCTGAATTATAAATAAAGTTCCTGAAAATTCAGGTACAGTGCAAACAGTACAGTAATCTGATCTAAAACAATTTTCTGCTCTGGCACACTGTCTCCACCTATAGGCCAATAAAATATTTGCAACCATGAGGTGCGTCACAGTGAAGCTCTGGCTCGGCTTCTGAGGTTAACAGGAGGAGGACCTCATTCTAATCTTTAAACTGACCACACACTTGAATGGCGAAAGCTGACACCGTCGATGATGTCAGAGGGCACCTGGCCCTGCCCCTCCAGCAGAGGACGGCAGTACTGCCACGTTTGGGCTCATGCCTGAGCCGTGGGGGACGGAGGCAAACGAGAGCAACCCAAGCCGGCCATCTGACAGGAGCAGCAGAGGTAAAGAGCTGCCAAGGCAGACCTCAGACCAGCCCATATCCATCTCTACTAGGAAGTGGCCACAACACTGACTCTGCTTGTATTTAGAAGTGGTTTAATGCAGAGTGAATTTCCCTCTGTCCCCCCGGGGTGTATATGGGTATATCAAACAACACTTTGTTCTTATCTACTAGATGCACACTTATAGCTGCTACCTTAAATACCCAGTCATGCGGATTTCATTCAGAAGAATTGGCTATTTAAATACACTGCGTTGACGCTCCTAGCTTCATTAAAGCGATCTGCTTATACCCACTCTGAGCATACAAGACACCAATTTGAATGTTCCACAAAAATATTTTGACCTCAAAAAGTTAAAATGCTGTATGAACTCAAGGAAAATAACCAATTCTGAACAACATTGCTGGTACTTCTAGGAATGTAGGAAGCATAACACATCTCTCCATCTCACTTTATACACACTTTTTTTCCTTCAAACAGGGGCAGAATTGCAGTGCTTGATACGTTTTCTGACCTTGCTTAACTTGTTAGCACTTGTTTAGCTGGTATTAACTTCCAGATAACCTGATAAAGATTACACGGACTGGGCTAGCTTTGACATACTGTAATTACAAGGTGTTTATAACATCATTCTGTTTTTTCCTGATAAAAGTCTAACTAACTGTACAGATAGAAAGACCTATTATTGTATACTTACTGTATCCCAAATTTGGAGTTTTATCTGTTTGCCATCGATAGTGATCATTCGTGCCCCAAATTCTACTCCTGTAGAAGAAAACAAAGAAATCCTTAAACATTGGTAATAAGTAAAACCTGATTTGAAAAATATATGAAGCCTGAACACGTGTATATTTTTGGGAACCAAATGTATGGATGATATTATATACAATTAAAGGCAAAAAATGTTTTGAGCACTGTTATTCATGAACTATTAGACTGAAGGGTAGCTTCACTGGTAAAATATGTTTCATATACACCTTGTGCATAATCTATCTATACAGGGGGGGCGGCCAATTCCGGCGGTGTGGGCGGTGTTTTTTGGCTTTTGCTGCCGCATTTATTTTTATTTTATTAAAATAGTTTTTTATTTTATATTTTTTAATATTAATATCGCGATTGAAAAAATGCTGATGAATGTGAATGTGTTTGTGGTATGCGTGTGCGCGTGTGTTGTATTATTTATTTTTCTGTTAATTAATTTACAAGTGAATCGGTGTGTGTGTGTATGACTATTTAGCTGATGAACCGGTAAACTGGTGGCAAAAAAAAACATACACACACACCCCCCCGCGGGCTGGGAATTGGCCACCCCTGATCTATACTATCGGTAAAAAGTTTTAGTACAAAAGTTTAGTACTCTGTTAGTAGCGTAATTTAAGCAGTTTAACTTTTGAAAATGACCTCGAATGGCAGAACAAGGTAAGAAGTGAATAGTCAGAAGTTAAAATTAATCTTTTACTTCACAGGATACTGACCTAAATTTTCATTAAAAAAACTTCATAAAAAAGCCTTATTTGGCTAAATAAACAGGTGACCAAATTCTTTCCATTTTCCAACAAGAGAAGTAAAATCAAGATAGTTTGGGACAAATTGGACTGAAAGGCGAAGGAGAAGCGACACACAAGTGCAGCACGTCTGTGGAAACTTTCAGAACCTTATGAAAACATTGCACTAATATGCTCAGCAGTTATTACTGCAAAAGGTGGCAATTTTAATAAATCTAAGATTTAAATAATTCTTTTTGTAAAATAAAAGAAAATGTTTATTATTATTATTATTATTATTTTTTAATCTCCGATTGCTTGAAGATTGTGGGTGTACTAAAACTTTTAACCGGTGGTGTAAGTCAATGAGAAGTATTTTGTGATCGTACATGTTCTAGATAAACAGTAAGTGAAGATACACAAAAAGAGCAACCTTTGACCGTTGATCTTTGCGGTGGTAGATTCTTATTAATTTCAGGAGCCTACAACCTCAACATGTATAATAAAGACTTCCTTAACAGTAAAAACTTGTGTATTTGGCATTGTTCGGTGTCAGGTGACTCAGCCATTCCTCATGCCAGCTCTACAACACAGAGACGATTGGCTAGATAACTGGCCGGTTCAGACAATGCTACACATGTGATTTGTTGGCTCCGGTATGTAGAGTATGAGACATTTAACAGGACGATCTATTGTCTAGGGAAACGTGAATTTGAGTATCCTGTTTTTTTTAAGCCTCGATTAAGTTCTCAGGGAAGGGAAATCGCGTCGAGCACAAGATGACCAGGTTACCAAAGTATGAGGCGCTGAGGTTATCTGAGGCCGATGTGGAAGTGCGAGGAGCTATATCTGTCATTCAAATGTACACCATTCTCAGTGAAGCAGGTCAAAATCAGCGCTAGCTATTTTCAGACTGCTGAACACTAAGAGTGAGTCATCTTCAATTGAGTGGCCCAGACAGAGCACCAACAGCCCTGCATGTAACCCCACCATTTTGATACTTAACGGAACACTGCAGTGTTTAAGAAATAGTGACAAGCGCCACTTTCATAAGCTGACGTAACTAAACGCACGGGCTCTGTGGATACTTTTACATAGCGAGGGTGCTCCTAATTAAAATGTGATTTGATGAGTGATATGGCGGTAATTACTTTGTTTCACGCTGCAAGACACCCAAGTATGACAATGAATTGCACCAGTCTCAAGAAAACCAACCACTGTGGCCAATGCAATTCTTCTTTCAGTGTAATTTGGGAAAGGTTTAGGGAAATCAATTAAGACACCGAGTACCATCATCATCGGACCAGGTCATGTCTTTCTTTTCTATTCTTTCTTCTCTGCTTGTTAAAATGAAAAACACTGAAAGAAGACATCGGGTGCCGCCGGCTTGTTAGAAGTGCAGGCCAGTGACATGCCTATACAGTCAGCCTTGGGCTCCCGCACCCGAGGTCAATATAATAAACCTTTTCAGCTCAATGCCAATTTCTCATTTGATTGGTTGTACAGCGAGCCAATAACCCATTAATCACTGAGCCCCTGGCTTACAAGCACTCCTGTAGAGATTGAGCTATTAGTGTGGAGTAGTCTTTACATGTGTAACTTTTACAACCACACTATCACATGAACATTGAGCAGCTTTCCTGGAAATCCCAAAACCAATGCAGTTGTTATAATAATAATTTAATAAGAAAGCATTTACAGAGATGAGCAACGCAACCGATACTGATTGGTTAACTGATGTTAATGGACAGATGCTACAGCTGACTGGAAATAGACGTTTTGGTCACACTTTAAACAGTCTCCATATGAAGACTTTATATAGCATATATAAAGCCTTCATAAACGAGACATAAAGGGTTCATAAATCATACATAAGCAAATGTCATGCTTCATAAAGGGTGACATAACACCTTATGCAACATGTTATGCCAAATGTGACATAACCAACAATGCAACCTGGCTAATGGCTAAACATTATACTGGGTGAATAAAACATGCTTATGTAGGAGGCTAGGCTAACTGACACATTTTATGACATTTGTTTTATGTCACCCAGTATAATAAAACGACAATATCACCATGCAAGAGGGTTTAACGTGGCATTCTGTGAACGTGGCACTCAGTGTACTGGATATTTAGGCTGAAAATACACGCTGTGTGTCCATGCAAACCTGTTATGCTCTCTGTCTCATCTACAAAAACAAACCCCTTATGCACAAGTTCAGTCTCAGCATTGAACTGAATTGACATGAACTGTGATAGAGACTAATAACTGAAAAGACAAGGGAGGTAAACTATATATGCTTTAAATATCCTGAGGCAACAGTATGCATATGGACATCTGTGACACCATCACATCACACATCCAAACTTCTGTACTATTTATTCTTTTCCACTTGAAAGGAAATATTTTGCACCAGATGTTGCACATTTGACATGTGATTCTAATTAATGGGTGGATAGATCGAGAACAAATTATTCTATTCAACCAAGTCACTTATGAAACAGACCATAACATTTAAAAAAAAGATCTCTTACCAATGGTGAGGTCATGCACTGGCTGAAACCTCTTATCTGTGAACTGTAACAATAGACATGACTTCCCCACTCCTGAAAAACAAAAGCAAGACAATTCATGAGAAATTACACTGTGTTTCTGCCAACAGATAATGCAAGAGATTAAAAACTATGATGCAGTATCTCAATGAAAATAAATACCGTAACATGAATATAAATACGTTCCTCTCGCTATAAAATACTGTCTAGAAACGGAGTTGTTCTGAACTACTACAGGTATTTATACATTACTTTTTAAACATTCACTAAACTATAATTGTGCCCATCTCACCTTCCATGCTTTCTATAAAGGAAGAGCCTTGCCATCTGTCAAAACGACTTGGCTCTGAGAAAGATGGCATAGAGTCTCTGGAATATTTCCTGTCCTGAAACCATGTCATAACACGTATCAGCACTACCACTCGCTTCATCCAAACACAAGTTAACCACAGGCCACACCACAAAGGTTTAGAGTGGTGAGTTCAGTTTCCTCTCATGCTTATATAGAGAATTCCTCAAACAAATCATAGAAAACAGGGAACCATGCCTGACAGGAAAACATATCAAACCTGCTGGGATTCCAACCTTTTTAACATTTTAACTGCTCCCCCTTTCAAATGTGAGTTGCTAAAGACTTCAGTCCCCCATCGCTGCTAGTGAACATACAATCAGCATATGTTGCAATTAATACAAATTAAACAGCAATCTTTAACATCCTGCAGAATGCGACCTTCTGATTATGTGCATGCATATTCATGTCTCAGACGATTAGCAGACGAAATATTGTGCACTTGACGTAGGAGGGGTTTTAATCAATTTGGCGATAACCAGACGAAGCAAACATAATCTGCATATGATCTCAGATGTCACTGAATATTTTGTGCCCACTGAATCATCGAGAAGTGCATTAGCCAGCGTTAATAAACATCCATTAACATTACTGTCATACTGCAAATATAGTTCATAAAGCGAGTGATTTATCTCTCATTATTCCTCCGGATGACGACCTCTGCCGATTCATGCGCTGGCTTTATGTTCGAATGCACCATGACTGTCAGTCAAATCACTAAGTCTCTGAGTGAGGCGAGAGGGATACGTCTATCAATACAGGAAAAGAGATGTGAAGTCAAAGGGGTTTTTTTGTTTTGTTTTTTTTGAGCTAAAAATAAAAGTGTAAAGGTGCGACATATCTACCGTAAGGTTTGAAATAAATAGAACCGTCTTGTTTACTTTCCTACAGTGATGTACAGTCCTCCTCTATCTATCACTGTCTGCCATGGTCTTTAACAACAGCAATACAAAACAAGTAAATGCTATTGCTTTATTGTGCAGCATGAACACCCAGACTACATGCAAAACTGCTCAATCGTGGGACATGCTGAGGTACAGTAGTGGCTCAACCACTCATGTACTCATTTTGTTTTAGACATGAGTGCACATTTAGGTTTCCAAGAGCAACAGCCTTTGCTACACGTGGGTGGTGACATGGCCGCTCGTGTGGAAGAGACGCAAAGATTCAAATGTAACTGACGGCACTCCTTATTCCAACGAGCTCAGCGCTCTCACAGTTTTACCAAATGAGCCCTTTTATGAACACTATTATAAACGTCTGCAGATCTCATACAAATGCAGCTCACAACCGTTGAAGTGGTTCCATGGGAAATTGTGATTTAACATGACAATAACACGTTGTATCAGTGATGAATGGCTAATGAAAGCTCTGTTTTCTCAGGCTTGGTTTCCCAAAAGCATTCAACCTCCTGCGTAACCCATTTTTATTCATAGTTCACATCAGGGTATAGTACTCCTTTTAGAGGCAATAATCAATTGCAAGAATGCAGTTGGAATATGCAAATCTGACATTAAAATGTCAGGGGGAAATCCAATGAAAAGCACAACCTTCGTGATAGCAATCAAAGCTCATACAAACAGTTGCATTAACTCATGGCAGAATAAATATGCCAATTATTAAGATTTTTCTAATAAATGGAGAGAGTGCGAAACCTTGACGACGTTAAAAGGAACTGTGGTAAATGGAGGTAATATAAAAACTATTTAATCTGTAAATAACAGTCTGGACTTATGGATGAACCTGTTGAAAGCCCTTTAAACGTTCTGGTGAATACGGCTTGCTGCATTCGTAAGCAAAAGGAAACTCCAATAAGGCTACTCGGATCTGGAGAGCAAGAGCTCCTGAAAAACAAAAACAAAAAATACTGCAAGCAATCATGTTGCTCTAATGAAATCTGGGAAGAGGTCATGGCAACCGGATTGGAAACTTTTGAGTTTTACAAGCCAGTTTACAGATTGAACCAGGATACAAGGCCTGATTGAAAGTGCCTAAATTCAGAGAAACTAAATGAGTGCGCATGCCCAAATGTGCCCGCAGGTCCGCCCGAGCACCAACCGTATCAATTCCACTGTGGAGCACACAGAGCTCAGACTGAGGCCGTGGCACAGTGTGAAAACACTGAGCTAATGTGCGGAAGCTGCCCTGCAGGGTCAGCTCCATCGCACGTCCAGCCGGCCCGCTCCGCAGTTCAGGACACAGGAACGGACAGTTTTATCGTCCCGCTTTTCAAAATGCCTCTCAAACGCAAACCAAATTTCCCCGTTGCAATTTAGCAAACAAAATGAAACGTGCAGTGACACAAGAAGTGAGATGCCATGAATGAGCAGCAGCCAACAGGCCAAGACATCCGTCTGTGACATCACTGATTTTAAGGAAGAGGAATTTCTCCAGCAATCTCCAAAGTGCTTTTTTATTTATTTTGCCCAAAACAACCCCCATAAGAAATGTCTTTTTAATATTGCAAATTGCCTGTGATCTATGAATTTGTTTTACTTCAAGTTTTAACAAGGAAACTACAATTTCCTTGTGAAAACCAAGATTATTTTTATATTTCTACTTCCAAATGTTAGACCACACCATAATCTTCTGCCATTTACACCCTAGTAAAACGATGCCTTCCTACGTATATAATGTGGGGAATAGAGCATAACTTCACTAAGGCCAGTAGTACACCAAGCCGAAGACTCTGACAGGGGTGATTGCTGGGACCTGATTGGTTCATGTAATGAGGGAACTTCGCAGCCAAGACTCTATACGCAAAATTCTGGAGACTTGCTGGGAATCTCTTAGTCAAATGGAGATGCAGAGTAAACAAGGAGTACCAAGAACATGTACAGGTGCAGCTCAAAAAATTAAATATGATACTTTAAAAATATGTTAAAGCAAAATATTCGAATTTTCTGAGACACTGAATTTTGGGTTTCATTAGCTGTAAGCCATAATCATCAAAATTACAAGAAATAAAGGCTTGAAATATTTCACTCTATGTGTAATGAATCTATATAATATATGAGTTTCACTTTCTGAAATGAGTGACAAAAAATATTGAACTTTTTCATGATATTCTAATTTTTTGAGCTGCACCTGTATATTGGTGGGTGGAGTACGATTCCTTGCACTGTAGCAGGAAATGTAGACACAGGCATGATAGTGCTGTGGTGGTTCCCCATCTTCTTTAACAAGTCACTAAATGACTCCGCATTTGCTTTGTAATAAACATTAAATAAAAGCCTCTGGATAAGGGAAGAGAAGTTGGACCTGACTGAGGGAAAAGCCCATGTTATCACCTACAACACAAAGCAAAACATACCCAATCGTCTTAACACTTAGATAATTCATAGAAATAATACTTTTCATTATCTACTATTCAAAAATGAATGGATGGGCCGACTTTGAACTTAATTTAACGTCAAATTAACACCATTTCTGGAGTCGTTCTACCACAAACTGCATAGGAAATCCCATTGTGACAGTGCTGCTAAATATTCTCTATCCATCTGGAATGATCCTAAAAGGCCCATCCCGTTGAACTGGCTCACTTCGTCTGCAGTCATCAGCGTGTGTACTAGCAGCCCATAAATCCTGTAAAATGATTGCCCTTATCTAGTGAGCAGACTAAACGCCAGAGTGAATTGCAGTGCCATGACACCGTAAGGCATGGTCGTGTTTCACAGCCAGTCACATGTGGACTGTCCAGTTGAGCAACACCTTGTCAGTGATATCCATAAGCTGTTGCAATAAGGGCTGAGATATGTTTACTCGTGCGCTCAAAATTGTGAACACGTGCAGAAATATCAAATGACATCTGATGTCATGCTCGTTTTTGATTCCGTAAACAAAAAAAAAAGCAATTTAATACAGATTTAGCATTTTGTTACGCTCTCAGGTCACAAGGACACAGTCATTTTCTATTCCCTGATTTAAAATAAATCTGATACAAATACCCTAGTCTGCTTTTTTGAGTGCAGCTACATTTAAATAAAAACAAAAACAAGGCGAGTTATTTTGGATTCCAATTTTAAACCAGCACAACTATCATTTTATGCAGGCTTACCCAAAGTTTATATTCAAGCACTTGGCAGGTACTCAAGGAAACATTGGTAGCTTAGCCATTTCCTTACTTTAATATACAAAAATTGATCTATTTTTATCAGAAGATTAAATTACCTTAAGTTAAACCGTATAAATACAACATAAATTCATGGATAATGGCACAAAATTTCTCAAACATAGGCTAACCATTATACATCAGCATACTTACACTCAGTAATCTCAGAAACTCTTAGAAGTAACAAAATGTTTTAATTGTCATTAAAATTACTTATTAAAACTAAACTTCCAACATGCAACCAACCCTGCTCTTATTTTAAAAAACCCTGCTGTATAAATGAACTATATACCACAGATAATAACACAAAAAACTGTGATCATTACTTTAGCTGCAGGGTGGTGGGAAATGTTCCCCTTTTCCAACAGAGAACCTAATTAGGAGCATTCAAAGACCAGACAGGCTGAGGGGTAATGACAAGCCAACAGAAACATCCAACCGGCCTGAAAGACAGGACATCGCACTGTCCACATAGCCATTACTGCTACCACTGGACATACCCAACGTTCCTGTTCTGCAGCTGGAATAGAAAACAAATACTGGTAAAATTTTGATTGTGGCTGGTAAGATTTTCTACTCTAGCAGCCACTTTGGCAGGTAACCAACCAGGTTGTGCTATATTGTAAAATGTAATGTGGCTGGTAAAATGTTGAAAATGGCTGGTGATTTTTAGAATCCACAAGCCACTCTGGCCAGGGGGATAAAAAGTTAATTTCATACCCAGCAGCCAATGATCTCCGAGTCCCCGTATGGGACTACACTATATGTGAGGTCTCCAAGTGTGAATGGCTCATTAAGTCAGATAGAACACATTGCCATGTAATACTGTGTGAAGCAGGACAGCCCGCTAGTCTTACTCAGGGGCATACTCACGTAATGTAGCCTACCTAGGGAGTGATATCAACTTTCCAATGTGAGAGATTAAACTGTCAACAAGGTCCCTAAATGGATTATTGTAACACTTAAAAACATGTAGGCCTATTAAAGCTAATCCGTTGCACCATCCTTTCAAATACAGTGAATGTACTGAATACCGCAACTCCCCTAATAGAGATAGGCAGCAAGTATCTATTTAAAAATGATGAAAAACAGATGTTCTTGAATTCAAACCCATGTCACACTTTCTTCTTCTTAGTTTACAATAAGAAGGGTCACAAAGAGCAGTCGCATCCAACAACATGATGGTTAATTAGGATCGTGTGCACAGAAACAGATCATTTCAATAAGTATCCCGGGGAAAAAAAGGGTGTTTCGCAGGAAAACAAGCTGTATAAATGTGACTGGGGCTCTCTTCACAAACTGCTGTTCTCCAACTCAATTAACCCAACAAGACGCCCGTGTATAACAGTAAGAACTAATGCCAAATCCCAAGGACAGTACTGGCTACAAACACGAGCCTTTATGATGTTCCCTTTCAGCCAAGTTCCATTGAAGGCGAGCTCCACTTCTCCACAACACTTACAGTTGATTTCAGTGCGAAACACACGGTACACAAGCCTTTCTGATGGCTTTCTACATAAAAAAGAAAAGTACCGTCATTCTATGGATTCCACAGGATCTTTGAATGGCAGACCTCAGGCCCTGTGGTCTTTAGCTCTCCCCAGAGCAAGGTATAGACATGCTATGGGTAAACACTACACCGTGGATACTCAATGGGTTCCATAGGGCGGTATAAATCCACTCATCGTATATCGTACAGTGCCGTGAAAAAGTGTTTGCCCCCTTCCTGATTTCCTCTATTGTTGCATATTTCTCACACTAGATGTTTTCAGATCTTTAGACAAAATATAATATGGATTTTAGGGAACCTGAGTGAACAAATGACACATTTGTTTTTTACTTATTTCATTTATGTAATGAACAAAAAATCCCAACACCCATTTCCGTTGTGTGAAAAAGTAATTGCCCCCTTACACTTAACTGCAGCCAATGTAGAATAAAGTCCTCATTTTTAATATTTGGTCACATATCCATTGCATGCCATGACTTCCTGATGTCTATGACCCAACAATATCAAAAGACTCTTGATATCTTATTTTCTGGTACTCCTACAAGCGATACTATAACCTCTCTGCATTTTAATAGATCTCTATGGGAATTGGGGGGTGGGACTAGATTTAGCTGTAAATTACACTGGAACAGTATGGAACACATGGTTGGCTAAATGGCTATAGGTTATCAAGGGTCTGACGTATCAAACAAGCCTTAAACCATCACTCTGCTGCCAGAAATACAGTAAATATGGATGGATAACTTGAAGGGTTTCTTCTGCTGACTTATTTTTCCATAGATTTCAACAGGAAAATTTGCCAGGAGAAACAACTCTTAAAGTGATCCATTCATATCTACTGCATATCTGGCAGCAGACTGATAGTTTGAGGCTCGTTTGATACCTCAGACCCTTGATGACTTATAGCCATTTTACCAACCATGTATTCTATACCGTTCCAGCATAATTTATAGCTAAATCTAGTCCCATAGAGATCCATTCAAATGCAGAGAGGTTATAGTATCGCTTGTATGAGTACCAAAAAATAAGATATCAAGAGCCTTTTGATATTGTTGGCTCACCGACATCAGGAAGTCCTGGCGTACAAAAGATATGCGACCAAATATGAAAAATGATTACTTTATTCTACATTGCCTGCAATTAAGTGTAAGGGGTCAATTACTTTTTCACACAACGGACATGGGTGTTGGGATTTTATGTTCATTAAATAAATGAAATAAGTAAAAAACAAATGTGTCATTTGTTCACTCGGGTTCCATAAAATCAATATTATATTTTGACTAAAGATCTGAAAACATCCAGTGCGAGAAATATGCAACAATAGAGGAAATCAGAAAGGGGGCAAAAACTTTTTCACGGCACTGTATATATAGATATATATATATTTATTTTCTTTTTTTACTCAAGAATCCCTGCTCATTGTCAATGTCCTTGTCATGACACTGGAAAATAAAAGAGACAAACTAAAATGTAAATATATATATAGCAGTGTGACATGTAATGTAAAAGAATGCTTCTTCGTGAAAGTCGGTTGGGATCTTGCGTGGAAAATACAACCGTCTGTTCATGTATGCATAATGCACTACGTTACTTTTTGGTTCATGCCTTCATGGTTCGAGTTTTGAAAACACGATTTAGTTCACATATAACGTTAGCATGCACAAACATGCTTAATGTCTGAATGTGTTGGAAAACAGTTTCTTAGAAAATGTGTTACACGAGTTTGTGTCGTTTAATCATAAGTGCGAGAGAATCATCATAACGTAACGTTACGTATTATAATGTTGGCAACGCTGTTACTAACGTTAGGTGGCTACGGGACCAGGGTCACAACAGGGCAAGAAAAATTATGGTAAACAACATTAACGTTCGTGATATTTAGACTGCTACGCTTAACGTTTGATGATATCGGAACGGATGATGTTATGATCACAATGCAACTATCCAGCTATCGTAATCCGTTGAGAGCATAAACGTGGGCCAGCATATCTGGTAACGTTATATGTTTGGATTTGAGAAGCCTAAACGCAAACGGAAGGCCCGCGGGAAATGTAGCCAGCACAGTAGCATCAAAGCCCAACGTTACATTAGCTAACAGCTAACTAACTTCACATGCCTTCCATACATAGCAAACACCGGCTTATACATTGCTATAATTTACCTAAAGTTGCTTAGCTAACTTTACGTTAACTTACTTAGTACGAGTTAACACGCAATGCGCGCGTCACTAACGTTATATTAATGTTACCGCCGTCTCTGCGAGGCCTACAGAAAGGCATACATTTTAGCTGAATTAACATTCGCTGCCTAACGTTACCGACAGCAACGCAACCAAACGGGGCTAAATTACTGCGCTAACTAGACGAGCCAGATTACCACCAGAATCACCGTCAAGGACTTGTCACAAATGCTATTGATTATGCTCGCTAGATGGTAACTCAATTATTTAGCTGGGTAGCTAGCTAGCTACTTCTTCACAGCGGGTGTATTTAGATAGCTTAACTCGCTAGCTAACATTAGCTACCTTCTGCTAGGTGAACTGAGCGGTCTTCCCCCAAAGGCCTGATAAATTATAAGTGGTACATTTTCCCAGGAACCATTTTAAAGTGTTTTCTGTCGGAAATTATAGCAGCTAACGTAGCCAATTAGCAGGAGGCTGTAAATCCAGTTGACATCTCTCATCATCTGTAGCTACAGCGAAAATACGGAGCATGACGGGTTGTAGTGGGACTGCTGTCAGACACCTGCGTAATGACAAATTGCCCAACCTTACGTAGCAGCGTTCATTGTTTTTGTAACTATAACTTGACAAAATTAACGACATAGACATTCCTCACATCCTCGTACCTCATATGAACCAAGTCACTTTACAAACGCTACGGCAATAGTAATTACTAAGTAACGTTAGCTGTCTAGTGAGCAGCAACAAGCCATGTAGTCAAATTGCTAACTGGCTAGCAAGCAGTATGCCTCCTTTCTCTGGACACACATACACACAGTGCCTTACCCGTATCCCCAATAATGATGTACTTGAAGAGGTACGCATATGCCATGGCAGCTGGATACTGTGTCTACCTGACTTTGCCTTCGTACAGTAACTCACTCTCTCTCCCTTGCAAACCTAGGTATGAAAATGGTCTATATTCCTAATAGATACAGGCTTTACCAGCCTCTAATTCTGTGTCTGACGGTAAGGAACAATAAACCCCTCCGAGTCCGGCTGCCTACGTCATACGTTCCGCCTTCGCCACGCACGCAAAACCAGAACACGATTCCTTTCCTGTACGGTGCTGACAGAACAGAGAACCCGTATGTTGAGTGGTTCTTTCTTGGCTGGTTATAAAGCGTAGCATGTCCCTTGTTTGAGGACCATGACCGCAAAAGACCCCGCACAACGTCCATGCTGACAATATCAAATCAGCGCGAGTGAAAAAAAATCACCAGATGTAGTTCGGGCTTTCGAAGTGGAGATTATTAAACTGTCTTCCTGTTGAAGTGCTGTTCAGGCACTGCCATTAACCTTGATTTTGTTATATTTTCATTTTCACATAATTTTCTTTGGCTAGCCTATTGTATAGAACAATTTTCTTGTGTAGGCCTATGCACTTTCTGTTCTGATGTTTATGATAAAATACTATTAATATTCTGTAATTGTTAAATTAACTGCTGAATTCAATTAATTAAATAGACAAAAACTAGAGATAGCATCTAAATAATTTCTATGTGCTTTTTTTAACATAAAAATATGATGTTGACACAGTTGATATGATGCTATATCATGTCTTATGGTATTAACAGGGTCAGCAGGCTAGGAATTATATTTAGAAGTGAAATAATACATTAGATTAGATCTGACATAATTACAGACGTGATATTTTACTTCTCGTCTAAACTCATTACAGCCCACTTTATTAACTCAATATTTACTTAATAAAAAATGTATACATAATCTAACTAAGGATTGTGCCCAGATATGTATAGTATACAGTCAAGCCGGAAAGTCTGCACACCCCTTTCACCTTCTCCACGTTTTATTATGTTACAGACTTATACTACAATAGATTGAGTAAATTTTTTGCCACAAACATCTACACACAATAGCCAATAATGACGAAGTGAAAACAGGTTTTTTACTGACAAAAATAGGTTATTTAGGGGTTACATATCTGTACACACCCTTAGCCTAATACTTGGTTGCTGCACCTTTGGCAGCGATTACAGCTTCAAGGCATCTTGGGAAAGAAGCTACGAGCTTGGCACACTTGTTTCTTGACATTTTTGCCCATTCCTCTTGGCATATCCTTGCAAGCTCCGTGAGGTTGGATGGGGAGCGTCGGTACACAGGCATTTTCAGCTCTTTCCACAGATGTTCAATTGGATTAAGGTCTGGGCTCTGGCTGGGCCACTCAAGGACATGCACAGACTTTCTCCGAAGCCACTCCTTTGTTCTCTTGGCTGTGTGCTTCGGGTCGTTGTCATGTTAGAAGGTAAACCCCAGTCTGAGGTCCAGAGCAGGTTTTCTTCAAGGATCTCTGTGTACTTAGCTGCATTCATCTTTCCTTCTATCAGGACTAGTCACCCCATTCCTGCTGCTGAAAAACATCCCCACATCATGATGCTGCCACCGCTATGCTTCACTGTAGGGATGGCATTAGCCAGGTGATGAGCGGTGCCTGGTTTCCAGGCCAAAAAGTTCAATTTTGGTTTCATCAGACAAGAGAATCTTGATTCTCATGGTTTGAGAGTCCTCTAGGTGCCTTTTGGCAAACTCCAAGCAGGGCTGTGATGTGCCTTTTACTAAGGAGGGGCTTCCGTCTGGCCACTCTACCATAAAGGCCTGATTGGTGGAGTGCTGCCTGGATGGTTGATCTTCTGAAAGGTTCTCCCATCTCCACAAGGATACGCTGGAGCTCTGTCAGAGTGACCCTCGGGTTCCTGCTCACCTTCCTGGCTAAGGCCCGTCTTCCCCGATTGCTCAGTTTGGCTGGGCGGCCAGGTCTAGGAAGATTCTTGGTGGTTCTAAACTTCTTCTATTTACAAATGATGGTGGCCACTGTGCTCTTTGGGACCTGTAAAGCTGCAGAGTTTTCCGTACCCTTCTCCAGATCTATGTTTTGCAGATAATTCCTTTGACCCCATGGCTTGGAGTTTGCTCTGACATGCACTGTCAACTGTGGGACCTTATATAGGCAGGTGTTGGCAATCCCCAATCATGTCCAATCAATTGAATTTATCACAGGTGGACTCCAATTAAGTTGTAGAAACATCTCAAGCAGTATCAGTGGAAACAAAATGCACCTCAGCTCACTTTTGGGTGTCATATCAAAGGGTGTGCACACTTGTGTCTAAATGTCTAAAAACCTGTTTTCACTTTCAAAAAATGAACTCAATCTATTGTAGAATATGTCTGTAACGTAATAAAATGTGGAGAAGGTGAAAGGGGTGTGCAGACTTTCCAGCTGGACTGTATGACCAGTGAAAGCAGAATTATGTATGCACTGATCAGGATAAACATTTGGCAACTTTTAATTTAAATGTGTGGCTTTGCTCTGAAGGTTGCTACATGACCAGGGTGTGTCTAATTGTGCAATGTAGAATCCTCAAGTTGCTTTTCCTAAATATGGGAAACGTAAGCCCCATCTCTCGTTTAGAATTTTAAATGAACAATGTGAAAACCCCCAATGACAACCTACAAAAAAAAAGGTTGCTGTTAACTAATCCCATCACAGTAAGTACAGTAAGTGAGGATACAAAGGAGAGCCTTCCTTCACTAATTCCACACAATTCCACACAATTGTTTCTGTTAGTTGTGTTTCTGGACAAATGTAACCAAAAGAAAGGTGCATTTCAAGAATGATGTGGCATCACCAATTAACACAGAATAGTCTAAGGCTGATTTAAGCACAACTGACATTTAAGGCTGCCTTTGCAGATAATGTTTTAGTTAGATTTGTGATTAGTTTCTCCATTCGAAAGTCCCACTCCCATTATTACCTCTAAGGCAGTTCATGCAGATCTGTGGATCAATAACAAAAAATGATGGTGTTATAAAGCGTGATGAGGATTACCGACACACATTTTACTCACAGATGATAAATGAATTGAAATGGCACAAATTAGTTATATTTTAATCGGTTGTCCGAGATGCATGCTTTTTCACATTTTGGAAAACCCAATGCCGTTGGTATAGAAATAAATGTCGATCTTGCAATCCTGTTAGACTCTCCAGCCGTTGGGGCCTGGTGGTATTAACAGAGGCATACTGTGATTGCCACATTAGCTTTCAACATTACCGTATGATTAATCTGTCAAGCACAAAGCCTGTATACTATAGAGCAGGGGTCTTCAACCTTTTTCAGCCTAAGGACCCCCTTGGCCGATAGAAACAGAGCGGGGACCCCCAGATATAATTTTTTTTTAAAAGTGGTTGCATCATGGGAATCATTCTTTTTTTATAAAGTTTTTGTCAACAAAAGTAGCTTATTATTGCCTATTAATGCTTTGAATTTACTCAATATTATATATTTTTGTCGAAAATACATTTAAAAATTGTTAGATTTAATTTTTTTTAAATCCCACAAAAATTGGGGGGCCCCCTGCAGTACCTCCGCGGACCCCCTGTTGAAGATCCCTGCTATAGAGTATAGTATAGACTATCTCAGGTATGGTGCTCGAGTGGGTAAAAGAAAGATTATGAAGAGATGAGGCAATCAGAATGCATGAAGAGCCAGAAGATCATTTGTGGTAAAATGGGGATATAGAGATTGTTCAAGAACATCAAAGGATTTTGAAATGGAAAGAAGTATGTGATGTGTGAGCTGATGCAAAATTATAAGTGAGTTTGGCATAGATATATGAAAAAACATAAAAATATATTGTCTGTACATGGTGGTTGTTTACACAATATACTGGAGATAAGAAATCGCAGAGATAGATGAAACCTTGATTTTATTATTATTTGCCACATTTGTATGATTTTGTTCATCAACAACAGCTGTGATTTCAGGCTATTATAAAGGTACTGATAAAGTCAAATTTTGCTAACAGAGAACAAGGGTACGAATCACATTTTATTTGAACACTAGAGGGCGCAATATTATTCCAAACGTTTGTTTAATGCATTACACTACAAGGTTATAAAATATCCTGAAATATCTTGAAATCCAAAATCCCGAACAAGTACCTACTTAGTAATTATTATTTAGCTTGTTTGTTATTTTGCATATTATAAAGTTGTTATCTTGCAAACAATAGGCATTCGCTATGTCTATTGTCATTCTTTATATTATTCATATTTTTAAATCTTAACAAGAACCAGTTATTCACAATTACATGAGAAGAGAAGTATATTATTAGCAGTATAACACTATTATTCTAGTTATGCCATTCCACAAAAGGCCATGTTATGTTCTCTAAGTTCCACTAGATGGCAGTCTTTATTTTACAACTTCTTATTTACAGTATTAAGGCATTCATATTGTCACAATTTCTACACAATTCACGACAATGATTTCTAAGAAGGACTTGTAAAACTACTTATAGTTTTTGGTTATTCCATGTTTCTGTTGAATTAGTAAGTATACATGCATTATAGAAACAATCACATTTAAGCATATTTTCCCACAACTGAACTATACACATTCAGTATAATTTTGTAAGTGCTGCATTTTTTTTTAATGACTTGCGATCTTATGTGATCTGTACTGGGTTGGTCAGATAATATTTAATTATATAATATATATGCATCCAAACACCAGGTTTGGGTTTCTGCATCACTTTAATCTTTGCAAATAAATAAATAAAATACAATCAGTAATTTCAGTCTCAACTACATAACCAAAAATCATCCATCAGTGGCCTTCCTCGTAATATATCTCCAGCTTTCATTTCCACTAAATCACCTCATGATTATGCAAAAATAACAATAACACAGAACAGAGATGTTTCTTTTTCCTGTGAGCTCCCACCTCAAAGGGTGTCTTTTAAAAACAGCACACTTCCTGCTTAGTGGGAGTGATTCTGGCCTTTTGGCCAAGAGCAACATTCCAATACAATGGCTTAAGTGCATGCTTTTACCTGCAAGTAGCCTTTTGGCTATTACATTTTAGAAAAGATGTAAA
This sequence comes from Ilyophis sp. 1 JC-2022, assembly GCA_022702515.1. Lineage (NCBI taxonomy): Eukaryota > Metazoa > Chordata > Actinopteri > Anguilliformes > Synaphobranchidae > Ilyophis > Ilyophis sp. 1 JC-2022. The sequence goes on from CM040403.1 coordinate 117,926,136, forward strand.
ATAAGTTGCAGAGCTATTTTAAGCTGCTACTGTTTGAAGAGGAGTAGACAGTTTGCCCAACCAATCAGAGTGCTTCCCCGCAGGAGCCTGAGGAGGCCGACCATGTGCCACTTCCTCAGTGAGAGATTAAAACACTGCGGACAGGTTTAGAGGGTGATATACTGTATGGCATTCTCTCTCGGGTGACACTGGGCTGCAGCTTTCATTCAAATTTGCCAACACTGAAAGAAGGAGACCGACAGAGGGAGAGAAAGAGCGCATTCGAGAGAGAGAAAGAAAAAAAGTCAAGACTGTCAATTTGCCAGCTTTTCAGAATTCCTTCTCTTTCTCTGGGAAAAAGAACTTCAGTGTTGCAAGCTGAGCACCGTTCTCTCCCAATACTTCCTACATCAGATTGTACTTACATCAACTGCTCACCTGCACCAGTGAAAGGACTCAGACAAGTGTGTCTGCTATTGGTATTATCACCAGTTCTCTTTTGAACTTTTGATTCGAATAAAAAAAAAAGAACAAAGTTTACAAAAAAAGATTTATATTCGGTTTCTTCAAAAGAAAGCTTTGAAGAAGTATCAAATCCAATGGCTGACCACATGATTGAAGAATCTGACTACTATCCTGAGAAGGATGATTTAGAATGGGGATATGAAGAAGGTAAGGTATTTATGCATGAATAGGTATTTCTATTTTATTATAATCTACAGAAACATGAGAATCTGTAGTCACTCGTGTGATACTGTTCTCAACTGAATGGTGTAGCCTGATTGATTTTATTTTTAAATATTAAAAATTTTCCAGTAATATGATAGCTCTATGTTGGATCTGATCAAATAAAGCATGTGACTCAAATCCAGCAGAGGACTTTTATGTTATACTTTGGAACTTTCTAGAATAAAAAATTAAGAAAGATGTAAATAATTGGCTTATAATTTTGTGCAAAATACTGTCACCCAAATAAACTACACACTCACACAGTAATATCCAAATGTGTTTTTCTGACTTCACTAAATACATATTTTTCTGTTTAACTTATTAATAAGTTAAACATTATTGTCTTGTTTTAGTGTCTGTTTTTTAAAATTGCATCCTCTATCATTGTATACCCATGCATTTAGTAATTGTACACCACTTTGGTTGACAGTAATCATTTTAAATGTGCTTTAGAAATTAACATGACTTGACTAACTTGACCAGTTCAGCATAATTAAAAAAGATCACAGTTGGTTGGCCATCTTTGTTCATCAATATAATATGTTCAGGAATCTTGGCATAACTTATAGCATTTATAATTTACAGATATTTTTTTGGGTTCATGTAATACCAGATGAATGACTTAAAAGCTTATTTTATTTTAACTGTGAAGTTAAGTGTGAATTTAGTTATTACTTAATGACTTACTTAATTACTTAATCACAAGCTATCCTGGGTTAGTAAAGTGTAATTTTTTAATGTGTTGCATCCAATGTGTTTACCTGGGAATGACCTGTCCTGAGTGACCCACATACAGCCAATTTCACCACCGTGGAGACGCTGTGCACCCAAACTTATTCTGTGGCTTTTGTACTGCTACATAAAGACATGTCTGTGTGCTGACTGTACATCCAATAATAAGACAAAGTAGAAACTTTCTCTGTTGAGCTTTTTAAGATGGTACCAAGAAAATGCCTGTTTATGAAAAACTATTTTGCTAAGTCTCATCACATTCTTTCAATGTTGACTATGAGCGCCCCCTGCTGTCTAAAACAGAGAGGTTCATGATTCTACCTGAGAGGAAAATGGCAAAATACGTAAAAAGAAAATTAAAAAAAAAAACTTAAAAAACATTTTAGACATTTTAAACTGCTTGATACTGCTTGCTGAGGTTTTTTTTTAATCCAACTGTTTGCTTCTCATAAAAAGATGCTTATCAATTCACAATTAAACTGAAAAATAACATGATAACTCTTATCTTCCTACTAACAATTTATTCATCCTAGAGGCTGTAGAGAAATGGATCAGCTTACCTTGTTTGTGTAGTAGGCCTCATCCTACTAGAATTCTGTGGAGAAGAAAAATTGACTGAAATCCACTCAGAAAGCAGGGACTCGTGCCAATGGTGGTTCCAGGTAACCTACACAGTGTATCTGTGTTGCAGTGTAGCAAATTTAAACATATTGAAATAATATTTATTGATTGAAGGTCCTTCAATGGATATGAGGATCCTTCCAAGCAAACACTAGTTCTTTACACCTACTTACATAGTCGCTATTTTATAAAACGTGTGCACGGGAACTGTAAAGTAGGTTAGCAACAGGAGGTCACATACGTTCTGAAGAAGTTTCCATTGGTTTCTCACCACAGGCTTTTGTGGACTTCCTCTCTACCACATGTAATGGTTTGGCTGTTTTTATTTTGTTACATCTTCATTTTAAGCAGGCAGGCAGACTGAAATAGGATGTGAGCAGACATGTGTAAGTGATGCACCGTTATCTTCGGTTGGTATTTTTTAGATGGTTATTTGTGATTGTTCTTTATGAAGAATGTTTGATCACAGTATGAGATACTGAGGTGTCAACACATGTCTGAAACTGCTCTGTAACGGATGTGGTTTTATGAAGTCTGAAAAATTATAATTGCTTACAGCAGGATAAGAATCTGGTGTGCTGTTGTATTAATGTCAGGAACATTTCATTGTGGTTCTGGATCTTTTAAAAAATTTTTTTTTACTGAATTTGAACATTTCTGTTCCAGGAGTGGAATGGGGCCTGTTGTTCCCCGAGGCCAATGGAGAGTATCAGTCTCCCATAAACCTGAATTCCAGGGAGGCCCGCTACGACCCCAGGCTGCTGGAGGTGCGGCTCTCGCCTAACTACGTGGTGTGCCGTGACTGTGAGGTCATTAACGATGGGCACACTGTGCGGATAATGCTGAGATCAAAATCAGGTGTGCTGAAATTCTCCAATACAACCCTAACACCCCCGCCCCCCTCCCCTTCAGATCCAAACTCCACCCTCTACACTCCCAATTCAGGCTGAACAATCCCCTCCCCCATTCAAGCCCTTGACATGTGAGGGGAGGATGGTGAGGAGGACTTTTAATGGCTCTCGTCAGGCTGTATCTGTAATGTCACCTGTAAAGGGACCAACAGAAAGACTTGGCAAGGCTATTATCAGGAAAGCAAACCTTGTGTGTCTACAGTGTAGCCTCGGCCTTGTCAGAGCCTTTAATCACTTGGATGTTTATTCACTGAAATTCATTGTGCAGCGCAGGGAAACCTTCAGATTTACAAAGATCATCTGCTGGTGTTCCCTTCAAACAGGTCGCACAGTGGTGACAGCTGGCATGGGAAAGACCATACATCCCTCGGAATTTTAAATATTATGTCATAAAGCCAAAGATGTGTTTTTACATGTTCACTATCAAGGCTCTGTTACTGAGTGCTGGTCAGCAGGAAATGGGCATAATTTCAACAGCAAAATGCCCTCCATCTAACTAATAGAACGATCCAACAGCTTTATGTCCTCAAGTCTAGCTAATAGAACATTCTTAGCATTAAAAATGTCTTTGTGTCTTTATCATGTCTGTTGCCACTGAAAATGAACAAATTAGGTTTCACAAATTAGGTTTTGAAAATACCTTTTGGAGTGACATTTTCCATGAATTAGTTTTCTGATTATACTTCCGGTCGCTGACTTTCTGTTTCAGTGGTCACAGGAGGCCCACTTCCCAGTGACCATGAGTATGAGTTGCACGAAGTTCGCTTCCACTGGGGTAAAGAGAACCAGCGAGGCTCAGAGCACACTGTCAACTTCAAGGCCTTTCCAATGGAGGTAATGCCCTCACTCAGTTGGTTACAGCCATCATCAGCTGCCTTCAAGACAGAAGCTAAGCATGTGGTCTAAGCATCCAGCCAAAAACAAATCCAAGTTTTTGGCTGTAGACACTATCTAGAAAGAAGGCGTTCACTTCAGAAGGCACCCACTAAAATCCTCTGTCCCCTTTGAATTGGAACACTCCTCAAAATGGCAGCCACCAACTGGAACATGCTTCCCTTTTGCAACACAACCCACAGAGCAAAAAATCTATTTTTCAGGCATTCTTTTTTAGATGAGTGGGAATGCAAAACAACTGAGGAGAAAAATATATACTCCAGGTTACAGGTTTCGACCAAGCCTTCCTGCTACCTGAATTAGTTTACCTTATAACTGAGTGTTCATTCACCGATTGTTCAATAACAGTGCTGTTAGACCATTAAGCAGGCATACAAGCTAAAATACTGCTTTAGCTAAAATACTATTATTATTTGTGATGGGTAAAATGACATTTCTAAAGCCATTTAAAATGGGACAGACAGAATTAATCCACTGACATCAGCAGCTGTACTAATACACAAAGCAATCACTTGAAGCTGCCATCTGCAGACAGCCTGCAGATAAGCACAGGTGGTTCAAAGAAGGCCATTAGAGAGAGAGAACAGTAAAGTACCTGTTTAAGTACCAGAACATTGGATAACGATCAATATTCCGATTCAATTGAATAATACGATAACTGCGTAATACGATAATAATACGATAATGTAAAATATTATTAAAAAATAATTCGATAATGGGACAATATCGATTTTCTTTCCCTGAACGCAATATAACGATTTCTTACCCTGAACGTATAATATTATAAATATAATATTATTAATTAATTATATTACGTAACGTATAATATTATTTATTACTATAAATAAGTTGACTAAACGTATATACGCTTTTTGTATTGGACAGTGTTAAACGTAAAGACTTAGTTGGTAAACGTACGTTAGTTACGTTTGTAAAAGCCTACGCCTAACAAGAGTAAGAAAGTAAACGTATAACCCCGTAACGTAAAAACAGTAGCCGCATGGTATCGAAAACGTTATGTAAAGATTAATGGCAGATGCAGAATCCTGGTATGGGTCTGTTGCAGTTGGACACTAATTATGGGTTGGTTCAGTAGATTAAGATGACGACGAGCAGCAACTTTACAACACGGAAACCCCTAAATAGGCCTTCCCCAAGGCCTACTGTGCCGAGTCCGAACCGGACTGATGTCGATTTAAGAGCGGACTGGTGCTGGGAGAGTGTAGAGAAGAGTGGGTGGGGAAATGAGAGTGGTAATTAATTGTGGACAACCAAACTGGTTCGCTAAGTATTCGAGACACCCCGCAGCTTCGCTATTTGTACAGCGCTATGACTCGCATTTGGTACTATGAAGCTGATACTCCATTGTTGAAGATTATCTATGAGAGCCATTGTGAATTATGGCTTAATTGTGCCTTTAATGAATAATGAAATTAAATCTTTATTATGTCATTTGAAATAATAAATATAAGTAATTGTAAGTTAGTATATTATATTTTAGTTTAGAATGTTCTTTATTAGAATTAGAATGTAGAAATATTGATTATATTGATGAATGATGTATATTTTGATGTTTATTTTATCTTTGATTAGTCTGTACTGCTATTGGAACTCCATTAGTCTGACGCCACGTCTCAGTGGCGACAGTAGTTATTCTATTGAACAGTTATTGAACAGGGCTTGAGCAACAGTTTTAATTTTTGTTTTCTTTTTTGCTTTTTTGTTAAAGTATTTAAGCGATATAGTATTGTTAGAACTGTTTGGTGAACGTAATTGTTTGTGTTGGTTTTTCGTTTGGTTTCCGTGAATTTTTTTTTTTTTTTTTTTTTGCTTAGCTCGATGATGCTATATGCTAAGTTAAGGATTTTTGTTTTGATTTATTACAGAAGGCACGTGGGTAGTCCCTGCTGCATTACAACACAAGGAAAAGTCCCTTTTTAGATTGATATTTTATTCCTTTTTCGCGGCTACAGGTACAGCACAGCTGCTGGGTGGCTCTGTCCGCACTGTTAATGTCCTGTTCCCAACCACAAACCAAATAACAATAAACTGATCTCCGATAAGTTGCCCTCTCCATTCTCCTCTGGTGAATGATGAAACCAATTTATTGACGAAACCATTACCCATAAGAGCATTATTGAGTTGCATGTAAACGTGCTCATTATTTCATTTTTTCTTTTTTTTTAATTTTTTTTGATATATCTATATCTCTTTATTATTTTTTATAACATCAGGATCAGGAGGTTTTCCTCCTCGCCTCAGAAATCCGGTTGGTTGGTTGTCTCTCAGTCCTCTCTCACTCTCTCACTGTTTTGACGTTTTAGCGTTAGCGTACTACAAAATGCTGAATTGATGGCTGCTGCTGCACAACAACAACATGCGCAGATTTTAAAAATAGAGGAACAAGCGTTTTTACAAGCAACCAATAAAACGAAAAAAACGAAAAAAATCCAGGTAGTTTATTCGGAAATTCTCATTTCCCGATGTGCTTTTTTTTTTTTCGAAAAAAAAAGCTTTCGGAATATTGCGTGATGACACTTTGAATAATCCGATAACAGCCATATTCCGAATATGATCGGAATATTGAGTGCATGTAAACGCACCCAGTGTTACTACTTATGACCCATATAATCAACTGTTTATTCTCCTGATTGTTTGGCCGGCTTTTTCTGACATACATATTTCATGTTTTTTTGGGAAGTCCTTAATCCTCAAATGCACATATATCGAATGTTTTGTGTGGTTATATGGTAGACTATGTCAAGGAAATCGCAATGCTTACAGAAATGTATCCAATATGATTTAAATGAGAAAACATGGTACACTTACAGCAGGCTCGCATGTTATCTACACTGCACTCTTGCAGGGATGTTGTTGATTACAACATTGAAGATCAGAACGCACGCCCTCACTTCGAATGCTATTCCCTTAAAATAGCTATTGGATCCTATATTTATGCTCATCCCCAAATGTAAATGATGAAATCCATGTCCAGGATAGTTGTCATATAGGTGACAGATATAAACTTGTGAAATATCTTTCTTTTCAGCTACATCTCATCCACTGGAACAGCACACTCTACAGCAGCATTGGGGAAGCTTTAGGGAAGAGAAACGGCATTCTCACGATTGCTTTATTTGTACAGGTATGACAATGACTGAGGCTGTGTGCTTGTCACAGAAAATAACGGCTAAAGTCACGGAGCAGTCACAAGTTCCCGAAAATCTAGTAAAAATGAAAAAAACATATACATTTATTAAATGATATAATAGATCTCATTTGCAGCAGTGAGAAATGATTGAAATACATGTGCAACTGTAGCAACGGTAACAACTGCTTGGAGTTAGAAAGTTGCTGCTTGGAACAAATAGAAGAAAAATGCCTTGATAGGCTGGTGCGTTGAATCACTTTGGTTCATCACGAAAAGAAAGAGCATGTTTTTGCCTTTAATTTAACAGAATATTTAAAATATTATACAGGGTTACAATGTGTCCATTTACAATGTGTCCCGTCTTTGATGGAGCGGTTCTGTCACTGACAAAGTTACCGTAATGGGGGAGGGAGCTCTCTACATCAACACTGTTGACCTGGGCCGTCAATCATCTGATTAGAACAACTGACAATGACGGGAAGCTTGATTTCTGCACATTCCAGCATCTATATACGTTGTCACACTTTGTTTTCTCCCAGCATTTAGGATGATAAATGAAACACAATAATCATTTATGTGTCTTTTATTCTTCTTTTATTTCAGAAGCACATGCATTTGCTTTCACTGAACAGCAACTGCTCTTAAAATTCACTTCTCCAAGCTGAACAAGCCAATACATACAGTATGAATCTGAAAGCCTTCCAAGGAACCAGATGCACAGAACTTAGAAACATAGCTACATAGTTATTGTTGCATTGCTGCAGCAGTTGTGTTTTTATGCACCAGAAAGCAATAATTACGCTCTGGCACAAGCAGATGGATACAAACAGTTTTACATTTTCAGCAAAATATGCCATTTTATGAATTCACCAATAATCGATAGATGCCAACATGAATTAAAACAAAAAAAATTAAGACAAGTTCTCAAACATCTCTAGTGTGTGGAATTTGCATGGCTTTATTTAGCCCATATTTTCTATGAAGTTTGATGTGCACTCTTACTGTTTTTATTTCTTCCTTCCCCTTTGATTGGCAGATAGGAAAAGAACATCTCGGACTGAAGGCAGTAAGCGAGGTGCTTCAGGACATACAGTATAAGGTGAACTATTGATTTTACTTTTTCTTGTTGTTACAGCAAATAGTTAAAGTGAATGAGAAGTCTAGATTGAATGGGACAGTTGCTAAGAGATCTACCATTTAGTATTTGAATTGTGAGATAAGGCAACAAAACAGGCTCCAGGGGCATTGTTTGCCAACTGGAAAATTACCGGAAAAACTCAGACCGCTACTATGGCTACTGCTACGAAACTTGAGAATCTTAACATAATCACTATATAATCATAAATTTGCATTGGTTTGTGCTGTACATCTGAGTGTACGTCAGATGAAAACCTTAGACATCTGCAAGCCATGCTGTTTAATCATATGAAAGGTTCCTGCTTAATAGGAACAGGAAAGGGATTTGCGCAGTTCATTGAAATAATTGGATGTAAACATGTGAGCTGAATTTCTCTGCACATGTACATAGAGAGCATGACCAGGATTAATCAGACCCGAGCTGTATGTACCAAAAGAGACCGAATGAGGTGTTCACTAGAGATAAAATGCACACATATATATCTCTCTCACACACAAGCATGCACACACGCATACATACACACATACACACGCACACACACATGCACGCACGCATGCAAACACACACACACACACACACACACACACACACACAGAATATACAAACGTTCACTCAATGTGAAATTCACACATTACTCCATCATGTGGGTTATGCAAAGGCTGACCCTTTAGGGAAAGACGAGTTCTCAATTGAAGTTCTAATGACTCCTCTGCGAGTCAGTGCATTTCTTCTGCTGGAGGTGCTGGCAGACATTTAAAATGTGTGGTTTCCTATACAATATATTTAGCTACAATAATAAAGTCCTACATGGGAACTGGGTTTGATGCAATATATATATATTTTTAAGTTTAAATCCTTTGTTTCTTCTCAATAGGGGAAGACCAAAGTAATACCCTGCTTTAATCCTAACACACTACTCCCCGGTAAGTATTAAACTTAAATGTAAATGGAATGTCACTAGCTTACTCCAGTCATACTAAGGAGGTCAGAAGTCATTATACGTTTACTTGCATTTGTTTAGCTGAAAAGGTCAGCTGAGAGCTGAATGATTACACTTTTTCTAAAGATGCTATGGATTACTTTCTCAACTGTGGTCCCTTCCCGATCTGTTACCCTCTCTGTTTACATACCTGTCTGAATTAAGCAAAAATAGGAGAAAAAAGAGTTATGAATCTCTAAAAACCTCAGTGACTCATCTATGTTAGAATGTGTATTCGTTTCAATATTATGTCAGGGAGGGAGGTTAATCCAGGGAGGTTAATCCAGGGATTTCCTCTGAAGTAGTATTAATAATGTACCCTGTTATGACCATTCAGAATTTATTAAATGAAAAAAATACATTAAAATATGTGCTTAAAAGTAAAAAGAAGTTTAGAAGTATACTATAATTATTAAACAAACACACATCAATCCAGAAAGCCGCTATGATTTAAAACACTCGCCAACACTCGCCTCACATAGACCAGCCAGTTTGTGCTGTGCTTGTAAGAATAGCATTTGCCATTCACATCACTCAAAACAATTATTCCCTCATAAACATTAAGCATAAAATTTAAATGAGAGGTATATAAAAATAAAAATAAAACATTTTATTTATCCATATAAATTAAAGACAACATAAATCTGTTTAATCCAGAATTAATATTTGACATTGGAGTTATGTGATCAAATTGGATGGAAAATTGACATGTATTTTTTTACTTTTGGGCCTAAATATTTTTTTGAGCGATAGACCAGCCATAGCGGTTTTGCAGTTTGTCCTGTGCTTGTAAGAATAGCTCTTGCCATTCACATAGACCAGCCATAGCGGTTTTGCAGATGGGTCTGTGCTGTGCTGGTAAGAATAGCCCTTTGACTGTATGCCCGTCCCCAGACCCCCTCCTGAGGGATTACTGGGTGTATGATGGCTCCCTCACCATGCCGCCCTGCAGTGAAAATGTCACATGGATCCTGTACCGCTACCCTCTGACCGTCTCACAGATCCAGGTAGGGTCTGAACCGAGCCGAACCCCTCGTGTATCCCCGTGACTCACAGGGGAACGCTGGTGTGCGCCCCCCTTTCTGTCCCGTCCCTCTCCTGGTCTGATGTACCTGCTTTTAAGTATCTGGGATCATTACACACCTCTTTCAAGATAAGGTTACTGCCTTCCCTTTGAATCACGATGACCCAAATGTCACCCGTGAAATAAGCCACTGGTTCCCTTTTTAAAGGGGATCATTGGAAAAAAAAAAAAAAAAAGAAACTTGTGATCAATGAAAAGCTCTTGGGACTAAAGGGAAAAACTAGGGTAATTACTAAAGTGTCAGATGCCGGCTTTGCAACTTCGAGTCTTCGAGAAAGCACTTGAAGGCCAATTTCAAATGAATGTAAGTAGCACAAGCCCCTTTTAATCACAATCAATTTTTAATTATGTAGATTGCAGCAGTGTGTGTTGAGCGTGGACGCTGTTGTTTTTGGTGCTGGAAACAATATTACTGGAGATCATTCACAAGGGAAGCAGTCATAGACCAGAGTGCCTTTTGCTACCTCAACATAAAAGTAATTTCTCCAGTCGTTTCTACATGAAAGTCAAAAAAACGAGAAGCAAAACCAGGCAGTAAAAAGTAAACTGGCCAAGTGTAATTGTAATCAGGTGTGCCGTTTTTTTTGCAGTTGAAAGTCACTGTGACCTGGAGTTCACCTTCCTTGCAGCTAGCGGTGTGACTCGGATGTTTTACGATCATTGACACAGCTGTTGTACAGGAACAATGGGTACCCAGGTGTTGCCAGTAAAATGTATCACTGTGAATAGCTTTCTCGTGTGGGTTTCATTCTGGGGGTTACTGTGAGTCTGAACATTAATAAATCCGGCACGCTTAGCTGACCATCAGACCAAGCTTGGTCATAGCCTTGGGATACACTATTTGCTAGTTGTCAGTATAAGAGAAATCGTTTCATGTGGCCACGGTATTGAGGCTGTAAAACTCTTTTAGTGGGCCAGTGTAGGATATCAAATGGAATGATTTCCATTTTTTACCCCGGCTGGTTGAAAGAAAACTCCTTACCTTCTTATTTCAGAAAGCACAGTGCTGCTTGACTCAGTAATAACCAGGTTATTAATCATCATTCCCAGACCTTCGATGCACATGAGCTCATTATGTTGTATGCTTTTACACTGGTTTGGCTGGCCACTACTTAATAAAAAATCTGGTATTTCCCGTTAGAAAAAAGTTGCAGACTGCCTTTGCAGACTTGTGGTTTGCTCTGATTTGAGACGGGTGCATGAGGGTTGGACCCGAAATGCACGACTCAGAAACAGAGAATCGAAGGATAAAGTCCCGTCAGGGCTTTATTCGAGGAATGTCCAATGAGCATAGTCAAAAAAAACGAAGCAAAGTTCATACACAAAAATCCAGCCAAAACAAATGTACAGTACCGAGGGAGAAGGCAGTCTCAGAATCGGTACACCATGCAATAATCCAGTCACCAGAGTAGTAAGAGATAGAGAAACAGCATGAACGCAAGGCTGCGGAAAAACACAGAAATGTGTATACTTAACAATGAATGGGAAACAAATATGAATCAAATATAAAACGTGACAAGACTAGAAAATAAATCGTAACAATAATCAAACATGAAACGTGACATGACATAAAAATTAAACGTAACAAGAATAAAACATAAAACGTGGTGTGACTAGACTAAACACAATACGTGACATAAACAAGAAATCTAACAAAGACAAGAAAAGAAAAGAAAACGTGACATGACAGTATATTCGTGACATGATTACTGATAAAGTCTTATTCATTGCAATTACAAACTCAGGCCCACGAGTACTTTTCAATGTGTCATGACTTTATGGTAAAAATCTGATGACGTTCACATTTTAAAATATGTTTTCAATACCAAAACAGTGTGTTTGTGTTTTACCATACAAGATGCACATTCACTTGCAAAATATTGTAATGACACATAGTCCTTTACATGTACATTTCTCTCTCTTTCTCTCCTTCATATAGGCCCGTACACACAACACTCATACAGACCCATACAGACAAAAGACACACACACACACAAATATACAAATGTTCACTTAATCTGAAATCATTGTCAGCATGCATGTTACAACTAAAAGGCCCAGCTACGAAGACTTGAGAACACAAAAAGAACCCCAGCAGTGTTGAATTTACACAGACATATTTTCTGTGCAGTTAATCACGATTATTTGTTGAGCTGATCAACAGGACCCTTGTCACTATCTCCCACAGATTGAAGAGTTTCGAAGATTGAGGTCCCATGTCAAAGGGGCGGAGCTCTTAGAAGGCAACGACGGAATTTTGGGTGACAACTTCCGGCCGACCCAGCCCCTCAGCGACAGAGTGGTCAGGGCAGCCTTCCAGTAGTTATGAGAAATTCTGACCTTCAGGATTACCTATCCATCATAGGTAAGTGCAGGCCATTTATTGCACCAATTGCTTTGCAACATTACACGTAACATTACATTTGTGATGTAATGTGTCGTAAAGTGACAACATAGACAAATTTAACTCACAACAACAGTGTTTCTACTTTATAAAAACATTTTTCAGACATACCGGTGAGCTGAGATCTGATATGTAGAAAAGAATGTTTTTCTCTTTCAAACATGAAATCCGATGTTCCCGAGCTATCCTACTATAATTGCAAAAATATGACCTCTTCTGGAAATCTTACTCTAATGAAAAGAGGACAAATGCTCCCACAGGTCTTACTACAACACAATGTAAAGAGGTCACGTTTGTAGTAACCCATTTCTGTCTAATCTAGGGCTTCAGTTCAATTGCTTTCGTGTTGAATAGAAGACTATCTACTTTACTGGTCACAGGGGAACGCTTGAAGTCTGTATGCAGAATAACTATTCTAAAATAGAAATAATTTTTGCCCCAGTTGAGGGCACACAAAAATTAAGTCAGTTTGGTCTACGAATTGGTAATGAAACCAATGTTTCTTGATGAATTAGAAAGGAATCAAATGATTTTATTCACAGATACCAACAAGCAGCAAGAAGCATGACATGACGAGAGTGAACTCTTCGGCATCGGATTTGAATGTGCCTGTTTACTAGCATTTCAATTTGTGTTTCTACCGCTGAACGTGTAAATCCAGAAAGGGGATGAAGGGGACATTAGAAGAATCTTAAAGTTTAGCAAAATTCTTAGTGTTAAATCAGCTCTGACTGTCTATACTCAGAAAACATAGCAGGAGTCTATCCAAACCAAGTTTTCTATTTGGAAATGCAAACAATCTGTCACACACACACACACACATACACACGCGCACACACGCGCACATGCACGTGCACGTACACGCACACGCACACACACACACACAGAATACAGACACAGACAGTGCTGTTTCTGCACACCCCTAATTCAAAGCATCCCTTATAGACTCATATGAACTGTTAGAGTTAGATTATCCGTGAACATTGTAACAGTGCAGAAGGTGTCAGTTTCTCCCTAAGTGGGCGAGGCTCTCCCACTCACTCCAGCAGAGGGTGTGCAGTCTGGCGGTGTGGAAGAGCCTTGTAAAAGGAACCAGCAAATAGCAGCATGAAGCCCTCTATGAAACTGGCCAAGACTGAAGAAAAAAACACAGGGGAAGAAAGTTACATACACGGCAAGGTCAAAATAACAAGCGGGCCCTGGTGTAACGCACACAGTGAACCTTTGTGCCATTTCAAAGGCTTTTTTTCTACTGAGGAGCGACTGCCTCAGCTCTGTGGCTATCAGGAGTGCGCTGGGAGTGTTGGTGTATTTCCCACTTAGAGGAGCTGTGTGGGCCTCTGTTCTCAGCTGGGATATGGCATCCTACTCCTAAGTGAATCCTAATGGGTCACATGATGTTGGTGTGTGTGTGTGTGTGTGTGTGTGTGTGTGTGTGAACTCTGTGCTGAACTTAATTTATTTGTGAAACAAAATGTCTATTTCAGTGTTCTGTAAAGGCATTTTATCTGATGTTTCTCTTGTGAAAATGGCTATTGTTGTGCACAGTGTCACACAGCAGGAAGGACGCTTATTTATTTATATAAGAAAATAATACTTTTGTCAGTGTTAGGGTAAATCAGCAGGTTACCATATATGTATGTTAGTTTATCATAAAAAGCATGGATCTGAGGATATCTGTAACAATCATAAGAAGACCAGATGCATCCTGAATTTGTAGGGCCAGAGCAGTAGGGGGATGGACATGTTGAAAGGATGTTGATAATGAATATCAGAACTCCATCCATCTGTATGACAGTATCCCTCTCAACCCAGACCTTGTTTACAACTGCAGTTTTTCATTCTCAGAAATCAAATCATTGTGACCAAAATAGTAAGTTTCATTTCACAGCTGACAGCTGTATTAAAATTGATCTTTTTTTTTTTTTCCATGGGGAAAAACGTCACCAAGAATAGAAAAAAAAAAAACATTAATCACAATATTAATAGCAAACCTAGATAATCTTTTTGTTGACCAGAACAAGAAATAAGTCAGCCATTATCTGATTATTGGATTATTTAGTATACTCAATTAAACAAGGCAGTTGTAAGTGATAAATTGACTTGCAGATATGTGTGGAGAATGCTGAATGTCCACTAGACAGAAGGCTCTTTATTCCAAGCCATCTCTAAGACAATGCTCTAAGCCTGTTCAAGGGATCCTACTGAAACCACCTTCTTCCTGACCGCATTATTTAGGCACCTAACCCAATTACCAAGGAGCCTTGGGAGGAAAGCATTCAATAAATGTAATAAATGTATCGCTACTCCTCAGTTCAAAAATGAAACGGTTTTGAATTACTGCGGTGAAGCGTTTTTTAGTTTTTTTTTCCTGTGAGATGATTTGATTGTGGTGAGAAACAAGGAGAGCCTGCAGAGAGACTGTGAGGCGGTTTTGCCCCTGTGAGGGACAAGCGAGCGTGAGTCTGGCCAGCCTCGGGGGAGGGGGCTGGAAGGGGGGGGTGGGGGCAGCCGGGTGGTCTGCGAGAGGAAGGAGAGGCCGCTTCTTTCCATACTAATGCTCCGCAGACAATTCTCTAAAACCTTTGCTTAACACCAACAGCAAGACAAACAACAAAAACCAGGGAAAAGACCAGACACCTGCTGTTTACCTTTCTTGCCATGAGGTGCTGAGGAGTTGCATGCTACAGAAATGTCTTCAATGTCAATGTTTATTTTTTATTTTTTTTACTTTTCACAGAGAAGTAGAGAGAGAGGGGGGGGGGGGGGGGGGGGGGGGAAGGACACAATGGTTCCATAGTGCCCTGCTAGATATTAAATGGGCCTCCTAGACTTGGCTCACAAAGACAGCATTGTATTGTTTAAAGTAATGGCTAAAGCTCTGACAGACAGCTGTGGCCTGGGAGCAAGGGATCCTGGGAGCTTTTACCTTCATGGTGGATGGACTGTAGCCACCGTCATTAGAAACACACCTACAGTTGTGACCAGTATCAATGTAAATCTCTGGAACACAGTTAGAGAAAGCCATGAATATACACTGTATTATGTAAAATGCACTGTTACTGGTTTAAGTATTATATCGAAATATTGTGTGTTTTAAAGATACTAATATAGCTAAGTAATATAATTAATTATTTTAGGGTTTGAGACCATGTAAGTGTAACTAACTGTGGTTATCCTTGAAACTGTGGCTTCATTATTAGATTGGAGCATAGATTGAGCATCAGAATAATAGCCTAATACAATACCCCACACACTGGTAAAGATAACGCTTGTGGCCATAAATCATTTTCCATCAGTTTCCTTCACTTATCATCTATGTATTCAAACATAATGGTGAAAATAAGGCTGAAAACCATTCCTCTATTGCTCTTATCTTTCAGTTCAGTTCCTGCATTTGTTTACATGTCGGATCTCTTGTATTTTGAAAGGTATTACAAACTGTGTTTATGGCATGGGTATTAAGCTTGCAGCGGCACACCTGAGTGTAGTTTGGGCTCTGTTGTGCAGTGTAAACTATTGTCCCTCCTGTATTGTGAAGGCCCCTGTAAAGTGTTTATCTGTGAGATTTAGGGTGGAAGCGTCGTTGACAGTACAAATAATTTACTGAGGATTGGGGGGGGGGTTACTGAGGAAACATCCGAATCCCACGCAGAAAGACAAAAGACATCTCTCCTGTACGGATGCACTTCCTGTCCTTTTGCAGGCTCTGCCCTTCACCCCTCAGGGCGGACACAGTCTCACACTCTGCCTTTACTGAGTTGACACATTTCAAAGGCTGCTTTGTATTAGCCTGACCCTGAATGTGGCAAAGTATTAAGTAACATTAGCAATAACATTACAGATATTATAATAAAAACTGTGTTTTCACCAAAATTGTTGTGTTACTTGTTCTTGAAACAATAGAGTATGACTTATCTGTGAGTAAACAAACAGTATTATAGCTGTGTGCCAAGACTTTCAAATAAAAACTATAAAAAATTATTCCAGCAACACGTTGTAGTTAAGGAAATGAGTTAGTAGAATATTATAGCCAAACATTTGATAAAACCGGTCTTTCATATTTGGTCAGCATTAATGTGTACACATGGGTATTGGATGAGCAAATAAGACTTTTTTCAAAAGTATGCCTGCTCATAATGGTTTTCTGTTTTATAAAATCATATTTTCAGGATGGATCAGCTGGTTGGATGCGATTTAGGTAACGCTCACTTGACAAGTCAAATTAAAGAAAGCTATTATGAAAGCACTGCACTTCAGGGCAGCCTTATTTGAATGGAACACAAAACAACATACTGTACCTAAGTAAACTGCTGTGGATAACAGATAGTGTACATGTACCCACTATTGCTAACACCAGAGGGCAGTGTTTGCCACTAGCTTTTATCCAGGTAGACAGACTCCATCTGAAATCAGTCCTGTTCTGTTAAATTTAATTGTGCTATTAATTCAGGATACATATGCATCTCTAAAACAAAATTTTCATTGGTTTGTTGAAGATGCTCAAATATACACATGACACTGCAGAGTTACATAAATACAATAAAACAATACAACAAGACCAAATAGGACTGCTCACATGTGGCTCATGTGCACAGCATTATCTGTCAATGTTGGTAAAAATGTAATGCAAGCTTGGTGTCAGTGAAGGTGCTGTAACCTGTTTTTTTCCACTCATCTCTGAATCAAATGGCTTAACTGTGCCTCAATTCCACTACTATAAATGTGATTAAAACTATGTCTGTTTGGTTCACATCCTGCTTCAGATAAAGCTACTCAATATCATTTGTTAATGATGCAAGGTGCCATGGTAAGTGGAACAACACATTATTGAAAAAACATAATTAAAAACAAAAATATGTATCTAAAGAGGGGATTAAAGAGACTGGATGTCATTATGAATAAGCACAAGAACTTCAACTGATGTTTCATGAGGCTGTAAGTCATACATATTGAGCAGAACTAACTGCACGTCCATTGCAAATGAAAGGAAAGGGAATTTTAGTACCATCAGCTGTCTGAGTGACATATGGCCACACACGGACACACTCACCGACCAGATGACACTTAAAACGAATCACATCAAGCAATGGGTTCTGTGTCTTTTGGTGCGGCAGTGTGGTATAATGGTTAAGGAACTGGGTTTGTAACCGAAAGGTTGCAGGTTCGATTCCCAGGTCGGACACTGCCGTTGTACCCTTGAGCAAGGTACTTCACCTGCATTGCTTCAGTATATATCCAGCTGTATAAATGGATACTATGTATAAATGCAAAAGAAATGCTTTGTAAGTCGCTCTGGATAAGAGCGTCTGCTAAATGCCTATAATGTAATGTAATGTAATGTCTTTGAACAATAGCAAGTTAATTCACAGGTTGCCATGGTGACTTCTATCCAGATGTAGAATTTGAGGTTGAAGTACCTCAGTTTAAAACTGTTTCATGTCCACTGGTTCTGATTTTAACACAAACTCTGTATTCTACGCGAGTCATTTTTATTTTTCTTTTTAGCTAATTAATTGAAACAAAACTTGCATTTTTTTTTTTTTTCCTTTTTTTGGCAGCAAATATATTTTTTTACAACCTGACTTTTCATCCTGCGAGTACTTTATCAAGAAGTGTTTATTAGCCTGACTTGATAGTGAGCACTTAATTGGGTAGTCATATTAATGCGACCTTGTATGTCATGCTAAATTAAGTGTTTCGCTCCTCTGATAGCAGGAGTGTTCACACTGTGCTCATCGCACAGTTAATTCCTACATCTCCTTAACATCATTAAGACCTAATTAAGAAGAAATGAAGAGAAATGCCGGTATTTTGAAGCGTGTGGAATAAACAAGGAACTCCAGGAACCTATGTCAATAGTTCTCTTTCTCTAAAACACAAATTTCAATGTTCTTTTACGACAAACAAATATGTCTCTTAATTAAGCATCAGACAAAAACATACACACAGACCCGCACAGTGATGAATGACATAACTAAAGTTGCTCATCTGAAACATAGCTGCCTTCATTCATTAGTGCTATAGTTCATCAGTAAAGCAAATCATGAAGATTAATTTGTTTTCTCCCAGTGTCTCTTTTTGAAGCAGGAGACAGAACAGAATAAGACATACCCATGGATTGGAAGTAACCACAGCGCTTTTGAAACATGCCTTATTAGCCCGCTCTTTCACAGCCCTAGTTCTGCCAACACTCATTTCGATCAAATGGCCTCAAAGGCTTCCTTGTTCGGGGCTAAAAGGGTTGAGATCTGTTATCCTATCAGTGTGTTATTCCTCTCTGTCCTGGGAATAGACTGCTTGCACATACTGTACCTGGACGTAAGCCAGTGCCACATTGTGCTCTCTGGAGTGGATTACGTCAAAGCTGAATGCAAAAAAAGAAATGAGAGTGGGGCCCCTACAGGGCACGTTGAAATAATACAAGGTCCCAGCATATTCTAGCTCTGTAACACGACACTGTCACACAATCCTCCCGTCTCACAAATGGTTTGATAGTTTTGTATCTGAGACATGGAGACTGAACAGCACATGGGATCCACTTACACCAAACAAAACAGACTGCCGAACTCAATATATTTCTCCATATCGTGCTATAATTGATCATAATAATGTCACAATTTCATGGGAAACTTGGATAAAAACTTATACAAATTACATACCTGTATTTTCCGTCCAGATGTATTTGTAGTTTTGCCTGCACAATAGTGTGTCTTAAGCCATGCCATGTGGCATTTTACTAGTCTTTCCTAGACAGTTAATTGCAGTTGGACTGTGTGGATTCAAGACACACAAACAAACTGTGAAATCTAAATCTATATATCTACCATTCACAGTAAAAGGAATAGAACTTTAACAATTTAATTCCAAAAATATCAAAAATGTTGATAGCCGTTACATTGTGTTTGAGGCACATTACTGTACCCAGGGTGAATTACCTACATTTACTACAAACTAGCCAGTCATTAACAGTTTCACATATTGTTAGAAGCAATTCAAGATTTAATAGTAAATACATATCCATAAAGGATCCATAAAATGTTGACATATATTGATTCATTCAGTTAACACAATACTATAACCTGGTAAGCTTTGTGTTGTGTTTTCATAATTTTATGTAGAGAATTACAGTCTACATCAGGGGTAGGTAATCCCGGTCCTGGAGTGCCAGTGATGTTTCTGGTTTTTGTTCCATCTGAGCTTGATTTCAAGGTTAATTAAATTAATTAAAAGTCTGAGCCTGAATATTCTGAATCGTGAAACACAGAATCCCGCCAGCACATAGTCACCTGCATTCAGCACACCTGATTAATTAAAATGAATCCAGTTATGATTAGATTTGGATGGAGGAAAAACCATGACAGAAGGTTGAATCAAAGCTTCTGTGACATTAAGCTCATTTAGTCTTCAAGTGCATTAGGCTATGATTGAATTATATAGTATATCAAATATATTATTATATATCAAATAGGCTATATCATATAGGCTATATAACAGTATTGATGGAACACCTACTCCGGAGGGTTAAGATTTATACAAACATGCTGGCATGGCAACAGTTGTGAGCTTTCCAATGGTTAATCTCAAACAGATGCTTCTGCAAATTACATTTTGTGGTTCCTCTTATTTAACCTGCTGCAATGTGCGAATGTGACCTTGGCAACACACTCGGAAAGAACATGAGAAGATGGGGGAGCTTCTTGCATCGTGGTGAATCAGTGCGCAATTCACAGTTTTTTTTGTTGTACTGTACACTAGGGGGCACTGTGGGTACATCCAGTGGCTCATTGACAGAAAAGAAGAGAAAAAGGAGGCCCGCAGGGCATCTTGCTTTCAGATCAAGCATGGCCTTTCACGGATGGAAAGCAAATATCAGTGACAATAGACTGTGTCTCATTTGACATTTCTATTATTACAGTCATCTGATTTGCTGAACTAGATTAGTATTTGTTTAAAAGATCATGAATACTGTCCACACACAAGTGGCCTGTTTGATTAATTAGTTTGTATTTAAAACATAAAAATCTTCTCATCCAAAATACATGACATACAGGGAGAAAGTGCTGTCTACTGAATGCATAGATATAGCAAATTATGGATCAGTGCTTGTCTAATGAACAATATGAATCAATTTAAATATAATATTTTTTTTAATTTAACCTTTATTTAACCAGGAAGTCCCCTTGAGATATAAAATCTTTTTTTTCCTGGCCAAGACAGCAGGTCTATAGTGCACGCAAAGACTTAAAATCAAAATGACCCATATTATACAATACAAATACAATATATAATAACCATAAACATGCCTAATTGAAACAGTTGCTTAGTACAAGAGTTTTGAAGTTATTTAGTGAGATTAAAGCTTCATATTTTATCAGATTTAGCAGATTGATCCATGACCATGGTGCAAAATAATAAATAATAAATAATTTTTCCCAGTTCTGTGTCTGCCATATAGAGCTTGAAAAGTAACCGCTGGGTGGAACGCACTTGATAGGTACACAAGTTGACTTTTAAAAACCTACATAGATAGATGTGATGTGATGTGATGTGATGGGATGTGTACGTCCTGAGATTCTTTGACCATTTACTCATATGTATTCTATGGAACATAAGTAGTAACATCGCATTTGTCCCACACTAAAGTGGAGTAATGCAAACACATTTGCCGATACAAAACATAACATAACAGCATATGAAGATTAAGCTCAGTACAAATTTGTCTTTTTAAAATTTCTTTATTTTGTTTTCATTTTTCATGTACATTTTGGAGTCTGCTTCCTAAACAAATCACAATTATTGTTTCTTTCTCAACCCCATGGTGTTGCACGTGGCTGAGCATGTCTATTATGAAAGTCTGCATAAAAGGGATGAAGCAACACTTAACCACCAGTGGACATCGCTGAATCGAATGAGTGAGGGTCTGCAATATTTAACTGTCCTCGATGCATTGGATGAAGGCATTATATTGTACCAGCAACGCCCTTTGTGTTTTGTTGTTATGTTAGGCATTTACCTTGTATGTTAATATGTTAATGTCTTGGTAAAAAGTACTAATATGTGTTGGCAATATTTGCTACAGAATGAGCTTCATTATTTCCCTGAGGCTATTTGCTGTGTTGATTCATAGAGTACTGGGTTCCTTTTGTTTATTATTTATTCAACAGCTTACTTGATATAATTTCTGCAGTAAACTCTTGACCTCTCTGGTTTATTGCATTAGAGCACCATATACTAAGAGTAGATATTGCTATAAGCAGCTCATCAATTTTTACAAGATTCATTTAGCAAAATAATTAGAAACTATATAGGTTAATTTTGAAAGAGGACAGTCTGATTTTCATATTATTATTTTTAATTGACATGGCAGACATACTGTTGCATGCAGGATAGATACTGTACCTTATGCAGGGAAATTCACTTTGCAAACATTTAACCTATTATTGATATATACTGTTGAGCTGGATATTTGCTCAAGCAATACAAGTTAAGCACCTTGCTCTATAGAGGACACAATCTGTGTCCCATATGCAATTAAAATCTGAAACACTGATCATGACTTCTATCTCCTTACTACTATGCTCTGTTCTCACCTAGTTGGCGTCAAGATTCACTCATTTGTCACACTTTTTTCTTAAGTGTATCTATTATTTATGATGAAAAAAAAAAAAATTGCACTCCATGTAACATAGGAAGAAAGCGTCCAAAAATAGTCAACGTGCTGAATGTCACGTCAACACAATGCGCTTGTCTTTAGTCTCCCATTGTCTCTGAGACGATTTTCTCCCACACGCATATAAATGCTGCAATGTTCTGTACATTTTGTTTTGACATGAGCAATGTTTTAGTTTTCAACTACATCACACAATATGTTTATCTTGTCCACAGAATGAGTGAGAATTCATGTTCGTTTTTGTAATATAACCAATAACCAATTAACGTGATTATGTGATACAACATCATAATGCATAAAAGTCAATCCAAACAGGGAACTCACTTGAAAAGACAGTGTGATGGTAGAATAAGTGTCTGGCAATCCAAGGCCGAAAGGCTGCCACCACTCCACATCATCGTGATCTACAAAGTACATGAAAAGTATAAATTACATATCTGAGCCTCTTGTGTAGGCGTGTGGTTCAACATGGGGACACAAACCTGCAATCTCTAGGGCTTGTCATATTGGTAAATATAAAATCTTGGACGACGTGACAGTCCCGGCCTGATAGCGAAAGAAGCTTCTTGTAGGTATGAGGAACCACTCACACTCAGTACCAAGCCTGTCCCCAGTTTGTGAGTTTCATAGCGATGCTATGCTTTCCAGTTATTGCTATTGTTAGAAAACATTTTATTAAATACGAAGGTGAGCTGGATTTCCCCCCCACTTTTTAAAAGATTTTATTGGGGAAGAAGTTAGTGAAATCAAACATACTCTTATGATTTTTTGTCATAAGAGTAGAAATCCTATAGTGACATAAACACATCTTCAGTAGCTAATAATATAAATGGTATAATTGAGAAATAAGTGTAATAAAAATAAATCTGTGATCCAATGCATGCTAGTAGCTAGTAGCTACTGCATGGCCTGCGCTCTCCGCTAGTTTTTTCACTAGTTTAGCTCAAATTCCAGTCTCAGTGTTAGTGCAGCTTTCGAAGCTGAACCTAAGCTCGTCTTGTAAGTAACCGGAATACTTCTGGGTGTCAAAAACGCTTTCATATAGGAGTCTGTGACTTTCAATGGGGTACCATCACATCACAATAGAAAGATCAGATGAGTGTCATTGGACAAGCTTGCTTTCAAATTCGGAAAATTCCATAGTATATAA
This sequence comes from Ilyophis sp. 1 JC-2022, assembly GCA_022702515.1. NCBI lineage: Eukaryota > Metazoa > Chordata > Actinopteri > Anguilliformes > Synaphobranchidae > Ilyophis > Ilyophis sp. 1 JC-2022. Next base: position 117,949,581 of record CM040403.1, read on the forward strand.
AACCTATAGCTACTGTTTGCCTGACAGGCTGCTGATCAATTTGAATCAACAATGGGACAATTATTTCCACATTTTGAAAGCTTTTGCAAGTCTAAGGATGGATGGGCAGAGGCAGAGGTAATTAGAACGGTATAAGAAGACATTCAACATCCTATGTTCATCTCACTATCACAGATTGTACCTTAGAGCAGAGGGAAAAGCATTAAAAAGAGAAAAGAGAGAGAGAGAGAAAGAAAGAGCGAGAGAAAATGTATTATCCTCTTCATAAAGCTGCTGGCTAAGGTGTCACAAAGTGTCAGATGACTGTCCAATATTTTTACATGTGACAGTTCACATATATGTAAAACATACCACCCACACATGCATGCACGCACGCACGCACACACGCACGCACGCACGCACGCACGCACAGGACATAGTATTGAAATAAAACACTTTACTGTACTGCCCTTCAGCAGACACTCTTTTAACTTACTAGCATGTGAGATTGTCCTTCTGCCGACAGCAAGAAATGGTAAATAATTCAAATGATATCTTGCATTTTAAGAAACAGCAGAGAAACAATTGACCACAAATGATTAAACTCAGTGCTCTGTATACCCGTGTTTTCTTAACATTCCTTTTACATTCCCTTTTTCAGCATTGAGATCACAATACACAATGACACAACATGCATGTCATGCAAAAACACAACAGCGAGGTAGTATTTATTGTTATTATTTAATCTAGGAAACACACAGATTTGAACCAACAACGGATGATTAAATTAAATCATTCAGTCTTATTCAAATGAAGTCATCTTTTTAATCATTATTGGTCTGCTGAAAGAACAAGCCTCTAAAGAAAACATATCAGTGAATTTCTGTATGCATGTTTTTAGAAGAAACAATGAAGGGATAATCTTTGACTGACCGTGATGCACTTGAGTCATTTTGGCTGTTGCATAAGCACTGCATCACATCATTAGTCCGAGAGGTTGGCGAGGGCGATGAAGTGATTTAACCTGTTGAATGCGAAACCTGAGGAAAATCAAAGAGAAAACACAAAAAGGAACCAATTTTCCCTGTTTCTCAGGAGAACAAAGCCTTTGTGCTCTTGGTATATTTGAGGCTTATCTAAGCCAGTGCCCTGTCTCTCATCCATTGCTGTGTTCAAAGCAAGCGATTTCTCACCTTGCAAAATAATAAAGCCAAACACAGTCCGTCACCTCATCGACTATGCCCAATCACCCCTCTGACGGATGATGTAATATAGGGCAACCGCCAAAATCACTAGTTTATTTATTTAGTTTTTTTGTTGTTGTTTTTTGGCAGTCAATCCTCAATTAATATCTAATCAAACTCTAGGTAAAAATATTGAATTGATATTGTAACTTTCTTTTTCAAAAAATGTATACAGGAAGTATACGTTCATTTTGGTGTTGAGTGTAACGTTACACTAAACCAAACAAAGAAGAGGCTTGACACATTCGAACTATAGTTATGTGATTGTAAAAGTGAATTATGCATAAAACAGTACATGTCTGAGGAATCAACTTTGACATGAATGCATCTGACCCTGTAACAGCAAAACCTCAGAAGTGGAAGAGAATCCCCGGAAGAATCAGTAGGCAAAATGAATTTGAATCCAGAGGTTCTAGCTGTAGCTGTCTACCTTTTCCTTGAGCCTCAAATAATCTCCCTATTTATAAAAGCAAAACTGCCTGAGGAGCTCTATGAATATGTAAGACAGGACTTCTTCTCCTTGTCCGAGAACAAAGACCGCAGCCTTTCCCAAAGCGTCCGTCTCGCTGAAATGCACTCCATTCTACATAATGGTGTCCTTCTTGATTGAAATGTAAAACCAAACATATCATCATCTAAAGACCTCTGCTAGCGCTTTGGCCATGTCCCTACAGAAAATCTTCTTTTACACGATAAGCACAACAAGGCACAAATCCATTGCTTACTTCACTTGACCACTCCTTTGAAAGGCGATGCTTACAAGTAAATCGCTTTGCGTCGAAAATCAAACCTTGTATTGCTTTAAGACTTGTCTTAATGACCGAGCAAATGATGTGATGCAAATTGAAAGGCTTCAATATTGCAGCCATTCCTGGTAGCCAGTAGAGCATTATGTAGACAGATTGGAGCTGATACCTGATTGTGTGAAAGCAGGGACCCATAAAATGTCCAGTTATTGAGACGCTGTTCTGGGAGGACAATGTCCTATTCACTGGCTTTGTGGCACGGGTGCTGATATTGGAAGTTGAAAAGAAAATTCCAAAATAGGAATTTACACCAGGGTCCTTGTTTTGGATTTCTTTGCATTTTACTTAGTGGAGGGCTTCACAATCCATGTTTATGAAGACCTTGTTAAACTGTTTTTTTCTTCTGAGTTAACCAATGAATGCATGTTTAGCTTTATGTCCAGTACTGCTCTGTAATGCCATGTGTATAGTAAAGACAAACTCATTAGTTTGAACATTGGGCCTAGTTCTACACACATCTTTGAAGGCATGTGGCGTTTTCATTAATTTACACACACATATCCATATATTAATAACTGAATATGCCTACCACCTCAGCAATTCTGATAATACTGAAATAAAAACGGAGAAAAACCAAATAAATGAGGGTGGTTATCTTTTATTTTAATAAACCATCTTGCATTTCAAATTATTTGGCAGAAGATTGAGTCTGGCCATTGACCACATTAAAGGAATCGATCCTGATCTTGCAACATGGCAGTCCCTTTCAGTAACTATAGTCATTTATACTTACAGTACATATACATCAACAGCACTTGATACATTTTTAAGCAATATAAAACAATGCACTTTTCGTTTATATGTCCTTCTTGCATAGCTTTGAACAGTTATTTCATACGAAAATATAAATACAATTCAGAACAATTGCTTAAATTGCACCCACTTCCCTGTACTAAGACATGACTTGATGGCAAAAATATGTGTTTAGTGAGGAATGGTGTTCAGACAGATTTATTTATTTTTCCATTGCAGAGGGTTGCTTCATGTCATGCGACCATTACTGCCTGACTGTTCAACACCTCACGAGTCTCTGGGTTATCCCTGGCCTGTTTTCTATTGACTATTAAGCAGTGTTCTTAAGGCCAAATTCAATATAAGGTGCTAAAGTCTGTACCATAAATTTAACTGAGAATTCATAAAACAAATTCAGCATGCTCACTCTTGGCCGTTTACAGGTCTCAGGTCATATTTTCTGATTTCCAGTGGAATTTATTATCCAGTAGATAAGCAAAAGCTTTTTGGTGTTGGTGTTGTTGTTGTATTACACTTGGCCAAGAGTAAAACGTATTTTCTCTGCATGTAATTTTAATGTCCATACCTTGTATTCATCCGCATGTCTCATTTGCAAAGTTACTGCAAAAACAATGTTTTGATAAAACCATTGTTTTTACATTTCTGACTGAGTAAACGTGTAGTTTTGATATTCTTTCAAAAATAATACATTAACACGTTTAAGAAGGCCAGAGGGAGAACTACGAGGCTGATGGAATTCGCTTCCTCTCTGTGGCTCTCGGTATGACCACCTAAACTTCACTATTCATCAAGCGGTGAAACAAGCGTCTGTGCATTCCTTATATCGATTAAGCTCTAGATGACACGTTTCATCTGTATTCAGTTTATAGCATAGAAAACAATTTAATTAGGGCAAACACTGAAAGTATCTACACACACTTTCGCCTACATGTGTTCAACCATCAGTAACTTTGTTCTAAAACTATATGAAGATCACTATCTCGTGTGCAAACAGGAATTTATGAATCTCAGTCCATTCAATGGTCTTTTTATGTTGTTGTTATTATGCTTTACATGTGTATAACGGATACTCAAGAAAACATTAAATGTAGTTTATCTATGTAATAATGGAAAATGTATTACTGAGGCATTAGGTTGTTTATTAGTGATATATATATATATATACAGTAATTATTTTATATCTGCACCTCACACCCACCACATTTGTCGTTGTTCATTTGGCATGCCAGCTTCTAAAAGAAGTCTTATAACTGAAAATGTTGAGTTGCAGTATTTATAATGGCAATCAAACAAAAAAAAACAAAAAAAAACAAGATAGAGCTAAAGGTTAAAGGTAGCAGTGAATTGATCTCTTGGGTGTACATCTCACACAGCCAAATGGAATTTAACAAAATAGGTGTAAAGAGTGATTTACAGTACACCTATATGACTTATATTAGTACTTTACTTGCAATCCAAAATTGAGACAATATCCAGGATCCAGCTTTTATGTTTTGTACATGGCTTAAAAATCATTATTTTTAGGACATAGCTCATCGTTATTTTTTCACTCACTGATATAAATTGATCTATTTTATCTCTTATAAGCATTCTTCTCTGAAAAATCTAATCTGAGAGAAATTAGATTTTTTTTCCAGAAAAAAGTCCTACTGCACAAGAAGATCAAAGAAGCTAAAAACATTAATTTATTCATAAATCATTATAGCAATCATTTAACGCTGCTCTAATAGTGTACATTAATTATTCATTGTGGTATATATGTAGCTATATCAATTTTTTTCAAATTGAAGCACATTCATAAATCCCAGTAAAACTCTGTTTTTGTATTCTGTTACAAATGCATAACATTACTACGTCCAATTATTCAACTAAATACAATCCCACAATAAAAAAAAATGGAGGCACCAATGTATAGACTGCCACTGAATCGGTCATTGTGCTACCACATGCAACCAGTACCCCAGGATCTGGGAATTGGCGTTGCTATCCCATAAATAATCAGTTGTGTTCAGATTTGGTGACTGAGAAAGCCATGGTAGGCAGTTCATAGAATACTGTTTAAACTATTAGTTGATTACTAATGCTCTGTGGTTGGGGTCATCTTCTCTGCGAAGAAGAAATAAACATTATAATTTAGTCATTTGACAGACAACTTTAGCCAAAGCAGCTTATAAAAGCGCATTTCATATGGATGAAGATGATCATTCAGTAAGGTTTGATATCAACTTTGTTTTCAAAGGGTACGGGCGTACCCACCCATGCCAATACAATATGCCTCACACTATTATGAAACCAGTAGAACCCTTCATATTTGGAACACTGGTGTATTTTAATTATGTTGGTCACGACTTGTACTTGTATGGGTGGCAGTGTAGTATAATGGTTAAGGAACTGGCCTTGTAACCGAAAGGTTGCAGGTTCGATTCCCAGGTAGGACACTGCCGTTGTACCCTTGCCGTTGTACTTAACCTAAATCGTTTCAGTATATATCCAGCTGTATAAATGGATAATGTGTAATAAATACTAAACAGTTGTGTAAGTCATTCTGGATAAGAGCGTCTGCTAAATACCTGTAATGTAAATGTAATGTAATGTACATTCAGTTACATGCAACTCTGTCTCATGTCTCTCTCTGTTCCATTTAAGAACTCCTACCTCATTGGTACATTCAATGCTCCAAGTGCTCATATTCAGTGTTTCTACATTAAATACAACTAATTATTCATATACAAATGATAATTTGCACTACCTCGTTATACCCCTTCAATCATTTCTCTCACTGCTCTAACTGTTTAAAATGTATCTTTTGTCAATTATCATCCATATAATTTGATTAAAAAATACACATAATAATAATGTTTCTGTTTAGATTTTTTATCACCAGAGTGATAATTAATATTCAAATAACATGCGCTGGTACACAAAAATGATTTTTTAGAAATCAAATGCTAATTCATTTTCAGATTTCCATTAGTAACCTGGCCGGTTCAAATGTCTATTAGAATGGGCTTTGCTTTTCTATCAGAGGAAGGCTTCATTTTCAGTACATGCTTTGTGCTGTTAGCCTTACCCACTTTGTTTGCTGATAAAGACTTCTGACGTTTCCTTGATTCATACAGTTATGGATAATGCTAGCATCAAGCTCTAGCTTCATGCTAACACATACAGCATTGCATTCAGCCGTTTCATTTTCTGACTCGTTTCATTTACGCTGCTCGGTCATGCGCTTGAAAAAATACAAATATATAGCAAAAAACCTTTGTGAATTTGGATACTAGGCCAATAGTTTGTCTGTTGATGCAAGAGATTTTAATCAGAGTAATGGGACCTTGTAATATCAACATTTCCATTACATCACCATCTAGTTAGGCTTGGCTTGGTTGTTGATTGAAGGTCTCATTAGTATTATAAAAATGGATAAAAGAGGAAAAAGTAGAAAAAAAGAGATTATACATTTAATTTTTTCCCAGGATCAATGACACTCAACTCATCATAGCAAACACACTATTTTGAGCTACGACAGGTGGTATGTACCATTTTTTTATACGCATTTTCTTGTCCATCCAAACCCCCCTCCCCCGCCACCCCAAATTTGTGATGATACACTGGATCTTTATGGTTTCCCCACCTCCCAAATCCCAATTTACCCGCTGGTTATAAATTTGTGCAATTCTTTATAAACAGATAAATCCAGACCCACAAACCTGGCTGCAGTGTAAGAATCTCACTGCCTGGATGTGTGTCACTATAAATGGGCTTTCAGTGACAGACACACTCTACCAGAGGGCCTCTACCACAGGGCCCTGGGGATCATCTCGGAGAGATCAAGAACAATGGCATGCAGTGATCCATCATGCAGTCTGTGTCCCAAAATAAGTTAATTTCACAGGTGGGATACACTGGCATTTTTCCATTAACACAAAAAAGCTGTATTTTGATTCAGTAAAAAAATATCCAGCTGCTGAAATGGATAAAATGCTCAATGTGAATAGTTGTATAGTGTGCGTGATGTTCAATCCTTCATTAAATGTGTTTATTTATTTTGGCTTTGCTTTGCTGAAAAAAAAGGCCAGTAGGTCATTAACAATGCAGTAGCATACTGGCCGGGCTATAACCAGGCCAAAATAATTTACACCGGTAACATGATGAACAGGCATATTGTGGGAAAACAAGACATATCAAAGATTTCAATGTCGATGTCCAAATACATTTTTGATTAAATGAACATGACAAATTTGATGTTGTATGTCTGGTTTTGCAAAAGTATTATTTTACTTTTTGTAAATTACGCAAACATTTGTAACATCTTGAGTGTAAAATCAGCTGGTTTATCCGAAGTTATCTACAAAATAGAAAATGGTCTCTATCTCTAGCCATCCACAACAACAGCAACAGCATTGATCAGCAGTAGCAATAAACAAAACAAGAACATCAATCTGCTACAGGTAACATCTGTAGGAGAGTTAACTAGTTACCTAATTACAGATTACTTGGTAAACTTACAGTGGTGCCATTGTGTTAATGTTGCACCATACCCTCAAATTACAAAAAACAAATATGTACACTCATGGGGATGGCTTATGCTCTCACCCATTTTGTAAATTGTCTTTCTAACATTAGAAACTTAGGACAGAGTGCTGAAATGGCTAGCTAGCCAGTTTAGTAATTTGTTTGTGTTATATTGAATAATGAATGATGTGATTGCATGTTATAAGTAGGCAAGAATAGGCTACCAGTCATTATCTGCTAACCAACATTATGTGTTTCCCATTTTGGGCTACATAAGTAGCAGAAACAGCACTTATTAGCAATGGTAGAGGTTTTTTCTCTGCATTAGCACTGCTAATGTTTAGCACATCAGTTCCTCATGGTGCTATTATTTGATTAATATCTGCTCAGTGTTTTAGATATTTAAAAATAAAAAGTGCCGTTGAAAATTAACTTTTTAATGGAATAATATTTATAATATAATAATTCTATAATTTTTTTGTATTGTCATGTTTTGGTGTTGTTGAAAGTGTTTATTGTGATGAGTTTAGTAGTGGTGAATCAAATGCGAAGGTAAAGGGGGATCAGAACAAGTCCCCCACACAGGTGAGGACCACTAAGGGAGTAATAAATACTAGAAAAAAAACTAAGTAGAAAAAAAAAAGGAAATAATTCCTAGTAGCTAAACAGCTAAACAGTTCAAGCTGAATACTAGAGCTGATACGGGAAACTAGAAAAGAACACCTTCGGCGTGTAACACTAAGACGGCCGGTAGAAGGTGAAACAAAAACAAAACCACCAAAAAAACTGTCTCAGTGAGAACAGCACGGAGAAATACAGCACAGTGACACTAACAGGAGTAAATAATCCTATACCTGAATAATAAAGCTAAAAGCAAGTCCCTTGTGAACATAAAACAAGTTTAATATCACAAGGTCACTTTTACCTAGCTATACCTGGCTCAATGTAAGTAGGAATGACAAAGAAGCGCCGGGAAGCGGAAGTGAGGAGTTTAAATACCCTGCAGGCAGTAGCACAGGTGAAACAAATAATAGGCGAGGGAAATCAAAACCCCGGAACGGAATGTGGGAAAACATTTGATGGATTAGCCACCGGAGAGATAAAACGAGAACCGCAGCAAAAAAGGAACCACGAACCATGATGGTTTATTTAGAAAATTGCATCCCCTGATTTATTAATGGTTACTATTAAGCTAATAATGTTACTTTATTTAAAATTTAAAAAAAATGTTTAGCCTTCTAAAATCTGTATTTTTTAAATGTTGATTTCTAAAGGCTATGGCACAACCTCTGTATTGTCATTGGTATTCAATAAAATAACATATACTGTACAAAGATAATAGTGGCAAGGCAGTGAGTATGCTTATTTAATGTTAACTGGCTACTACTATACAGTAACTGACATAGTAACTGACATACAACTGAGATGAAACAACCCTGAATAATGGTAGATAGACATAACACTCTCTGTATTTTTTATGTAATATATGTACATAATAATATAACATTACCTACATACAAATATTTACTAGGTCATTGATCAATTAAGTTGCATACGGTGTCTAGATACTGTACAACTGCCTCTACAAGAACAAAATGAACTCAATCAGCATTTCTCTACTGGCTCTGATTTAAAGAAGCATGACGCAGATATCTTCTTCCACTGCTAATTTTCTATATTCGGTAATTCTATGACTCTCTTAGCAATGTGCTGAGTTTAAGAATTAAACAAATAATAATTTAACTGAGATCATGAGGTCAGTGTCCCTCTGCGGTTGTTATGGCCATGCATGTTGCAATGCTGCAAAACAATGTTTTTGACAGTGGGGGAGGAGTGGGGGAGTTGGCTTAAAAGTGGGCTTATCTGTATAGTTATGATAGTATGACAGCATTAAACAAAATCGCCTGTAGGCTGCTCAACAAAAGATAGCAGGGATACAACATCTGGGCCATGTAGCATGCCAGTAGAAATAAAGCAAAACACAGAATAGTCTTTCTGGGTAACTGAAAAAATAAAAAAACTGATTAAGATGAGTGTTTCCAAGTTGGGGACATACAAAATTCAAGAGAAACATTAAGACACAATGGTTATGGAAACAGTAGCCACTCACTCCAAGAGCCATGGTGAAGAGTGATATAAAAAAAATGAGCAAGCTTAGTTGAATGTGTACATGTAGGACAACAGTAGGTAACATAATATTCTTCGCACAGTTCAAGTGCATTTCCAATATAAAGCCAAGCACTTCCTTGACAATTAACCACTGAAAAAAAATGTAAATGGCATATTTCTACCCTTCACTAATTACAATTGTGAAATTCAGTAAAACAAAGATCATGAGAACATTAAATTAATGTTACATGATAAATTATTAGAGGCATTTGTGATGTTTAATATTCAGCAAAGTTATTCAAAGTCTTTACTTTCTCTTCTTCAACTCGGATGCCAAAATAAAGGCTGCAATGGCTACTTCTCTGGATTCTTGTAAAAATGTAAATATATCTTTTATAGTAACATTAAATCCTAATGGAAATTTTTTTTTTAATTCCAAGACTTTGCAGATTTATTTTCAGCCTGCATTTGATCTCTTATTTGGAAACAGAAATTGCATTTACTTTACATGTTTCTGTAGGGGGATGAGGAGTAGAGTTTGACATGAATAATATATAACATGAGTCTCACTTTAAATGAACCCTTTCAAAGGAATGCTAACCAACTATTCTCAGTGGACCCCTCTGCCTTTACTTTAAAAATCAAAGTTCCACATGTCAGAGATGTCTCCAGTCTTATGAGAAATGACCTTGAAAGAAGTAACTAAGTAAACATGACAACTCCCTGCAACGAATATTTAATACCACTTTAGAACCACTTACCTAGCTCCAGAACCACTGAAACAATTAACACACTATAAGAAAATTAAAGGTTGAAATTTCTGTTAAGCTATTGTCAATACTGTTGGCCATCTGCCAAGTTACAGGTTATTGAGCCATACCCCATATGTTTTAGGGTTTTCTACAGAAATGACCAATATGGCCAGAGAATAAAACAAAACTCTGGGCCATTACTGAAATTTTATTCTGAACCATCTGGCAACATATAAACGCATACAATTCAACTTCACACAGCCACACAACAAAGCCCCAAACTTTTTTATCTTTCTTAACTTGAAGATATGCCCACAAAAAATTTTATTCTGCTAAAAAAAATCTAATCCTGTTATTCCCAGTTAAGTTTTCACATATCCGCATACAAAGTTTTGTATTGGGCCAAATAGGCTTTTGTTTACCATTTGGGATGTTTATCATATTTGACTGGGTGAAGAATAGTTTAGCAAACAAATAAAATTAAATAAAAATTTAATTAAGCAAATTTAATTATACATTACATTACATTATAGGCATTTAGCAGACGCTCTTATCCAGAGCAACTTACACAGCATTTCTTTTTGCATTTATACATAGTATCCATTAATACAGCTGGATATATACTGAAGCAATGCAGGTGAAGTACCTTGCTCAAGAGTACAACGGCAGTGTCCGACCTGGGAATCGAACCGGCAACCATTCAGTTACAAACCCAGTTCCTTAACCATTATACCACACTGTACAATATACCCCATATACAATATACAATACCAGATCTTCACCACTACCAGCAAAAACATATTTTTTTCGTATACAAACCAAATGCTTTCAACGCCATTACTTAGGAAAATAATGGAAACTTCTGTCCTTTACATATGATTGACTGTAATAAGAAAGTTGTACTGAACAGTGAAAGAATGCAATAGGCTAAATTATGGTCAATGTTGCAAAATGAACCAATGGAATGGTAATCATTAATCAGGTAAAGTGCAGGCTTTCTTATTTTGAGTAGAGCACCGGACTCTCTGCAACGGGTGTGAAGAGCAGAAGAGTGAACATTATCGTTGCGCTACGATCAGCGTGCTTTATCAGTTGTATTTGTGAAGTCCATTCCCCCTAAAACAGAAAGATGAAATTCCTGTTTTACAATAATTAAAACTACATTTATATCCAAAACAAACAAGCATAAACATACAAAAAGGTTGAAGCAGAGATTTCAGGGAGAGGGGTTTGGGGAGGGTGGGGGGATAAGTTCAAAAAAGTAAATTAAGGGTCAATACCATTTTCATTTGAATGTGCAAAATCAGGACTACTGTATGGGCTGAATATATAAATGTCTGACCATTACATTAAATATTTAACTCTTAATGCCAAAGTCATTTCAGCTGCTTAATTTATATTTATAGCAAACCGATCAATTATGTCCTGCATATTATAATCAACAAATGGTAATGTAGTTCATTCCATTTGAAAAGCTCTTTGTTATGACTTACTATATTGTAAATGATTTGTCCAGAGTAATCTGGTTTTAAGTCAAAATGGGCAATTTTCCACATAATGGAAAGCAAAAACTAACATTAAGCTTTTAGCAATTTTTCAAGTCCACATAAATTAGGAGTCATTCAATTTAGCTCAAAGAGAGTGACATTATGGTTTTTATGATTTCAAATAATGACAGCTGCTGTGCTTTTCGCTCTTTATGGGAGAAGGCCAGAAAGCAGAAATATCCCAATATTTCAGTTGAATATGTGAACCTTTCTTACTTTTTACAATGGCCTCTGAGCAAGAAGATATTAACATCACATTTTCCAATGATTTGTTTTTCTCATTCAACAACGATTCTCTGTCTTGCAGACGATATTCATATGTCCTCTGTCCATGATGAAATAGTATTTTCACTTTGCACTCTGCAACATTATGCCCTTGTCTAAAGCTGAACTAAAATAGTGTCAGACGCTTGTGCAGCAAAGCAATTTGTGAGTGAAAATTGAAGTTGTCATTGTGCTCATCAGCCACAATTCTGACAACTCCAGATGGGTGTTGCTTTTCACTCGCATGTCTCATGATTACTCCCGTTTTGACCCATTTTGACAACAATGACCCATTTTTGACAACCAGAGAGCTGAAGAGCTAGAAATGTTGTACAATATGTCGGTATTGCTGTGGGTCAAGCTGCAATACAATCAAGTACTCTATCTATGTCATATAATGTTTGAATTAGAAATATAAGCATGTAAATCCAAACCTATTTTTCTCTCTGACCAGTTGAATCTGGGTAGTATTTTATGTAGTAGCCTATTTTCAATAAGACATGGTCGTGCTCCAAAAATGAAATATCCTCAGAACAAAATAGGTAACCAGTAATATGAATGACACCAGGGGGAAAAGGCTGTCAAACATCCAATTTATTATTGAAAAATCAAGGCTGAGGTCATTTGATTTATTTATTTATCTTTTTCACTTTTAGACTTCATTGAATTTTGTACACTTTCATATCTGCAATAGTGAATTTGCTTTTTGCCTGCCAGATTGTGTTTGTTTAAAAATCTGCTGAATTGAATTGGAGCTTTCTGGCAGAGACTGAGGAACATGCTGTGATTGAGTATGCCCTGCATATGCCTGACAGAGTTCTTATAAGTGAGAATTACGACTTGTTGAATTAGCAGACCAATTCAACTCTCAAAAAAAGGTAAGGTCAAGGTCAAGCATTAAGGTCCATACCAGAACATCTCCAAACTCCAAATCTTCTATAATGTTAACTCAATTCATTTAATAGTTTGTTTAATATGAATATTGTCCTGGCAGCTGCACTTGAAGGATTACGGGACAGGGGTAGTGAGGAAGCAGAGTCGGCTGCTAAGTCAGTAATTCTAACCATTTTTACCTTCAAATACCATAGTATCACCTTCAAATAACATTGTGTCATTTAATATCCTACATAACATAAACGCATTATAGTTATACCATGTTTATATATTTATTCCTTTTTTTACAGAGATCTTTCAACAAATAGTATAGTTTTAGATATCAATGTTCTCTAACGTAGTATTGTTTTGTGTTTTTGTAAAGGATCTCTATGTCAGAGACACGGGGGGAATATTGGAGGTCCAGATGCGATAGCTGGGAAATTTTAAAGTGTTCCTAAGAACACCACTGGAACGGACAATGATCCGTAGTGGAGAAAAAATTGTGGCCCTAATAAAAGGTGGTTGGCTAACCCTTCCTCTGGGTTTCATTTAGTGTTTTACTCAGTGGCCACCCCCCAGTACTGTGTCACAACTGGTGGAGAATCTGGGTATAGCGCCCCCTGGTGGACATACATAATTTAAAAAAAATCTACCCAGGCTGCCAGTGTCAAGAACCCAGAGAGCCCAGGATACACATACACACACTAGGTGTAATACTAGAAGCAGTCACTTTATGTGGAGCAAAAAAAAAGCCTATTGTTATATAAACACATATACTACACAGTCCCACCAGGAGTTTTTTTGTGATTGTTACGGCCTAAAATTTTTGATTTCGCGGCAGCTTTTAAAAAAAAGTTGCGATGCAAAGTGCATTGTTATACTTCATTAACCCGGGCTGAATTCAGATCCAACTGCTAGCGTATTTGAGATAGAAAATTACATTTTATAAGCATGTATCCTAAATCTGCACTGCCAAATTTATGAAATGGTGCCATGACATATTGGTTTATAATACTAGTGTGGTTGCAGCATTTGTAGGAGAGTCATTATTGCACCAGCTGTTGCCAGTAATGTGGTTTTTGAGGCTGACTGTAGTGAGCTGAGGTTAGACTGTAGCCTACTGTTTTATTTTGGCCAGTGCTGGAATCACACCCAGGCCAAAAAGGCCCCAGTGTTAGCACTGTACCTCACAGTGCCAACTCAGCACTCCACTTCAACCATTTTGGGCTAAAATAGGTGAGAGTTCAGTAGATGTGTTATTAAAAATAGTAATGATACCAAAATCTAAATGATTAGTTGTCCATTCTTCACAGTGGAAGATAATTACACAAGCGGGCTCGTACAGAACACACTGTGCCACCCACAGAAATGGATGTAAGGCACATACTTTACTTTCAGAAATATAACATCAGAAAAGTCAGTCAGAGGTCTGCTGCACTCGTCGACTTGAGAGCAGGGAAGTCAAATGATCTTAAACCAGCCCAAAGTCACAATTACTGTGTACTGACCTTAAATAGATCCCTTTTTTTAATCCTGGCAGAATTTCTCAGTTAAAGTGTAGTTTCTAAATTGAGCCCATACAGTAGGGTTTTGTCCAAGCCCCAGAAGGCCTATTTTACTTTACAGCATATCCTATACCCTAACAGCCAGGGACTGTATCATGCCACCTCAGTGCAAACAAAATTAGCTTCTCACAATATTTTCCCAGATGTTAAAGGTCATTAACAGAATGAAACCAGATGACTGCAGCAACAAATTCCTAAGTGATTTCGTTTCATATTCTACTTTTTGAAGAAAAAAAAGAAGATATTTAAAGTTTCTTTCCATATGATTTGTTTTAGTTGGTGGGTGTTTTCTCACAGAGCTACTGCATGCTGCTCACTTATTGTGACTCCTGTGCATTTTAGGCATTTGCTTTATGACATACAACTCCACGTTCTGACAGCTAGTGCTTCAATGTGCTTTGAATTCGTTCAATGAATGTCAAAATTGTGTCTTGTCGATTGCATGGTATATATGTACTACTAAACTGCATTTGTGGTAATTCTAAGGAACATTTTCAAGTTAAAATAAGACTGTGTTAGTGTAAGTGCCATGTAGAAAACATAACACTCACATAATGCGCTGTCAGTCGTTGAGCGTTAACTTGATAACTGTACAGCCTTTTGAACATGCAATAGTAAAGGTAATCATTACTGATCTTTCTACATGTTAAAATTACAATGGGGTAAGTTTCCAGATTTCAGTGTTTACCCTGTCCTGATTTCCTCAATGCTCTCGGTTTTTTAAAATCTATTCCTTCAATATTCTGGTATCAGGTACTATTTTCCATTCTACAGGATGTGCAAGACTATAATTGAGCTACTGTTGTCTAGAAGAGAGGCATCTCTTTTTGACAGAAACTACTGCTAGCCTATGAGTGTCTGTCAAATAATTGAGGAGCTAAATCACTGGTAACCTGAGGAAGGGGGGGGGTAAATCACGGGCGGTATGTTAAGGTTCATACCTCTGCATGTTGAATTTAAAATGACTTATTATTGAAAAAGACTTTGTCATATAAAAATACACTTTTTAGGTCTAAATACAGCTTATTTGTCTTCATACTGTATGGGTACTCGTCACACAATTGACTCCTGAACACGGCTTAGAGCAAAACATGAGCACAGAGTGTTTTGATTTCCACGCTGCTCTATTAAAATCTGTTGGAATGTTACCAAAAATATGTAATTAACATGACTGAGTTGAACAATTTAGGTAGCTATAGGCATCAATTATTTTTTAGCTATACTTTAAACCTTCTGCAACAGGTCATTGAAATGAGAACGCTGCAAGCAGCAGATTGCTTTTGCCCTGTTGATTACAAAATAAATGAACCAAGATCATGTTGTATTGGAAACCACCCAATGTAATGCCGCCAACAGAATGTATTAAACAAGAATATATATATGTGGGGGGTACTGCGGGAGTACGGGGTACCGGGGCCGTTATTGCGAGCCATCCGATCCCTGTACGACCAAAGTGAGAGCTGTGTTCGCATCCTCGGCATTAAATCAGGCGCGTTCCCGGTGGGTGTTGGACTCCGCCAAGGCTGCCCCTTGTCACCGGTCCTGTTTGTGGTATTCATGGACAGGATCTCAAGGCGCAGCCGAGGTGAGGAGAGTGTCCGGTTTGGTGACCTCAGAATTGCGTCTCTGCTTTTTGCGGATGACGTGGTTCTGCTGGCTTCATCGGACCGTGACCTCCAGCAAGCACTGGGACGGTTTGCAGCCGAGTGTGAAGCGGCCGGGATGAGAGTCAGCACCTCCAAGTCTGAGGCCATGGTTCTCTGTCGGAAAACGGTGGAATGCTCCCTCCAGGTTGGGAATGAGTCCTTGCCCCAAGCGAAGGAGTTCAAGTATCTCGGGGTCTTGTTCACGAGTGAGGGTAAAATGGAGCGGGAGGTCGACAGACGGATCGGTGCAGCGTCCGCAGTAATGCGGGCGTTGTGCCGGACCGTCGTGGTGAAGAGGGAGCTGAGCCGGAAGGCGAAGCTCTCGGTCTACCAGTCGATCTACGTTCCTACCCTCACCTATGGTCACGAACTTTGGGTCGTGACCGAAAGAACGAGATCACGGATACAAGCGGCCGAAATGAGCTTCCTCCGTAGGGTAGCCGGGCTCAGCCTTAGAGATAGGGTGAGGAGCTCGGACATCCGGAGGGAGCTCGGAGTAGAGCCGCTGCTCCTTCGCATCGAAAGGAGCCAGCTGAGGTGGTTCGGGCATCTGATTAGGATGCCCCCCGGGCGCCTCCCTTTGGAGGTGTTCCGGGCGCGTCCAACTGGGCGGAGACCCCGAGGTAGACCCAGAACCCGATGGAGAGATTATATATCTCTCCTGGCCTGGGAACGCCTCGGGATCCCCCAGGAGGAGCTGGAAAGCGTCGCTGGGGAGAAGGATGTCTGGAACCCCCTTCTTGGCCTACTGCCTCCGCGACCCGACTTCGGATAAGCGGATGATGATGATGATGATGATGATGATGATGATATGTTCACCCTCATATTTATCTGCTTTTCATTGATTTGGATCGATTCTTTCTAAAGTTAAAACAAGACACAATAGTTTGGTTTCAATTCAATAGTTGAAGTATTGGCACCCCTGGTAAAGATTAGTAAAAAGGGTTATAAAAAATTCACTGTTTGGTAAATTAGCTTAATCTCACACTTAAAACAAAAAAAGAGAAAAATCCAGCCTTTAATTGAAGTACATTTATTCTGAGAAAAAAAAACTGCCTCATCAAGAAATAATTATTTTTAACAAAACCACGTGTGCCACAATTATTGGCACCTCTGCATTTAATACTTTGTACAACTTCCCTTTGCCAATAAAACAGCACTGAGTAACATCTAATACGGTTGGAGAATACAGAGCAAGGAATCTGAGACCATTCCTCTTTACAGAATCTCTCCAAATCATCCAGTCCTAGGTCCTCTCTTGTGCACTCTTCTCTTCAGCTCATCCCACAGGTTTTCAATTGGGTTTAGGTCAAGGGACTGAGATGGCCATGGCAGAAGCTTGATTTTGTGTTCAGTTAACCATGTTTGTCTTGATTTGGATGTATGTTTTGGATCATTGTCATGCTGGAAGATCCAACAACGACCCAGTTTTAGTTTCCTGGCAGAGGCAGCCAGATTCAGATGAAAAATGTTCTGGTATTTTTTGGAGTTCATGATGCCATGTACCCTAACAAGGTTCCCAGGGCCTTTGGGAAAAAAACAGCTCCACAACATCACGGAACCGCCACCATACTTAACAGTGGGGATCAGGTTATTTTTGGTATAGCCATCCTTGAGTGTTGGTAGCCGAAAAGCTCAATTTTTGTTTCGTCTGACCATAGTACACAGTTCCAGTCAAAGTTCCAGTAGCGTTTAACAAACTCCAGGCGCTTACGTTTGTGGTGAAATGACAGGAAAGGCTTTTTTCTGGCATGCCTTCCAAATACTTTGTTGGCATAGAGGTGACGTCCTTGGAGACTTGATGACCCCAAGATGCTAATTTCCTCTGTAATTCTCCAACAGTGATTCTTGGATATTTTTTTGCCTCTCTTACCATCCTCCTCCCTGTGCGTGGGGGCAAAATAAACTTGGGTCTTCTTCCAGACAAGTTTGTAACAGTTCCAGTTGCTTTGAACTTTTAAAGTATTGCCCTAAATATGGGCATTTTCAGGTGAGTAGCTATTTTTTATAGTCATTCCCCGACTTATGACACTCAACACACTTTTTTTTGATTGTGTGTTCTCTTATCTTTCCCACGTTGATGCATGAATAAGGGAATATGGCCTCTGTGTCACCTCATATTTATACCCCAGTGAAACAGGAAGTTATGGATTATTGCTTGAAAGTTCCTATACACTGATCAACTTTAAAAAGTTGAATATAAATGGAAAAAATGCTTCAGTTACATCTTGTTCATAAGAATTTCTAGGGGTGCCAATAATTGTGGCACATTATTTTTGTTAAAAATAATTATTTCTGCCGCCACGGTGGTACAAGTCAGAGTCCTGACTTTCAGTCGATGCAGTTGTACTCTGAGGATCGCGGTTCGCGCCCCGGTACTGCCAGATCCAAGCATGGCCAGTGCCCTGTGGGAGCATTTAATTCCAAAAGCAGTCAAGAAATATACTGTTACAACTTTGATTCCATAAAGTCTTATAGCGTTCACATTTCCGCACAGTTTGGAAACATTTGTCCAAATGCAAAAAAAGTAGACACAACATGTTGAGGAATAAGAAATATATGTTTGCATTTGAATAAAGTAGCACTAAAGTGGCATCAAAATCAACGACAACTAGCACTACACTATAGTTTCTTGCTCTATTCTGAAATTGTTCCTGATTGAATGAATTGCTCCTCCCCAGAGAAGATACTTGCTGTAAGAATTAGATTCACTATGGTTGCCCTTTATGGGGAGAAAATTGACCAAGGAAAGTAAAGTGGCCTTCTGGAAAATCAGAATGTATTGACAACCATTGTATTACTAGTATTTGATACAAGTCTGAATTTCATATTACAGGTAATATAGAATTTATTAGAAATTGCAATGTTACATTTAGGAATGGAATACTTTAGGATTTTTTTTTAGGTCAAATTAGATCTGTAGAAACATCTCTTTCTCACTTTGCCTGAACAGTTTTTTCCCCCAAGTGTGCTGCAAAGTGAGGTTAGCTGGTCTTAAGATCTTATCTGCAGCTTCGGTGCTGCTATTTTTATTGATTCATTCTAACATGAAGATGTGGGTGATCTGTTTGACTCATTCTAACATGAAGATGTGGGTGATCTGTTTGACTCATTCTAACATGAAGATGTGGGTGATCTGTTTGACTCATTCTAACATGAAGATGTGGGTGATCTGTTTGCAGCAATGTGCTAACGAGGACCTTGCTAGTTCACAGCTCGGTTCATTGCGACGGTGCCACAGGCAAAATTTCCACAAGGTTCACACATGAGAAATTCTCGTAAGCCCTGCACTGTTCAGACAAGGTTTATAACCAAATGCTAAGATCTTACTGTTTGAGGCTTTTAAACCTACAATCATAAAAAAATCCTTTCAGCCACTACAAAGCTGAGATGGGGTGGAAATTATCCTGAAAATGTTGAGGAAGGAGAAAGTCGTTTTGAAAACAGACAACATTCAATAAGTGGACCAAACTAAATGGTTAACTACATGGTAAAACTAAACCCAACACATCTATCCAAAGAGGAAAACAACAGACAAGTCTTCCAAGAACATTTCTGTTTGACCCCCACAGTACCTCGGTTTTTTTTTTTTTTGCCTTTCTTAAATATAGACAGTAAAGTAACTTCTCAGTTGACCAACGGTCTGGAAATAACTGTGGTAATGAAAAAACGCTAGCGCCCCCGTTCTCAGCTGTGGAATTTCCTGAGGACTCGTTATTACTAACAATATCACTTTGTTCTCTCTCTCTTTCATTATGTATTTTGATGACATCATCTGCTGTAATATGTTGCTTTTCTAACTCAAGCATGACAGCTTCATTTGACTATTATTTATATTTATTTATACTCAAGTTTAAATCACATAAAACCAAAGGCACGCAGACTGCAATGCTTTTAGTTTTTCAGACAGAATTAGATCATGAATGGAAGCTATTATTTCAAACCAGTGTGGCTGGAATTAAGTATTAAACAGAAATATATATATATATATTTATTGTTTGTGTCTAAGACTGTAGGCTACCTACAATTCGCCTCAAAATAGATGTGTTTTTCAAGTGATTTGGAATGAAATAAAACCAACCAAAATGAATAATGCTAAACCTTTACCATGTTAGCAGCTACATGCTTGATTTTCTGTACAACCTGCACAGTTACTGAGATAGTCAGCAAACAAGACATAATGCACTCTATAGTCTGATAGAGGTATTTCATCCTTTTCATGCACATAATCATAATCGGCAGGATTTAATAGCTTGATTTCAATATATTCTTCAGCTGTCCTAAAAAAAATTATTCCTATGCCAATTGTAAAATACACATAACGGTCTGTTAAAATGATGTGATGCCACTACTTAACATACTTGCATTTTTATCCTACCGTAGAAACAGGGTTATTCTGGTGGCCTCATTTCAGAAATATCATGAGCACTGTGATCATTCTACAAATTGTTTTGATTTCATAAAGGCACACTTTAATTATTTTAGTCATTCCTTCAGTTTAGCCAGAGACAAAAATGGGTCTTTACTCCATATTTCATACGAGAGCTTAAGATTTTACTGTGTGGAATTCAGCTGGGTATGTGAAATAGATTGCTTCTTATATTTGCAGAGAGGCAAGAACACAGCCTTTCCCTTTGGCATCTAGATGACAAGATGGGCTGTTGGTAAATTTGAAAGCTGTCGAGAAGATTTAATCCTCCGAGGCAAGATGCACTGTATGCTTATGATAACAACATTCTCACCTCTAGGAAAAATGTAAAGTGTTTTGCAATCAAACGGCTATGTTCTATAGCCCTATCTAGTGTTATATTTGTTGTTGCTGTTTCCACTACTTAATGCATAGTGTGTAACTGTATTCTGTTTCATCTTGTTTCCTGTATTTCAGTTACAGGTATGTGGTGAATGTCTGTTTGTCATCCAAAAACTTCCCCCCCAGGCACAAATTTTGTGAACAGAAAAAAATAAATAAAGAAATGTATTAAGTGTTAAATGGCAAGGTAAGCTTCAAAATGACTACGGTGATCATTAGGATATATTGACTTGAAATACTATACACAGACCAATTAATTATCACATCAGATATCACAGGTATTCCATCAAATGGGTGTAGTAAGTACAACACTAAGAAATTGTTATGCGTAATATATTATAATATAATTACATAATATAATATATTAACATGGTATCATGTACTGAAATAAAACTGTCTTTCTAACCCTATGATGGAAAAATAAACATCTAGATTTTGGGCAGGACATTTATATCTCCTATATATATTATACCGTTTTCTGATACAGTGTTAAATTAGTGCTACATCTCTGTTAATCTCAACATTTTGATATTGTGTAATACTGTAGACCTTCTGAAATATGGACACTATTATTCACACTGTGAAGAAGCAATGGCAGCACCAAATGAAATACGTTAATACAATTTAATATTTTATATTAAATGAATATAAATGTTTTGTAATAATATAGACACTATTGAACTGCCACACAATGTAATTAATCTTTATTACTGTGGGGATGTTAATTGTTTCATTTGGAATGTTGCAGTGAATAACTTTGGGTTTAGGATCAAGTGCATTTTATAAATCATACAGCATATAATATATTTTTTTTTTTCAGTATGCAAATATTTTAACTATGTGCAACAGCTGGCAAATATGAACACAAGCACTAGCACTGATTAAAATAATATTCTAGTCAATGCTGGTATATTAATGGTGCAGATTACAATGGTGTAGGTCATGCTTCTGTTGTCAAATTATGGTGTGATGTCACTCTATACTGTCTCATAGATGTATATTGCTGCATGGTTTGGAAAAGGTCATAACATTTTCATCCACATCAGAAAGTGTTAAGATCTCATCAGTTACATAATTCTACAAAACCTCTACCTCCTATACTGTCCAGAGATCTGATTGGCTTTCAGAGGAAGTTTGTGGGGGGAAAATAGAAGTGGCATGTTTCAGTTGCTTGTTTCTTGTACTGCCAGGCAGAAAAATGATCTGTTGAAAATTATTCACAACCCATTTTCAGTATGCTTTGTGCACCCACCCTTCCTATTGGTGTTTTTGTGGTGCTTTATGATATTTGCCAACACACACACACACACACACACAAACACACGCATATATATATACTGTATACTGTATATATACTGCAGTGAGTGCACTCTAGAGAAGTGTGTATACTCTAATTTAGCAAATCAATGACTACTAATTGATATGTACACCAGTGGGGATTAAGAAGTGAGTATACTGTATGCCCACTAAAAAAGAAGTGGGTATACTGCGTATTCATGCGTATACCCTCCACTGCACTATTGAATATATATACAGGTGCAGCTCAAAAAATTAGAATATCGTGAAAAAGTTCAATATTTTTTGTCACTCATGTCAGAAAGTGAAACTCATATATTATATAGATTCATTACACATAGAGTGAAATATTTCAAGCCTTTATTTCTTGTAATTTTGATGATTATGGCTTACAGCTAATGAAAACCCAAATTCAGTGTCTCAGAAAATTAAAATATTACATAAGATCAATAAAAAAGGATATTTTAAACAGATATGTCAGCCTTCTGAAAAGTATGTTCATTTCTATGCACTCAATACTTGGTTTGGGCTCCTTTTGCATGAATTACTGCATCAATGCGGCGTGGCATGGAGGCGATCAGCCTGTGGCACTGCTGAGGTGTAATGGAAGCCCAGGTTGCTTTGATAGCGGCCTTCAGGTCATCTGCATTGTTGGGTCTGGTGTCTCTCATCTTCCTCTTGACAATACCCCATAGATTCTCTATGGGGTTCAGGTCAGGCGAGTTTGCTGGCCAATCAAGCACAGTAATACCATGGTCATTGAACCAGCTTTTGGTACTTTTGGCAATGTGGGCAGGTGCCAAGTCCTGCTGGAAAATGAAATCAGCATCTCCATAAAGCTTGTCAGCAGAAGGAAGCATGAAGTGCTCTAAAATTTCCTGGTAGATGGCTGCGTTGACTGTGGACTTCAGAAAACACAGTGGACATGGCACCCCAAATCCTCACTGACTGTGGAAACTTCACACTGGACTTCAAGCAACGTGGATTCTGTGCCTCTCCACTCTTCCTCCAGACTCTGGGACCTTGATTTCCAAATGAAATGCAAAATTTACTTTCATCTGAAAAGAGGACTTTGGACCACTGAGCAACAGTCCAGTTCTTTTTCTCCTTAGCCCAGGTAAGACGCTTCTGACGTTGTCTCTGGTTCAGGAGTGGCTTGACACGAGGAATGCGACATTTGTAGCCCATGTTCTGGATTCGTCTGTGCGTGGTGGCTCTTGATGCACTGACTCCAGCCTCAGTCCACTCCTTGTGAAGCTCCCCCAAATTCTTGAATGGATTTTGCT
This sequence comes from Ilyophis sp. 1 JC-2022, assembly GCA_022702515.1. Taxonomy (NCBI): domain Eukaryota; kingdom Metazoa; phylum Chordata; class Actinopteri; order Anguilliformes; family Synaphobranchidae; genus Ilyophis; species Ilyophis sp. 1 JC-2022. The sequence continues at coordinate 117,973,023 of CM040403.1, forward strand.
TGACAATCCTCTCAAGGCTGCGGTTATCCCTGTTGCTTGTGCGCCTTTTCCTACCACACTTTTTTCTTCCACTCAACTTTTTATGAATATGCTTGGATACAGCACTCTGTGAACATGAGTGACAAAAAATATTGAACTTTTTCACAATATTCAAATTTTTTGAGCTGCACCTGTATATATATACAGATGTTCTCAAATGTATTGGTACACCTGGTAAAGATGAGTAAAAAGGGTTATAAAAAATTCACTGTTTGGTAAATTAGCTTAATCTCACACTGAAAATTTTTGAAAGATCCATCCTTTAATTGATGTTCTTTTATTATGAGAAAAAAAAATCCCTCATCAAGAAATAATTTTTTTTTAACAAAACCACGTTTGCCACAATTATTGGCACCCCTGCATTTATATATAGAGTAAAGTATTAATTTTAAATATTTGGTCGCGTATTCTTTGCATGTCATGACTTCCTGAAGTCTGTGACTCAACAACATCAAAAGACTCTTTCTGGTACTTCTTACAAGCGATACTAAATGTCTGCATTTGAATGGATCTCTTTGGCAATTTGGGGGTGGAACTAGATTTAGCTGTAAATTACACTGGAACAGTATGGAACATGGTTGGCTAAATGGCTGTAAATCATCAAGGGTCTGACGTATCAAACAAGCCTTAAACCATCACTCTACTGCCAGAAATACAGTAAATATGGATCCTGACTTATTTTTCCATAGAGTTCAATAGGAAAATTTGTCAGGAGAAACAACCCTTAAAGCGATCCATCCATCGAGTGATAGTTTGAGGCTTGTTTTATACGTCAGACCCTTTAACCACTGTGCAAATGGAGGACTTCTCTTGCCTCATTTCTTGCATGGCAATTGTGTATTCAGATTTAATTGTTATTGATCCATAATGTGCTCATATCTAAACTGCATATGATATTTTTACATGCTGTACCGAAGGCACTACATTTGTCAAAGAACGATTCCATATGTATCCCTTTTTGTGTTTCTCAAAACACTTTAGTGAACGTTTTACAGAACAGAGGGGAAACTTATGTATGGATGGTCATCACTTATCTGGCGCAAAAGGGCCATGTTTACACTGTTGTCCTGTTCCTTAAGCTATATCTAGAGATGTCTGTATTCTGGCATTATAAAGAAAGATTACTGATTTACATGTGCAAATACAACTCTGTGTAAATGTCCTCTCTCGGTAATTTAGAGTGAAATTCATGTGACCTGGATATTTTTTATTTTTTATTTCCATGCTTATATGAATATCAGTTATATTTAAATGATGGATAGATGCAATTTTCTATTAATTACTGTAGGAAAAATGTAAAAGAAAGATGGCTGTGTTTCGGGTGAATATCTTCCCTGTTAATTTTAGTGTAAACAGGACTGAATGAGGTCTTTGAATGATTGGGAATCTGTGTCCTTGGCAATCTGCCTAGAAATACAAAAAAAAGGAGAAGATGATGATGATGAAGTCATCTATTCATCAAAAGTAATTGCAGGACACAGTGAAGAAAATTGGCCAGCTTTTAGACATCTTTGTGTTGGGCCCAATGGAGTTTAATTACACATTTTAGAAGAGACCAAACTGGATTTTTGGCAGCAAGCAATCTCATTTATGATCCCTCAGGATTCAAATCTCATTTCCCCCATAAGATCATTCTCCATTTAAAAGCCTACATTTGCAACCTACAGTGAAGAAAAGAAGATAACGACATTAAAGAATTAAGACTTATATCTCAAAAGGAATCACATGGACTTGTATATATATTAGAGTAGAATGGGCTCTATCAGTGTTGACTCTACAACATATTTTTATATGGATTTCTTAGTTTGACTCTCAACATTGGGATTGACTTCAGAAAAGACACACTCTAGTTTTTCTTGTTGATTATTAGGCACCGCCATTCGCACAACCCAATGGCAAAGGTACTGGCTGTGGCAAAGACAAGACTTACACACAAGTAATCCCCTCCTACAAAAATTTGCTGTGCTGTCATGAGCACGCCTGGTCCTTTTATTCCACATAAGAGAGGATGGACATGAAAACATAATGGACATTGACATGTGTTGATAGGTCAAAATAGGCTGGAACTGTCAGTGTAATAATAATTGTTTTAGGCAATACTTGAATAATAATCTCTCAATAATAACGCTTGCGTTATTGTTGCCATGATGTTTTCCCACTGTTGACAAGGAATGATATTCTGTAGTTCAACGGTAATTTTATTTTACTCTTGACAGAAACTGTTTTGATAATGTATGTGTGGTGTAGTGTATGTAGGTTAAGGGTTACTGGACTTCTAACCGAGGTTGGTGTTTTTTTTCTTAGGTAGACAGGACCCGTTGTACCCTGAGCAAGGTACTTTAACCTGAATGCTTCAGTTATATATCCAGCCTGTATAATGGATATAAAATAATAAAAAAGTTGTGTAAGTCGCTCTGGATAAGAGCGTCTGCTAAATGCCTATAATGTAATAATGTAATGTATTTAACATGTATATGAACAGGAACACTGCACCCACTGTCACTTATAGGATACAGTCTAAAATGGTGCTGGGTCCATAACTTTAAGTATCAAATGTACATGCTTCATTAGAAAATCCCACGGATCCTACAGATCACAAGGTCAGTGTCATGGAGATCTCATGAACGGACAGGAAAGCTCATAAACGGATAATAAAATTAACTATTTCAGTACTGATTTAACTTCCCTGTCCAGAGCTACACAACACATCATAGCAGTTTTATCCCTCAGAGGGATATGTCTGTTTTAATTTATTTGTGGAGTCCTTTCCTATAGGCCACACTTATTAAGACATGCTATAAACCCACATTAAATTGTGCAGGGTAGGCAGGATCATTAAAACCGTGTTATGGCAGGGACAAAGCTCAATGGGATTTGACAGTTATTTGAAATTGAAATGATTCCAGGATAAGATAATCTAATGTCTGAATAAATGATCACACTTTGTTCTGATTCCCTGTGTGAGCAAAGACCCCAAGTTAATACAATGTTATAACAATTAAGTGTTAAGCTGACAGTGTTTTTATAAGCATTAGAGCAAACATTAAATGATAATACAACTTATTTCACAGAGAAAAAGTTACGACTGTATTTTATTTTCTACAATAGGTTTATCCATCTTTGTCATTGACATTATTCAATCACATCAATAACAAACTTTTGGCATTTCTGAGGCTGAACACTTCACAATTGGTTATAAATAAGCTCCTTGAAGATTCAGAGGATTCCATAAAAACAGAATATGTCCATAACAGAACGTCACTAAAGCACTTTCTCTGTGGAACGTTAACCAGGAGCTCATAAAATATGACAAAAAAAGAACTCTTCTTAAAAATTATTTTTCTTCTAAAAGCATGTTATTGTCTTTTCATATTAGTCTTGTGCTGTATCACTGCCAAGCCCTGACAAATATCTATTTCAGCAACAGTGACTGCCTGCCCTCATTTCTTTCCAGTCAGAGAAATATTTGAGCAAACTGTCAATTACTACTTCTGCAAACTGTCAACAAAGGACTGATCTATGTGCATCAACAGAAGTCTGACATCTTAGTGAAACTCTCAATACAGGGAAAGGAATGAGCTTGCAATGGGAATTACGGTAAACATCCATAGAATCATATACTCAAGTAACAAAGGTACATATTTAAAAATAAAAATGTCCACAAATGGTTATACAAATGAATCCACCACAGCTTTCCACAGATAAGGAACCCTCTTAAAATATTAAAGATCCATTTGATTAAAATGATGATATTCAAGCAGAAGTTGTACTGTCAGCATATTCAGAGCCCTCTCAGGCCCTCATGTGGTTGTATATACAGTATATGGTACTTTGTATACGGTACTTTAATGTGCAGTGCAAGGCCTTTGCAATGTGTTTTTATTTTAATTATATAACAACATTCACATTACTCACCTTCTTTTTGAGCTGCCTCTCTAAAAAATGCTACCTAATAAAAAAAGAAATTTTGTACTTGAAAAATGTTTATTCTGTACATAGGCTCAGCAATTTCGGATGAGCCTTATCGTGGAATAATGTAGCATATATCGTAGATTATTTGGAAGAATGCTTCCTGTTGAACATTTTAGCAGGCAACAGTCATTACCACATCAGCTTCCTATTTGAATCAATTTTTTTATCAGGTGAAAAATCACTGATCTCACATCTGACAGAATCTCTCTTAAGTAACGGTGTGCCAAACACAACATCTGAATTGAAATAGGGTATTAAAACTGTGCGAATTAGATGAGCAAAAACCGCTGACAAAATTGATATCCTATTTAAAAGACCAATTTCATTACCCGGAACATAAAGGGATTCATGGGTGCTTAAATTTTTTTGGGTTATAACAGGGATTTCAGCTGAATAAAATACAGACTGTATTAAAAAACATTCAATTTAATATCTTCTGTAAAAGAGGAAACCGAAGGAGAAAAACATCCTTATTTCGAACATACTCAATAATTTATCAATGCAAATTATTTTTCAGTATTCCTTTATTTCACAGAAAAGAGGGAATTTTTCATCACATTGACAGTACCACATTAATAAAACAACATTTCTTTGCATGTAGTCACCATTATTTCTAGTATTCTGACTAGCAGCTCCAGCTCATTGCCACAATATAATTGATGGCACCCGAAGAACTCGAACAAAGGTTACTATGTCACCAGTGATTTCTTTTGAGAAACAACAGGAAATATGGTTTATTCACATACAGTGTACAGCTGCTGATACAGGCCTTTGTTGCTGTTATAAAAAGTGTGTGTGTGTGTGTGTGTCTGTCTGTATTGTCTGTCTGTGTGTGTTGGAGTGTGAAGGAACTAAATATTTACTTATTTATTTCCCTCACTTGTAACCAAATCATATCTTTCATTGAAGTGCTTATGGTAACTTGCCTATGAAGTCTATCTATAATCTATAATTGTTCTATAGCAACAATATTAATGTAGCATGTGTCTGTAATGAATCAAATTCAGACCCAAAAAAAAAAGACTTTGACAGGGAAGACTAGTGCACGCTACAAGCTGTTAACATTGGACTTGATTCCATTGCGAGCTCAGCACCAGGGCATATGGCAAGTTCCCCAAACGCATAGACATTTTTTAAAAGTTCAAATATTGGAGGTATACAACCCTTATGAGCATCAATCATCAATGTATTTGTTTATTTATTTTTCCTGTAACTATCACACTGTCAGAAGTACTTTACTCAGTCACCATGCCCACTGAGTGTGTGATGTAACCTTGGGTAAAGAATTTAATCACCAGCAAGCCAATCAAATGTGGTAAACGTGTGTATTTGTGATGGTTATATTAATGTGAGTTGTTCTGGTCATCGTATTCTGGAGTAGAACATCTCTGGTGTTTGGTTCCTGGGTAAGATTTGTCCAAAGTAAGAGACAGGATTTTGCAGCCAAGTCAATGCCAAAAACATTAAGGAGTGCAATTAACATGTTTTTGAGATGGGATTCTGAAGCCAAGCTTAATGTATGCCTAAAACCATGCTCTGTCCCATCTGTACATGGCCCATTTGAAAAAACCTCACTCTATTATCTTGTTTGTATACCTCACGCTACCATAGATAACTCATTTCCAAACAGGTATTTACAACCAGATAAGTGTTCTCTCAGCCCTAGAGAGCTAGCTACACTACTACACGTATTTCAGAGTTTTTAACTAGTGGCTATAGTGATGTAACATTATTTGTTTGCTATAGCTAGTTAGATATTACTGACTGGTAGCCAGTGTTAGGGAAGCTACTTTGAAAGCATAGTTTTGCAAGCTACCAATTACTTCACACTGAAAGAAGTTGAACTACAGCAAAGCTACCCTAGGGAGAAATCTAGTTTGGTTAACTAAAGCAACTTAGAAAAAGTAGTTCAAACTACTTTGTAAAACAAATGATCAAATTGACAATGTACATGTCATACTATAATTATAACAAAATATAATACAAAAAAGTCACATGCCAGCAAAAAATGTCACTCAATTGAGTTTATTGCAAAAAGTGCCCACTTCAAAAAAGTGCCCAGTTCACAGGTCATACATAAACCAAAAAATTTTAATACCCTACTATTCATAACAAAGGGTAAGGAATGTTAGCTTTGGTTTTGTTATATAATGTGGCTAACTTATCTAAACTTCACTAAATTGGCTAGCAAAGGCAATGCTAATACACTCACCTTTATATGTGTTCTTAGATTTGTGTTTGACGTCTTTGCAGTAGAGAGTGTATTTGCTCTCGGCTTGCATAGCTCACAAGTAAAAACGTAGGTTTTGTCGGTGGAGCTAGTCAGTATCATGTATTTGCTTATATGGCCATGGTGATTCTTCCTCAGGCTGAGATTCTGGAGGTTTATCCATGATGTCGCTGTCGCTGTGTGAGCACTGAGCAACGCCCGCCCTTTTGCACGGGCACTACACAAAGGTCAAGTGTGTGGTGGTGGCTGCCTGATGAATGCATTGCCTGGGCATGCCTTCACAGCAGTCAGGATGAAATAAAAAGGGGAGTGGCTGGTCAAAGGGGGTTCAATTACAGTAAAGAATGGTAAAATACAAATAAAAAATCATTTTTTTTCTTTTATGGCCCAAAATTGTTTGTAGTTTCAATAGTTAACTACACAAAAAAATGGCAAAAAAGTAATTTAACTACTTGAATCACCATGCAAATATGAATGTAGTTGAACTACCAGCAAGCTACGGCAAAATGTAGTTAAACTACTAGTTTAATTACATGTAGTTCACTACTCCCCAACACTGCCAGTAGCATAAAATGTAGCTAACATTAGCATGCAATCGTGCATGGTCATCATGAACTGAAGTTAGCTAGCTATGATGATTCCTAACTTAATTTCCCAGAGAAGCTATGAACATATGTTGAGTAAAGCAGGGGGTAGCCATTCATGTAACCTCTACTCTTATCTCAAAAATGTGAAACCCATAATGGTGCCATTCTTCGTTTTTATCATTGCATAGCCAAAGTAGTCCGTGGATCAGTTTCCTTGGTGGGCGGAACCGTAGCAAGGGGGTTTAGTGCTTATTGTTACAGAGAAATATAACAAAGTACATGAATGTAACCGTTCTTATTTATTGAGATATAAATGAAACACTGGCTATATAAACATAAACAATATGCAGTTGAGATCGAACATTCAATTTATGACATATCAGTGATTACATTTTGTGGGTGGTTAGCTCGATTAGCTTGTTTGTTCACTTTACGTTACGTCACTTCTGGACAGGGAGACAGACAGGCCTTTGCACATGGCAGCAGAATGAACCCAAAACAATCCTCAATTCATATTTTTCAATTATGATATGAAAATCCAATTACTACAGTTGTTTGCTGGATAATTTTACAATATGGTGTTTAACCTGCAATATGACGTGTAAGTGGAAAACTTAAACTTGGAATACACAAAAATACCCTTGTCCTGGATTGAACTCCCCTCACAATCTGACCTCAATGTGGCTTGCATCTTGCAGCAATGCAGGAACTATAGCTACTATCTCCGATTGATACAAGTGTTTCTAGTTAATACACAAAGTCTTGGTTCTTGAGTGCAGACATGGCTGTTGGGGTGCTTTTGCCCCTGGAAGATTCCCCATGATGCCACCCAACTGTTATTTTGTTCTCTCCTCAGGTTTCATTGTGTTATTTATAATGTGAAAATATTTTTGTATATGTAGACCCTCAAACAGTTTATTGTGCCCATATATAGGCTATAACACACATTTGAGCTGGAGCATTAACAATGGAAGACCTGAGAGGCTTACTTAATACAGTGTGTGCAGACACAGCCAAGTAACTATTACCAATGACAGGCTCTCTGACTTTGAGAAAATGCAATTTCAATATGGTCACGACAAGGCGAATAACAGGATAAGGTTTTAAACAGGACCCAACTAAAATAGTCATCTGTATATGTTTAAATACAATTATTATTATGCAGGCAGGTCAGAAATAAAGTAGAAAACAGAATAATTGCATGACAATTGCTAGTATGAAGATTCTTACTGAAAGATTTGTTTTCAGGTTTATGGGGTATGACTTTATCTACTGTGCTTGACGTCTTTTGAAAAGTGCAGGATAGTAATGGAGATGGACTTTTATCTGTTTTCCATTTTCCACAAATGATTTCTGAATTCCTGAATAAGCAGGGAAGCCACTGGAACATGAAACTAGTGAAGAAAAGCAGATTTATCAGGTGCAAAAAATCTGAAATGCCGTAGCTTGGAAAAAACAACTAGACTTATCACATGACCATGGTTTGAGATAGAGAATCCCATGGCTAGCTTACTGGTGACATTCTCCTGGTAATTCACATCTGAACAAACCTCTCATTTCAAATAGTGCAATATCTAATGATGAAATGGTTGGTAAAACATTCTACTTGATTGACTCTTTGTAGTAAACATAAAAACAGATGTAACACTTGGTACATATTCTCAACTCATTGTTTTAATTGGGATATGTTACATAGGAATTTTATTGGAATGCTAGGTTTCTCACAATCCCAGTCAAACCATATCATAAAAGAAAGAAAGGGTGAGCAGGCTAATGCTCTTTGCTTCTCGGGAGTGGAGCTGTACCATAAATCCTTTTCAGGCACATGCACAGATAGACACCAACATAGGCTGCAGCATATGCCCCTGACTTCAGAAAGCAAAAGTGCCCTTTTGACTGCAGGCTGTAGCAGTTTAATTACATTACATTACATCAGTTAGCAGCTGAAGATTTCGAAGACGCTGATGCATCCTTTTTTTTCAGCTTAGTATTTTGTTGTTATTGGAACCTATACAACATCTGTTTATATGACGTGTGTATACCATTGTTGCATAGGCTATTACTCTGATAAACAGTGTCTGTGTTCAAAGAGGGGTGGGATTTGCCTACCAATGAAAACTGAGAAGTGAAGTTCCTTCCTTCCATTTATGCTGTTGGTAACTTTGACAGACAACATGGTGGAACCAATTGGAAAGTTGCGTTCGAAAACTAGAAGGTGTAATTTCACTTGCATTGTTTTTTATCTTGTTTGGGTGTTTCATTGAATTTCACACTGCAATCTGTTAACCATAACAAATACCCCCTATTCATTTTCAACCGTTCATATAAAAAATCTGGGCTGAAATCATCTTTCAGTTGGCAGTAGAACCCATATAAAACCACAGCCAGCTCACAGATATATTTTATCATTCTTTTGAGGTGGGTGGTCAGTCACTAAAGTGCCCATTCTTTTTTATATTGGCGTGTCTGTCCTGCTGAATGTGTTGTGTGGTTATTATTTGCTTTGCTGTGTGTTGCCTTCATTATGCTGTTGATTAGTGATTTAGTGAGAACTAAAATGCAGTCCTGGTTGTTGAATGGTAGCACGTATAGCCCTGCTGTAGCCTACTAACTCGTTGATGGTTGCAGTGCAATGCACAGAAAGACTTAAAACACAAGGCCAGGGAGTTACAGCAGGCAGAAAAGGGAAGCAGGCTAGCAGCTCCCTTAGAACATGGATCAAGCCAGGCATACCATGATAAGTGGTTAAAGTTGGACTATATATCTTATTTATTGGCATAGCAAAGAGTCTTTGTCAACATAAATGTATGTAAACTAAGCGTGTGCACGAAAGGTTTGTCTCCGTGTCATCCCCCATACAACATTTAGCCTCTAAACCACACAGTAAAATGTTCAGTGTTAATTAAACTCTAACAGAGTCCAGTGGGGATCATGTGTACTCTGTAAGATTTGATTTAACACTGAACATTTTACTGTGCAGGCTTTTCTAGAAAAAACTAAATTTCAGTTATACAGTCAAGCTTACCACTGGTGTCCCTTTTTCTGAGAATATGGCCCCCAGATATCTGTTCATAGCCCTGATCATTTTGATATAAATCCAAAGTTTTGTATTTATCAAAGAACTGGTTCAATAGATGGAGGCGCTTCTCAAATGTGAGGTTTGAGAGATTTTATTTAATACAATCTTTTCTCCCCACAGTTGAGTTTATCATTTTCTGTTTGAACTTCAGTACTTGAAAATTAGCATTTTCAGAAGATAGGCAGTATAATGAAAAGTCATAACCTTTAAAGATACTTTGGAACAGTCAGTGTTTACAAAAAAGCTAGGTACTGAAAACTCATTTCATGGTTATGCACACCATAAACATTAGAAAAAAAAACCAAATAGGAGGTATTAAACCTTTCCAGAATAAACTGTCTCGAAAAAAGGAACTAACCATTTGTAAATATCTCAAACCCAGTTCTGTGGTTGGAATTTGAAAAACTGAGAGAAAACCATTTTAGATCATTTTGATCATAGAAAATTAGTTATTTTTTGAACCATTTTGTTCATGTTATTGATTGCTGGAATAATCTTTTTTGCTTTCGTAATATTCACATTATGTTAATGCAATGCAATTCTTGGTACTTAATGCAATTTGCCCCACCCCCTTTGCATTTTTTTCAATTAAAACTATTTAATTATGATTCATTGTGAGAAATGAAAGAGCAAGCATTTTATCTTTAGATGAAAAGGTACTATGAGAAAACAAAGCATGAGAGTTAAGGGGTATATTCTTCTGTTGAATTAAGGGGTATATTCTTTCTCACTGACATTTCAATATAAACACAATACCATGGGTTTCTCATTATGTTAGAAAGTTCAGAGAAGTTAAGAAAATGGAACAGCTTGACTATGTTATATAAATTGTCCTTGTTTTTAAAAAAAACATATTATGCCGTTATAAGACATTTTTGTAAAGAAATACACAAATGATGGAAATACAGTAAAAACAGTTAAAACTGAAATAAAAAATTTACATAAGTATTCATACCCTTTGCTTTAACATATTTTTAAAGTATCATATTTAATATTTGGTCGCATATCCTTTGCATGCTGTTACTTTCTGAAGTCTGTGACCCATCAACATCAAAAGACTTTCGATATCTTATTTCCAGGTACTGTTACAAGTGATACTATAAGCTCTCTGCATTTGAATGGATCTCTATGGGAATTGGGGGGTGAGACTAGATTCAGCTGTAAATTACGCTGGTACAGTATGGAACACATGGCTGTAAGTCATCAAGGGTCTGAGCTATCGAACGAGCCCCAAACCATCACTCTGTTGCCAGATATGGAGTAGATGTGGATGGATCACTGCAAAAGTTATTTCTCCTGACTCATTTTCCTATAGAACTCTATGGGGAAAAAAGTCAGGAGAAACAACCCTTAAAGGGATTCATCCACATCTACTCCATATCTGGTCGCAGAGTGATGATTTGGAGCTTGTTTGATACCTTAGACCCTTGATGACGTACAGCCATTTCACCAGTCATGTGTTCCATACTGTACCAGCGTAATTTACAGCTGAACTTTTTTGGAACGTGTTGCAGGCATCAAATTTGAAATTAGCGTATATTTACAAAATATATGTAAAAAATCATTTACAAATCTCTGCTTTCTGCTTTTATGTGCATTTCATATACTTTTTTGGAATTGGGGTTTGTATATTGTCAACACTAGTTGGCTCTTGTGTGAGGGTATGCGTATTTATTACCGACATAGCTGGTAAACCAATGTGAAGCTATATAAATTTACATTTATATATTCAACACATTCATTGGTGCCTCCATGTGACAACTGTTAAGACAAACACATTTAAACTACATTGAGGCAGGGTTTCAGTAGCATATGAATATGTTCTAATCTCAGATGTCAGTTTACAGTTGCATCCACACTGAAATTAAGCATGTTATTTTTGTATGACTCCATTGGCTGTTTTTCTGTGTGTCGTTTGTCATTCACTTGTGCCATAATATTCAAGGCAAAATGTTTATATGTACCATCTAGAAGTATAATCTGTGCCAGCTTTGGTAGCCAAGGGACTATGTATTACTAAAAGCAATCTGTAAATAGTAAAGGTAGTGGCAAAAGTCACTCTAAGTGGTACTCTAAGAGTACCTCCAGCACACGGTCACCTATCATTTACAATACAATTATGTAATTGTGTAATTATGGGTTTGGGTGGAGCAAAAGCCCGGAAGATTTCTGGCACCCCAGGACCAGGCTTGCCTACCCCTGAGCTAGCCTATATAGCATTGCTGTTTTAATTTGATGTGCTCTTTGCTAGCAAGCTCTACATAGATCAAGCGTTTTGACACATGACATAGAAACGGCCTCATGCAGCTTAGCGTAGCAAAGGTGTAAATGAAATACCTCTTAAAATGGGCTTGTAAGTGTTATGTAGACAATAAGAACATGTCTCATATCTCTTATGAATGCATATTATTTCTTTTTCAGTAATTCAGTAACTTTTTCCTGTCTGGTTTCTGTAAGGAAGTGGGTTGGTTCGGAGGACCAAACGCGACAGAAGGGGATTCAGACAAGTGACTCCGGAGAGACACCAATAAAACGGAGCAGACTCCTATAGGAGGAAGAGGGAAAAAAGGAAAACAGAAAAGCTCCAGCTCCCAATATGAGGGAGTGAGAAAGGAGACTTAAAAGGGGAGAAAAGGAAAACGACCCAAAAACTAGAGCGAACTGACAAGAAGTCAGCGAGAGAAATAACAACAACCTCTGCTCTCAAGATAAGAGCGCAATCTAAAGAGGTAACAGAAACAAACGGCAAGGAAAACAACCCGGAAGTATCGGGCGAAATGCTCGTAGGTATGAGCGAGAAACGAAAAAAGAAAAAAACGAACTCTAACCTCTCGATAAAAAAAGACAATCTGTAACCAATTCTAAAGTGCAGCTATCAAGTCCCGCGTTGTTTTAAGCATAAAGCAGAAACAAAGCGGTCGATAGAAAGCATTAGTCCTGTACCTTACCGGCTTGAACGTTAAAGTGAAATAACATGGAAGCGGCAATACCGGAAGTGACGGAGTAAAACGAAAACCCCTTTGTGGAACACAGAAAATCCGAGTGCCTTATACAGGTAAAAGAGAACGAACGCCCACAGAGATAAGTTAAGACAGGCACAACCATGACAGGTTTCACTATGGAAGACAATGGAGAAATCTACTTTTCACATTGACATTGGAGTTGTTTGTGTTGAATACCAGCAAAAAAGCCTGATTAAATACATTTTTCATACTTTTTCAATCCACTGTAGATAGCTTACATTACATTACATTCATTTAGCAGTCGCTTTTATCCAAAGTGACATACAATAAGTGCATACAGAAACATCATTGAAGTAACTACAGAACAGATAAGACAAAGCACATCCTTCCCATAACGTAGTAGCTATCCCTAATAATGAACATTGAATGTAGTTCACAGTAAACTGGGTAGATCAGCTCTACTACAATACTATTCTAAATACCATTATAAACTTCAACACACAGTTAAACAACAAGAGAGGTCCTAGGTTAGTGTATAAGTCCAGGTGGAGTCTGAAGAGGTATGTCCTCAGGCCACGATGGAACGCAGGCAGGGTTGGAGTAGAATGTAAGGGAATGGGGAGTTTGTTCCACAATTTACTTACAATTACACCTTTCAATTTCTTTGAAATTAATTTGATACTCATTGTTATTATTATTATTATTATTATTTTTACTACTAAAATTAATAATAATAATAATAATAATGATAATAATAGTAATCTTCAAACAGAATGTGACTATGGCTGTATCCAATACAAACATGGGGCACATGGTGGTAAACTATTAAGCAACATAACATAAAAAGCTATTTTCCAATTCCCCCTAATCATTACAGAACCTACCTGAGTAATAGAGTCTTCTATTCAGATAACACATACTGGTCCCTCTTCTTGCTTTCTTCTAACACTTCTAACACTTTTTCACTGTGTCAAAGATTGTGTGGCTAAGCTGTTGGACTGCAGATAGAAAATATGCATTGCCTGGCTGAAAATGTGCACTCTGCCACAATGGAATAGGACATGTCCTGGGATCGGCCCACAAATTGGATATTCCAAATTGGAAAATGTCCAAGAAAAGGAAACATTGTAATGGATTTATTGATGGTTCGGAGATTCAAACGCAAAGGTGGGAAGATCAGCTCGCAGAAGTCAGCTCACAACCATGAGGACCAATAATTAGGGGGAGAAAATAATAAAGGAAGAAAGAAAAGACAGGAAACTAATTCCTTAAGGCTAACAGCTAAAACGAAAATCAACCCACAAAACAGGCGAACTACTAAAACTAGTAGAATACCAACTTGTGTTTTTTTTGTGAATTGGAAGTCCAGATTCGAAAGAACACCACTGAGATAGACAATAATCCGTAGTGGAATAGAGGAAAATAACAGAACACAAATAACCTCGCGATAAGAACAAGGAACTTGATCTCCGAGCAAAAAACAAAGAAATAAGCTATACGCTTATCTAACTCCTGTTAGTGGAGCGAAACAAAAAGGAAAACACAGAGAGCTCAACAGAACCCCAAACACTTTGGGTAAGAGCACTCTTAGATAAGAAAGGAAAACCAAAAGAAACAAGAAAGCCTCTGCTCTGAACTCAGAGCGAAAAAGAGACTTGCTTACTTTCTAAACTTCCTAACCCTTTCTTTTTTAAACTAGCTTTCTAACTAATCTCCTATACCTTTTTTACCGGCTCGAATGTTACGTGGAATAACATGGAAGCAATGAGAGAGGCAGGAAGCGGGGTATAAATAGTCAACGGAAATGAATAACAGGTGAACTTACTAATGACGAGGCGAAAGCAAAACCCTGTCACGGAACAAAGGAAAATCCGATAGATTACCGGTAACGACAAAAAAGAATAAAGAGAACGCGGAGATAAGAGAAGGAAGGCAAGATCCATGACACAACTAAATCTCCAGAGCTCACGTAATGAGCCAAAAACAAAAGAACACTCACAGCTACCGTAGCTCAAAGCCGGTAGAGTGTAAAACCAAAACGAAAGTACAAAGAAACACTACCAGGCGGAAAACTATTTTATACCCGATTAAGTAGCTATAGCAAGTCCCCCCTGAACATAAACAGAGTTTAATATCAGGAGGTCGCTAGAACCTGACTATACCTGGCTCGAATGCAATGTCGTGAGACAAACAAGCACCGGAGAAGCGGAAGTGAGGAACTTAAATACCCTGCAGACAGAAGCACAGGTGAAAACAATAATGAGGGCTGCAAACCACGAAACGGAACGTGAAAAAAATCAGATTGATTCCCAATCCTGAAGGCAGGACGAGAGCCGCAAAACAAACGGCCACAAACCACTACACATATTGGATACAATTTTGAAAGAATAACAACTTTAATCATTGCATTAAAACAAACCTTTTATACAATATTTATTCTGGTCATTTTACTGACCAGTGCAGTCTTTATGATGAGCAAGAGGGGGAAAAATCAAATAAGTCCCATTTTCCTCATAATAAAATAGCCTGACATGAACAGATAATATCTGAATGGTTTTGTGTGAGAAAGCAAACTAATGTTTTAAAGTCAAAGTTAACCCAAGATGAAATTAATTATAAGCAATTCAAACTGCCTTTTTTGTGCAAATACTGTACCATGGTGCCTTTGAAGATAAAGCAAGTCGCACATATTCTGAATGGTTACGCCTCACAGCAAAAACATAGATCTGTTGTTGTAGAAAATCATTTTATGGCATTAGTGTAATATGACATTTGAAATTATGAATCCGTCATATTATACCAGACAGCCTCACAGTTTCTCTCATTAAATCTATTTTTACTTGTCTTGACATTCTTTGAAGAAAAAAACAAAAACCACACATTCGCATGATCACAAGGAATATTTTTTTTAAAGTTACTGATCTTAACAAAATTTCACTGTGAATGTAGAATGATTTTATTATAAAAGATCATCGAGATCATTATAAAATCAATATGTCAATATTTGATCTGACTTTTACTTAATGCAGAACAAAAATGCAACTCATTTTTCCCTCACCAAGTAATTGACAAAAAGGGTGTTTCATATTTGTAGCAGCTCACACAAACCCATTATGTACACTGAGAAATCTTAGCCTGAAGTCTTTCTATTGTCAGAGAGATAGTAAAAACCTACAAAGCAGAACTAAACGGATGTGACATTTTCCCAACAGAACTATTACCTGTCTGACGGGGGTGGTGGAATCACAATGTTTACAAAATCTTAATTGATGCGAATGGATGAGGTTGCCAATCACAAATAGCAGCGTGGATCTGCTTTCGGAGAGTGGAAAGAGACAGGAGAAGAAATTGTTTCCAGAACTTTCTGGCTTCGCATTACAGCTTGACTTTGAAATAAATCCATCCTCAGCCCAATAAAACCACGACTCCCCACCCTTCCCCCCAAGCTGTGATGGTTACATTTTGTTCCATAAGCCTGTACGAAACATGCATAGTCCAGTGGTATTTTCTATGAATGTGCAGAGGAAATTGATTTATGTAAACCGTCTCCAAATTGCATTGGCTAGAACAAACCAGGCCTCATAATAGTCTTATGTAACTGCAATCAATTCATCATGTTGGCTCTTCTCTTTGAGGAGATTCAATATTATTCACCTTGACAAGAAACAGAGTATTTATAGAAATAGGATTGTCAGCCTGACCAAAAAAAACAGAACAGAACAGAAAAACAATATAAAAAAACTTATTTGGTACTGATATTGATTTTTTTTTCAAAACACACCATTACAAAATGGAGATACTGTTTCAGCTGAGTTGACAGTCTCAACCTTTATTTATTAAAAATGTATCATTATCCCA
The DNA here is from genome assembly GCA_022702515.1 of Ilyophis sp. 1 JC-2022. Classification (NCBI taxonomy): domain Eukaryota; kingdom Metazoa; phylum Chordata; class Actinopteri; order Anguilliformes; family Synaphobranchidae; genus Ilyophis; species Ilyophis sp. 1 JC-2022. The sequence continues at coordinate 117,989,751 of CM040403.1, forward strand.
AAGATTTTGGCTGAAAATGTGTTCAGTCCCAAAAAAAAGAGGCATGACTACCTTCCCATAAACAAATCGACATCAAGGAGTGAAAATCTTTTTTTAAGGCAAAAATTTCAATATTGTTAGAATGGTTTGGCTGATTTATAAGTGTTAATGCATTGTTCTCTTCTCAGACTAAACATGCTAGTCTGCAGTCGCTTTAGCATAGTAAATACATGTAGGCAGGAAACCACGTCTGTGCCAGGATAATACCTAAAACTGGAACATGCAGTAATATGTAAATAAGCTTTGGTATGCTTCTTATTATTTTATTGTTAAGACAATGAGAGTCTATATTGTTGTTGTAATTTAATATGTAAGTTTATATTTCAGTCAAACTGTTTGTGTGTGTGCGTGCATGTGTTTATGTGCACAAACATAGCCTAATTTGATTATTAAAAGTGGAATTGTACATTCTCAGATTGAACACAGACAAAGGCCATAGATTAACTTTTAAATTGAATGTTAGTCCTGACATAGACAGGAACTCTCATTATGGTTTCATAACGCACAGATACACACAGCTTGCTCAAAAGTATCTTATTAGGACTTCTTGTTCATTATATCCAGACACACTGGTCATTTTCACCTTTGTTTGTGTAATTATGAACATTTGATAGGATACATATTTTACCAACAAAAGCTAACACATTGAAACCATGTCTTAGCCTTGGGATGTATTTCCCTTTGTAAACATTCTTTGGTTAAAAAACATAAATATATATTACATAGAAATTAGCGGTTCATTTTAAGCATTCCATTAGCGTTACATGTTTGCCCTAAAGCACACTTGTGTATTGTACTAATGATGGCTTTCAGAGTAGTGCCTTATTTTCTTCTTCCCGGAAAAAAAGACAGAAAGATATCTCCATGGTAACTGCTCCTGTTGACACAAAGATGATAGCTTTTGAGCAATTCTAATATAAGCAACATTTGTTAGATTTCCACTGAATTATGCATATTATGACAAGGTGAATGGAATTCACTATAACAGCCTGGTTGCGCTGCCTTTATTTGAAAAGGTATATTTAGAGTGATGTTAAACAGAGGCTTTGCGCTAGAAGATTGATTCACAACCTTTGCTGATTAGCTGATCAGTGTAAGAGCTATCACTCACACAGGACCACTATCATAACCTATGTATGCAATATCTACCAATAATGTCTCAAAACCACTCCAGGGCACAGCACACAGTGTGTATCTGAAGAGGATATGGTGGATCTCATTTTCACCATTTCATTTTTGAAAAAATTGTACTCCCTGAGTAGAATATTGAACACCACTCAAAGTAAATGAAAAAGAGCAGCTGGTTCCTGAATAATCCAATTTCTTTGTCTGACAACTTTGTGGCCCTCATATAATCTACCTGTGAAAAATAGATGGAATAGAAAAATCCTCAAATGGAAACAATAACTTTCTCCACAAAAATAAAAGTCAGACATTCATCAGGGGCCAATGTTTCCCCGACGTGTGCCCAGGGAGACTCTCTGCTTTAGCTATTTATTTTCAAAATACAGGTCAATATGCTGGTTTTATCTCCAAAATACACGTTTTTCAATCACTTACATGTCAAAATATGTAGTGGGTACTCTTATTTTAATAGATACTATTATCTAGCCCGCATAAACTGCAAGGCTGTTCCTGTTGTGTGTGTCTGTGTTACTGTTCTCATGCCTGACTCCTGTGCCTTTATCTTTTTTGGTTTCTGTGCAGAAAGTCTCCCTGGTTCCTGACTTCACACGAATCTTGAGACTGGACTTGATTGCCTTGTCCTTGGCTTATCCTGAGCTCTTGATCAGAGTAATTCACAATGGTTCCACCGTAAGGTATATCAAATTTTCTGCACACAGTCTATTAGATCATCCATAATCCTCTGGGATTAACACTCAGATTTATGATGCTGAAAGAACAAAAAATGGTCAGAAATAAATATTAAGCCTAAGTAAGGAGCAGTTATATAAACATATTACATATTCCTGGATAATAAATGATTCACTGCAAGGCTACTGCTATCGTACGCGGGTTCTTTAAGATGTCATGTTAGAAGAGAGTCTGGGACACAATATATTTCCAGAATAGACAGATCATAGGTCAGATAAATGATTAAACAATACATAACAAATCAAACATGCTGCAATAAACCACATGACAATTCCATGTCTATTCTAGCATTTATCTTATCTTCTGGGTGGAAGCAAGAACCTTCAGCACCCCACTGCACAAAACCACTTTTCTATTGCTTATATGTCGAGTACGTTGGTACAAGTTACCAGCTGCATATATTCAGCTTCAATATTGGGATTTACACTTTAGCATGGCCTTCTGTTTTCACCATGTTTATTGCGGGATGGCAGGGTTTGTCCAATTAATTATGGTGCTCACTGTAATTGTCAGTGTGTCTATGTGTATATTTAAATGTAGACATATCAGAAATGTAGGGGTAAAAGCTGTTGGCGGCATATGAAAAGTCACAGAAGGGTAGTGTCATGAGAGTGCAAAAAATATAAATATATAAATATACAAAGCCAGGCTTCATCTGTCCATAATGACAGAAGTAGCAACTGTTTCACGTAGGAAACAGCTGCATGCCTCCTATGGATCAGGTAGCTGGCAAGCCTTTAAGGCTGATGTGTTATACTCTGGCAGAACACATGCATACACAGTTTTTCTGGAGAAATGTAAGGAAATGTAGAAAATGTCAGGCCAATGTGGATTTTGGCCAATTTCCTAACAATTTTGTATTTGAATATAGAACCTGATGTTGGAACTGGGCCAATGTTTTCCATGTAGAAAACCTGGATCTTTTTGCAGAAAGATAAAAATGAGCTCCTCCGTGTGCCACATAACAGAGGAGAAGACAAATCAAATGCTGCTGCCTTTAGCATGCCAAATCACACTTGTGTTAAGGATAATGGCTTTCAATCCTGGCAGTGTGCTCATCGGAAGGAAATGGTGAAGGTAAAATGCAAAATCTCAATCATATTGCAATGCACCATTTGTGTCTTATTTTGAAGCAGTATTATTTTTGATTAATAAAAATACAAATGAAATGACAAGCATTCATATGTATGTGTGTATACACACAATGTTGGTACAATCACAGCATTGCCATCCATCATTGGTCAAAGTATGAGTATATTTTGCACAGAATACTTAAGGCAATTTTATACAAGCATCCTGCATACCCTATTTTGCAGACAAACAATAGCATTTTAGATTGAAGAGGTGAAATGATTAAGAATATTTTACTTTGTTACCATGACAGCATGCATTTTTCATGTGCAGAGTGCAATTACTATAGTTTCAATGATGTAAAATCAAGAAGGATGATAACAAACAGCAGGGCCAAGGAAATATTGCCATTGCAACCAGGTTACCATGGCAACTGTGATAATAATCCCAGTGATGGATGTATTCTCTTGCCGTTTCCATTTTGTATGGCTATAACATTCGGAGACAGTTTTTAGCATAGATTTTTATAGTTTATTAGTCTGTCAGAATAGTTTATGAGACATGTTGTTGCAAAGGAAATGACTTGAGTTCTAGGGATTGATAAAAATGCCAAATTTTCTGTTTACACATCCTTTGAACACATTATAAAAAATCCATAATTTGGATGGAAACTAACTTGTTAATGTTAACATTTTGAGAGTGACATAAGACCTATTTTTATGTAAGACAGATATGGACATACAGTACATGATACAGTACATAGAATACAATAAAGTATGCATGCTCTGTTAAAGCACAGTAGTCCATTTTATTCATTGTAGGAAATAAAATATCTTAAAATGGCAACAAAAGCATTTTAAACCAACTTAAGAATAATATATTTTAGTATATGACACATCCTTTGAGTACAAGCGAATTATTGTTTCAGTGTGTTTATTCAGTTAAATAGTCTAACATTAAATGTATTTGTTTTAATCTGAAAACTCATCATTATCATATTTTGGATTTGTGTTTCTCAATAACAATCTGCTCCACAGATATAAACGCTGCACTTGGCTTGTGCTTTTGAGTTAATATTATGATTTATACTGTCAACTAATTCAATGTACAGTGTACCTGCAGCTGAGTTGCCTCACAAGGAACTATTTAATGTGACCTTGTTTATTAGCCTAAGCAACAAAACAACAACAACAACAGGTTGTTAGTAGATTATAGTTTGCATGTCTGTTCTGCACAACTTTACCTTTTGTTAATATACCCATTTCAACATTTACAGTAAGCATGAACATTTCGTGAGAAATATGCACTTCACAGTCAAATTACATTTCCATTTTCGCACAAAGCTTGAGCCTTCAATCATCTTCTCTTGTTTCAGATCTCAGCATTTTAATGGAAATAAGTAACTAATTATCACATGCCTGTTTTATAATGATAAGCTTTTGTTGGATTTAATTAAGTACATTCTGATACAAGAAATGTTGTTTTGCAAATGTTTGTTATATAAAATGTTCATTTTGTAGTCCTCTGATAGTGCTCACTTTTAAATGAGTTCACAGCTAAATGTACTTACCTTTATTGCACATTTCTTCGGGTAGTTTTGTTTTATTTGTTTGGAGGCATAACAATACAAACATACCATTCTGCATAATCCAGTTAAATGACACTTATTCACTTGTGAGCACAATACCCAACACATCTGTTCGATGCGATAAAAGAAATTATGTCAAACATACACATTTAATCACATACTATACGAATTTGAGTCCTTGTTCCAATGAGTAATGTCTGCACATTGTTTTCCAATTAAAAATAACCGTTTTTAATTTATTCAGTAGTATTACAATTTGCATGTAACAAATAGAAAACTTTTAATTAATGTTCAACATTGGATAGACCATATTCAGCATAATTGCAGGAGCACATCTGAAGAAACGAATGAGCCAGATGAACATGAATGCAGTTTTTAGAAGAAAGGAATACAAGCTTGACAAATGTAAAACAAGGGAAGTGTTGCCATGTCCTTATTTTACGATAAAAATAATGGGATTATTATAAATGGGCAAATATTTGTGCAACAGAAACTCAAGGGCAACTTAAAGCATAACTATTCCATAAATGTCAAATTTGAATATGTTGCCATTTACTTTAATTATAGACTTACCTTATTATTCTCTGTTGTGCCTCCAATTTTATTCTCTTCTGTGGATTATAGAAAATTGCACTTGCAGATCAACTTATTGTCACTATTTCTTTCTGTGTACTTAGTCGCAAAACATTTGAATTTGGTCTCTTAATGGCGCTAGTGTGTGTGATGAAGGGCAGGGAATGGCTGCAATGCCTCTATGATGAGTCGGAGGTATAGCACAGGTGTGTCTAATTAAGATGCTAAGCGCACTACTTTGCGCGTGACCTTATACCCCTGCCGTTACTTCCCCATGTTAGTTGGCGCAGTTTCACATGAGTGGTGATTATGTCTTTAATATGTTATAAAAACACCTTTTGAGTGTTTCTGTAATGGATTCCTAATTACAGAAAAAGATATCACCCATTGCTATTTTAATGAAACTGTATGCTAAATGTATTCTGATGCTGTTAATCAGTGATATCTGCTCATTTACTTACAGGAAAAAATGTTAGTAATGGTAAACCTTTATGATTGTCTACTTTCTAATGTAGGTTTTTTTTTACACTAGAACATGCCATTTTTGTTACACAGCTATGTTTTGCTGCACCGCCTTCATCGGAGACTGGAAGAATGCTGCTTGGAAGAAACGCTTCAACATGAAACTTTTGGGTTTTGTCAGCAAAGTGCAGTTGGAGGTATGTGTTTTATTGACAGTACTCTCTGTATATCTCACATCTACACTACCTTGGATGCGTGTGTTCATCATTCATGCGCATGTCATATAAATTACTGTGTGACCAGCATGGCCAGCATTTGCCACTCCAAGTAGCATTCCAGGTAAATACATCCATTTTATTGTTATTCATTTTATGCACATATTTTTTTAATGGGAAGTTGTAAGAGAATTATGTGGTGAAATTTGGACAGCTCTCCGTCTGTCTGCCAATATCACTTGTACAGGCATAGAGCACAAGCAAATAATGTATTCAGCTTGCAAAGGTTAAATTATTAATGAGCACAACTGATACATTCTGCAGAAAATAAATACATCTAGCTAGCTTACACAAGTTCAGAATAAGCTTTTTTTCCGTGAGGTTTCAATATACTCAAATAGGGTATTAATTCAGTCAGTCAATTTCATGTAGCTGTCTATTCAGCAAGCCGTCTTGTACAACTGCAGTGATTGTCCTGTTTTGATTACCATGCGGGAGAACAACTGCGCCTTTTTCTTTGACTTGTTGGGACAATATTACCATTCATGCAGTTGCACAAGTGTTGGCTTGAACATAAAATGCAGTTCATTGACCATAGAAACTGGTCACAAAAAGATAACTCTCTTCCAAAAGAGCCTGCTGAAGTGAGAATGAATGCTATCCTTATGCCATGGCCACCAACACCACAAACCTTCCCTGCCATTGAATAGCCACAGGTGCCTGAAGGGTTGTGTAGACAATACTCGTCTACAGAAGCAAATAAACCTGCTATTTTACAAATCAAAGAACGATGGAGTCACTTCAACATAATTATCTTACTGTAATTCACCGTTTGAGCATCGGAATGCTCTTGTCCGTAGCGAGAGACAAGAACCCTTCTTAAATTTTTCTCTATTCCAACAAAATATGCAACATTTCATGTGTGGGTTAGACTCCTATAGAAGGACTTACATTAAAATAATATCTAAATAAAAATACTTCCTTTCAATCTACAGTAGCATTATAAGCAGCTCAAACTGAATGTGTCAGAACCCTGTTACCCTAGTCACGATGCTGACTCCTATCATTTTTTCAGTTCAATTATTCATTTAGTATGTACAAATACTTATATATTTTTTTTCTATTTAGTTGGTTGCTGATCAATATTCATGTAACAGATGTTCAGACTACCTTAAAAGCGATCGGTTCATTTTATTCCTTTTGAATTGACATAACGTGAAGACACAAAATAAAAAATTTAAGTAATTTAACACAGAATTCTTTGTCTTTTCTCATGCTTTTGCACTGTATGGGACAGGTATACAGTTTCCACTGGTCATTCATAACTGGGGAAATAAAACAGGAATAATCTTCTTTTTAATGTAAGTTTTATGTTTATTTATTTAACCATTTAGTTGCAAAACAGGTTGACTGTACTTATCTCTCATTTGAGTAATTTTTCTGTATTTCACGCATGTTTCAGTGACAGCCTATAGCCATTCACTTCTTCACTCATTTACAATGATAGACATTAAATGTGGCTTACGATTAATCCAGTCTTTATTTATCAGCCACTGGCTGCTTTCCTGCAACAAAATGAAAGGGGCTTGGAAATTTCATGTAATTACACACAGGATGTTTGCAGAGAGGCAGAATTTGCCTTTAGAAATACACAGCATTCCTCTTCTTTCCTAAAGCTTGCCACTTGAAACATTTTCACAGCTGCAGTGTTATTGATGCAGCACTTAAGTATTAAGTGCTATGAACTCAGCGCAAATGGTGAAAGTTGTGCTGAAAGATTGTTATTAAATCTATATTTCTGGGGTCAACACTGACTAGTGACAATGGCAGTAAGCGATACACTCGGAATAGGCATTTTAATTTTAGTTTCAGCTTACTTCAACCAACGCTTCAACCAACATATTTGAGGTTTTGGCTGTTTTTTAAAGATGTTGGCCCTGATAGTCCAATGCCATTACCAGTGTCAATTTAGCAAACTTATGCAAGCCTTTTACTTCTTTGTTAGATCATTGGCTTTATTCGAAGTGGATTGTAGACATTTTATGTTCATCTTCTAGGATATCTAGAACTCTATGTGCTTTCTCTCTTTTTTGAAAAGATATTCTAATAAATAAATGTAATATTTGAGCAAACAGACAAATTTGTATTACCAACTTTAAAAAAACACTTGCACACAGACACACACATGCAAGTGCACACACAAGCTCCCTGTAGTTATGAATAATAAATGTATTATCAAAACTCAATAAAGTCTCTACTTGCTCACACATATTCAGGTGGAGATGGCCTGAACTGTGTCAGCTTGGGGCCATTCAAAATTGTGTTCTGGATTTGCATTCAATTTCCAATGGAACACATGACCTTGGATTTCTATTAGCAGTGTTAAAGGTCAACTGCCCCATCACTCCACTCCTACACACCAGCTGTTAATTCAAGGCAATAGAGTCATTCTGGCAGGTTTTGTGAGAAGAGCCTGTTTTCTGTGCAATGTGTGCACACTTTGGCTTGAATTCAGTCAACATATATCCTTAGATTTAACTTGTAATTAAATTCAAATGTTCACAAACTCAAATTGGCAATTTCAGTGACCAACAAAATTAACTTTGTGAAGAAAAAAAGTGCCTTTTTATTGAAGTCCAAGTTAAATCCAGCGCTTAGTATGGAAGCTTGCTTGGGAATGAATGAGACACAAGGAGATGGAGACAGATTCCTCAGTTGAATAGGCTTGTTGTCCTAAACTTTGACTAACATTTACACAAAAGTTTTAAATGACATTTTCTGCTTGGTTTGGTTGTGAAAGTCCAGCAGTCTCCACATTCCAAGAACGACAAAAGACATTTGACTTAAGCATAAATAAAGGATATACTGTAAATGGATCCAGGAGAGACTGATCATGCTATCGCTGGTCTTCATTATCATGCATACACCTCTTAAAACCTACTTTGTCTTGATTTACCACTTATGCCCATGTTAAAAAAGGTTAAACTTGAAATATACTTTTTCAAAGCAAACTTTTAGTAGTTTTTGTACTAATTATGTACTTTGTGCTAAATTGGCAGTGATTTTAGTATATACTAAGTGCACTAAAGTTGTTCAAAAGTAGAACTTAAGTCATACTTAAGTGTACTTCAAGTGCACTGTGCATGTTAAAATGGGACTATTTTTAGTATACTTAAGTGCACTATGTCTATGTTAAAATGGGACTATTTTAGTGTACTTAAGTATATGTAAGTACACTAACAAAAAGTATGATTTGATAGTATCTTAAATACACTTGCAGTACAATTTCATTATGTCACCAATGTGTTTGAAACAAACTTTAAAAGTATTACGGTGTGTTTGAGACTATACTTGAAGTACACTTTTTAATAGTACATTTTAAACATACTTCAGATTAAGTACAAAAAGGAAAAGTATACTTGTAATAACCTTTGTATATTTAAATTATATTTTTTTTATTACACTAAAGTATACTACTTTTTCACCTGGGTGTGACTGCAACAGTGAAATCCATTGTCATTGCTATAAAATCTTTCATAAGCTTCTCCGGAGTGTAGCTTGACAGTAATAAGCACATTTTTGTAAAATCTGCTGACAGGAGTTTTTTTTTAGTAATTAACTATACCAATATTTTAATGCACAATATATCCTGGTCACACGAGTGGACATAGCGTGCGACATCCCCATACATCTCCTGCTCATTTGTCAGGCTGCCCACCTCAAAGTCTTCCAGTGCAATCTCTGTGTGGTGTAGGCTACCTGGCAGCTTGCTGAGGGAAAAATCTTTTATATATATATTATACTTCATATTTATCAACAGGCCTACAGTAGCCAATGGGAATTCCAAATTGAAAAGATGAGAAAACTAAAAGTAAAAACTGGAGAAAAGCACTGTTGGCCATTTTTGTTTTTGTACTAGTGTGGATTGTCCAGTACTTAAAGTAATTTTTTAGAGAACACCAGTAGCTGTAGCTAACTAATGATAAGGCAATTTTATGATAATGACTATTTGTTGGTTTCCTAGGTAACCAATAAAGAGTTATGGCAGAGACACCAAGCCTGTCTGTTTTCTATCTAGAAAATAATGGCTAACTATAGCTAGTCAGCCAGTGTTATTTTTATGTAGAATTAGAAGTATAGTTTTGGATAATATGCTAAACTCAGAATGTATCTGTATATTCCTAAGGGATAGCTAGCATAAAAAGCTGTACACAATAGTAACATAGAAATAAAATATTTTTCATGTAAATATATACTGCGCATACAATGCAATCAGTGTCAAGACATCTAGAACTGCCACCAAGGGCCCAGATTTGTGTGACATCACCTCAAAGCCTAACATAGTAAACAATGCAGATGAATGAATATGTCACAATGTATTATTATAAGCAATTATTATATTCTACATAATGTACTGTATATGTGCTCAATGCATCTTGCCATTTAAAAAGTCATTACAATATAAAATTGTCAAACTTTTATGTTTATCTAGCAGCCAGAAAGTGTTTCACACACACAGCACTTACAAGTAAAAGGCAACAGCATACACCCAAAATAAATAACTAAATATGACAGACTAAATAACCTGCAACCTTTTTGTTATCAGTCTAATGCAGTATCTGCAGAAGAGGGGAGTGTGTCATAAATACAGCTGGTGATGATTGTATTACATTGAGGTTCTTAAGAATCACACAATCTGATGATTGTATTACATTGAGGTTCTTAAGAATCACACAATCTGTGTTCTGGCTTCAATACACACTTGTACTTAACATTGACCCAAGAAAATTACATTTTTATTTCTTCATGAATGCAGTTTGGTCAGTTCAGCAATCACAATAGGAAGTATAAAGTATATATAAAGTATATAACTTTCCAGTCAAGAATGTTCAGGTTGTGGTCATGCTCCAAAACAAATAATATCAACGGAAAGTATACATCAGATTACATACAGTTGTCTTGTTTTTGTAAAATCGTGTCATGATGGCATGGTATTGAAAAGTGGTGTGAGACACAGAATGAAAACATGAATACAACATATTATGAGAGAGGTCATGTATAACAATACAGGGGTCTCAGGAAATGTGCCAGTGCATCACTTTTACCAACAAAGCAAACGTCAGACATCATCACAGCAAAATATATACAATGATCAAGGGAGAAGAATGTGTTGGTTGAATGCCTGCATGCATAGCTTGCTTATCTATTCAGCAGCCATGGCATTCTATTAAATTTAATATGCTCCAAATGTAAACCTAGCTGGAGTTTTATGGACAACATTTTCCCTGAATAATGTCAACTGCAAAACGAATAACTAATGCCTCAAAAACTGATAAATCTCTTGCCAGTAACATATAAATCTGGATGTACTAGATGTGTGCTGTATATGTCAGACTCTTAATTTGCATGTGAAACGAAGAGTAATGTTTATGTCATTATTATTTTTCAGGATCATCTTTACCTTGCATTTTTTTTACAATGTGCTCAGTAATGCCCAGTAATGGCTCAAGTCATCGTTTTCCTCCATTAATATGAAGTAAAAGCCAAGTGGGATTAGACTGAATTTAACTCAAATGAATGTATATAACATTTTTGTAACTTTTTAAGGTGGGTTATCATTCTGATAGTAATTATACTTAAGCTGGGAATCAAGCTGAGCATGTTTTCACAGTAAAATTACCAGACCATTAATGCCACCTTTCACTTTTTGATCTTTGTGAAATAGCTGGCCTATGAGCATATGAGATTGTTTCCGGCACAGTCTGAAATGACAGAGACGGCCCAGCAGAGTGATATTTCAATGAGAACAAATGATCTAAGGACAATTTTAAATTCAGTTTTTTTATTCATTATTAATTTCAGTTATTCATTATTGTGTCAGGGAGAGGACATTCTGTTAGCTGTGAAATGCAAGTGCTACAACACTCAATTAAGCACCCTTTCAACTGCAACCACTCAAAATAACTATTCAATATAGAACTAAAATGTTATCAGTTATCCAGTAATGTTTTTCACTCTGAATTATTCTAAATAAATTTACGCTGTGAATAAACTTATCAATTATCCATATTTCTGAATAAATAAACATGAAAGATCAGTTAGGAGAGCTGCAAAAAGTGAACTGACTGGGTTATACGAACTGGTATTATTCAGAGAATAACATGATGTGAAGTACAAGTTTGAGAAATCTTAGGGGCTAAAGCGTACGTAAAGAGCAGATACAAATCTTCATTTCATTTGAATTAGCATGTTCAGACATGCTTGTTACACTGACATATGTTATATAACAATATCTTTTGGGTGGAAAATTCTTGCAGCCATATTATTAAACGCATGTAACTGCATTTACACAACTGCAATTTAAGTGTCCCTCAATGACAATACATACAGTGCATTACAATTTGGCTCAGATAAAGTATCAAGGTCTCTTGCAATTTCATTTGCAAACCATATTCATTATTTAATTTCATGTCATATATGTATACTGTTCTAATATATGAACAAACAATCAAACTGTTCAGTACAACATGAAGTGTTGTATTCAGACAAAGTATTCAGGCCAACTACTGCAACATCAACTATAATTTGAAATGCACTATATCTTGTGTGCACACCACGCACAAACAATCTCTCTTCTTTAATTCGCTTACAGATTCTTCTTCTCTGAAAGTGTGATTGTAAATGGTATTGTAAATACAGACTAGCATGCCAGTGGACTGGAGAGTGTTTGATTGCTTGCCCACTATATTACTAGCATGAGGGGCAGTACTAGTATTTAACTTGCTCTGCCAATGTGAAATAGATTTCCTGTCACACTCTTTAGTCCCCATGCTGAGTCTCCTGTGTATGCCGTGTGACAGGTTGTGGACGGCACATTGAAAATCAAAAGCAAACTTAACTCAGGCTGAAAGATGAAAAATAATCATTTTCACGCAAGTCCCGGTTGCCAAGGTGACAGTTGCAAAAGTAAGACCAGGTCGATTCAAAGTGAGTTGATTCGAGAATGTGACACACTTTCATCCATGACTGATTCAGTCTTCCAAATGCAATGAAGTGGGTGATGCTGTTATAGCCATGTTTTTTATTTATTATTATCCTTAGAGTCAACATTTTGTGTGTTTAGGAAGAAATGTGGAAAATAAAACAAGTTCAGTAATATATCATGTTTTATGTGCTAAAATCGTGTAGCCAGATGTAATCCTTTTCAGTGATACATGTATGGCGAACCTTTCCATTTTCTTCTCAGTATATGGTCCTTAAAACAAATCTGGCCTCCTTTAAAACATTGGTGAGTTTCCACAGTTAAATGATATGGAAACAGATGTTTACACTGAAAATGTTTGCTCTGAGGAAATCTTTACTTTTATAATTTAATTTGACCACAAAGTATGAGTGAATTCACTTCAAAAAACATAAGAAATTCCATTATTGGAGAACTTTATTTTCTTTAAACAGACCATTTTCATATCATGGCAAAGCAAATAATTTAAGATTGCAATAAATGTGTCTCAATGAGTGAAATATTGTGTGTTGTTCTTTTTTTTTTTTAAACAAATATTTACGTAGTTTCACATTCCAGCCTCATGTGTTTCATGATCTGGCTTTCATTTATTGAAGCTCGCCCCAACACTAACATTTAGAAAATGCTGCCATATATGTCTTGGATAAAAAAGGGTTTGCTCAGACATGAGCTAGGTCATTGCCATCAAGCAGAATGTCATAACTGGGCTACTGTTGTGTTGCCTTAGTTGATACACAATGTGTAAAGACCAATGCAAGGCAACTGACTGCCCTGGGAACGTATAACACATTATAATGAAATAAAATATAATATTTTAGTGGCTCTAAGAAGGACAAAGAAGTGCAATAGACACACACAAGTCCTTGGGAGATTCCAGCTGATCAATGAAATGTAAATGTATTCCCCACTTCAATGAAATGCATATTGTGATACATATGTGTTACATTAATAAATAGCCGTGCATTAAATAATAATGAGTTTTCAGAAGAAAAACATCTTGCATGATGCATGGAGTCTTGCAAAAAAGCAAATACATTCAAATACATTCAATACCATTGATATTAATCAGTACTGCTGTAAGGTTGTGCGGGCTTTGAAAGATAACTGGGGTCAATTCAGCAGTTTCTGAATGTACCAGAGGTCTATAGCACTAAACGTAAAATGGAAAGCAAGGCGAAACGTGAATTTAAATGACCATTGTGATCATATTACAGCAATGCACTGTGTATTTTTTAGAATTACATGTATAAAATAATAAAGATTAAATAAAATATATACAATTCTCATTCCACTGGTTCATACTCAACCTGCACAGGCTATTCCCTCTTGTTCTTTTTTCATTTTGTCTACATCTCAGCATCTGTTTTGTTGTTTTATTCAGAGTGCATACCGCAATGCTCACGGATCCACTATTGCGCCAGTCAGACTACATTTGTTTCTGCTACGGATGCATACATAGTTAATCTGAATAGGTTTACATGAAGAAGCGCAATCTTCAGCCCATTTTATTTGACTGTGCATTGTGGATACTCCCGGGTCAATGTAATGTGCTCCCTATCTTGTGAGGCTTATCGAAGGTGACATCACTTTGGCAACACCTGACTGCATTCTCTAAACTTCCAATCCGCCCATTTTATACAAAGCACCCACTCCATTACAACTTCATGACAGAATCATTAAAGTAGAAAATAGAGGAGAATAACACAGGAAGACCCAACATCTTTGGCCTTTCAGATGTATATTTCTATTCTCATGTCAGAGATGGAACCAGAGCCTCTGGCTCATAAGATATATAAACAACACAGCTTAGAAATGCATCCGGCCATATGAAGCATAATTACAGCATTTTTAACATCTACGGCTAAGAATATAATTTACTCTCTCACTCTTACTGTAATGGCAACTCAGTGGCTTTCGCTCGTCATCAAGTAATTACTGCCAAATCGAAAAGGCAAGCCATATGGCTCTAGTTTTGCATAAGAAATTAAAAATACGCTTTTAAAAACATTGCATATGTGAGAATCATTAACAAGTAGACAGTAACAATAATAATGCAGCATATATCTTCGTAAGACAAAAATAAATGTAGAAAAATCACAGTGTGCTGCCAAACCATATGTTAATTAGGATGTCATAAATTCATAAATTGGCATCAGCGCATTATTACTGATGAAATTCAACCAATTTTCTTTGATGTCAGATGGTGAAACTTATGGTTGGCAGTGGTCAGAAGGAGAACATTCTGTCGCACAGAGACACAGCACTACAGATTTCCGTGGAAGTTGTTATGCCGTTATACTGTCTCTCCATGTGACTGTGCAAGTAGCTTTGAGCTACAGATAGGCAAGATGTTTCCTTACAAACAGTACGGGAAAATATTCATGTTTTTTAAGGGAATGTACAGAAAATGTAAACCTGGGTCTATGACATTATGACATGATAGTGCATGATATATAGATTGCCAGGTTTTCAGGATCCATGGGATTGCTTAATTAAAACGCAAAAATGATAAACGCATGCATGCATACCCACGCTCACTAGGATGTGTTTATGTTCATCTGCGCATCTGTACTATGTGTTTTGAATTAATGCAGTCATACAGTTCATTTCAATGCATAAAGTAAGCTAGTACAAGTAAACATGCAATTACAGCTACAGTCAAGCTCATACTTCTGTTGTGCATCTGAGTTATAATTTTTTCACGAGCTGTGCTTGGGTACCTGGGTTGTTTGGCACAGGCGATCCATTGTCTTTTGATGGAAGTTATGGCTATGACGTCCACACAGATCTTTGTGAAGTGTCACTCTGTACAATGGCCCTGACTTATGAGAAGCATTGGCATTTAAATTCTTGCCTGTACATAGAAAGTGGAAGCTGTGTCTTTCTGTCAATCCAGTAGATGCAAAACCTGCAATGACAGTGTGTGGGGAAGGGAATGGACAAGAGTGGCAAAACATAACTTTCTTTTCTTTATTTCAACAATTAATACATATGGACTCTTTTTTGTTGCTAGCTATTATACACTGCCTGGCCCAAAAACAAAGTCGCCGTCGCGCCCGTCATGCATAGTGTCCACTGTACAAGCCTCTGGAGGCAGTGTTATGATCTGGGGTTGCTTCAATTGGTCAGGTCTAGGCTCAGCAACGTTATGCAGCAATACAATGTAGTCAGCTGAGTAGCTGAATGTACTGAATGACCAGGTTATCCCATCAATGGGCATATTCCAGGACGACAATGCCAAGATTCATCGGGCTCAAATTGTGAAACAGTGGTTCAGGGAGCATGAGAAATCATTTTCATACATTAATTGGCCACCAGTCCTGACCTTAACCCCATTGAAAGTCTTTGGGATGTGCTGGAGAAGACTTTACGGAGTGGTTCGACTCTCCCGTCGTCAATACAAGATCTCGGCCAAAGATTAATGCAACTTTGGACAGAAATAAATGTTGTGACGTTGCATAAGGTTGTCGAAACAATCAAAACAATGTCAATGTAAACAATGCGCGCCGTAGTGTGCGACTTTTTGTTTTTGGCCAGGCAGTGTACGATGATTGCGTATGGGGCTGCTTGGTAGCAACATGGTCCTGTTTCCAATCAAGACCATTCTAGTGCCACCTCTGGTGGGCAGCCGCACAGTCTGTAAGTCGACCTGGATGACAGCATCTTAACGTCTGCTAATGACTCCCACTGGTTGATTGTGCATTCCTCCAGCTCCTTTCTGTGTGAGCCCAACTTGTAGACTACAGTGTGATAAGAAGTAATGGCTGACATAACATACTTCAGAGCATAGCACACGTTTGTCTGTGCTCTCCCATTATCTCTTAATTTGAGCATTTCAAATTAAGATATAAAGGAGAAAAATAAAAAACCCTGAAAAAGCAGTATTATTGGCTATTTTCGTAATGTGAGTCCTCCTCAAAGTTTTATTTTTATGCGATTTAAAGATATTTCTAACTATAAGCAACTGCCAATGGCTATGAAACCAACAACACAACATGTATTGTAATTTCCTGACACACACATAATTTCTATTTGCTTCCCTTTTTTTAAACTAAATTTGGAAGCCAACGCGGGGCTGAGCATATCCAATTCCCACTCCAATTTGGAATGGCCAATTGTCTGCTATCACAACTGCGTACACCTACATTGCGCAAACCCCACTTCTGATTCGGGAGAATGTGGACATCCACGGTTCTCCTCCAAAACACATGGTGTCGCCAGCTGGTTTTTGTCACACTACAGACCATAGCTAAGCTTGCAGAGAGCAGAGTCGGAGGAGGGACCTTTCATATGGGGCTTTGACTGCAATCTATGCGAGCCTGATCAACCAGCAGTGGTCGCTAGATAGCAATGAACAAGGAACCCTATCCAAATGAACCCTCCCATGTGTGATGCAATCGCCAATTGCACATCACTCTATGGAGCTACTGACCAAAATCCGGCACTGGCACGGTCCGGATTCGACCCGAGGCAGCACAGTGTGGTGCCTTAACCGAATGAGCCATCCAGCAGTCTGATTTGCCTCATTTTTTATAGCAGAAACACAAGCTCATTACAAACATTATATTATCATACAGAGCCTGATTTCCTCTGTGCTCTTTTATGTGGATTTCCATTTTGCGGTGGTTGGACAAACATTTTCAGAAGGGCTGAAAAATACAGCAGAGACCACTCAAGATTGTTACAGTGCACACAGGTCCAGGAAGTCCTGATTACCAGCGCTGTCACTTGCCTTTGTAACGGGCAGGAGTGTGAAGTATTGCATAAGAACTTTGACCTTAACTTTGCATGTCAGTCACCCGGTTGGAGCACTGTGTCGCCACACCTTCCTAATGAAAGCGCTTACACCAAATCACACCAGTAAAAATCCAGCTACCATGACATGCACATACTCATAAAAAAAATTATTTCAATGCTGATGCCCGTAAGTTTCATTGCTATTTTTATTTTTATTTGACTTACGTTCTTTCAATCTGCATACACTATGCTCAAAACCCACCCAAGGTTGAAATAGGATCACTGCAGTTGAATGTATGAGCCCCTCAAATATACATTCTTGCAATCCGATTGACCATTTTCCACACAAGACCACAAAAAAAGAATAATCTCACTGAAGACATCTGGCCAACTGTTATGGTGCCTGAATTGTTGCTACTTTGGCTGACTTTAACTTTAACCTATGCTGACAATACATTGAGTCCTGCTGCTGTTGACTCTTAATTAGCTGTTGACGTGGCCTGTATTTAAATATATGATGTCTAGGCTATAGGGTCAGTCTGTGTTTTGATCGACTCTTGAAGGCAAGATGATAAGATAATTTAAAGTGTAAATATTTACTTAATAAAATTACAATTTGGAGATAGTGTCCTACTTAGCTGAGATCATTTGATTTGTTTTTAAGGTCTTGGACTTTTTTTATCTTTTTGAAAAAAATTATTTTCCACACACAAAAATGCTCCAGGAACTCTCTTTGTTAAGTTCAGATTTGTTGTACTCTATTCATTATGGTTAGGTCATTTACTATTCACTTTATGACACATTTATTATCCTATTAATGGGTGTTATTCACCAGTCGAATACATGAAATGCCAACTGATACCCAAAGGTTAATGAAAACATAGCTTTTTTTGCCCAATGAAATAGCAGTTAACAAAATGCGCTTCAACAAAATTTCAGCATAGCTTTAAATGCTAATTAAAAGCATGGTTAACAATTTCACTTTGCTTTTAAAAGCTTTATGCATTTGATCTTTCACAAGTCACTCATTCACACGACATTACATGCTGATGCTCAGCTCAGATGGTGGAATGAATGCTTGTTGTGGTTCAAAAACATCCATTTATTTAGCAGTGGTATGAATTTTTACAGAATATTTAATTACGAAGAAAATATAGCTTAGCCAATGCTCCAGGAACTCAAAAAAGTGTGTTGTTTTTTAGGACACATTTTTATATATTTTCAGAAAAAAAATGATGTGTTGCCACCATAATAATTTTTTAATTTCTTTTCAATGCGCTTATATTGTATATTTAACCAATTTGTCAATATGTTTTGTATCAACCAGCAGTTTCTCTGAAAGAACTGACATCTGAAATCTACATCTTCAGAGGATGCTCTTAGACAACAATGGATTTATGACTAAGACTAAATTGATGCAGGGCAAAAAAAAAATTCAGCATTTGAGCAATTTGCATATATAATTCCATCTGCCCTCTTAGGGGGGAAAAAATGAAGATTTTACATAAAAAAATGTTAAGAATGCAATAGTTTTTGGGCTATCAGTCACACGCTGAGATGGGATTAACAGCTTGGGAGAAAGCGCTGACATGGCTCTGACCATTTAAAAGCTTGCTGTTGTCTGAATTAATATTCATCCTGCCTCTGAGTATTCATATCCAAACATTTAGCAGCACTACTCTCATTTCATTCAAGCTTTTGAGCAAATGGACCTGCAGAAAGATACACTTTGAATAGATCAAGGTGCCCTTATGCACCGCTCTCATCAATAATATATTTTCTAACATCCAATTCACTTATTATTGCTTCAGCTGTTAAATTAAGGGTCATTTAAAAGTGTGCGCATGTTTCATTATTCCTCTCTTTGATAAACATGTCCTTCTTATTATGTTGTAAAACAGTAATTTATTTCTTTTTTTGCCAGGTGAGATTTCAATTAATATGTAAATATACCATAATGGTGTTCCTATTCCCCCAGAATGTAGAGCAGACAGACAGAATGTGCAGTCTGTTCCTGTTATAGATTAGTTGTGGGCTGGAGGTTGTTAGTGTTGATATGTTTAGTTTTTTTATAAGAATGTGCCTTTGGAAGGAAAGTCAAGTACAATGTGCATGGCGAGTTAACTTACCAGTCATTCATTAAAATAATTTTCTGAAACTAAAACTGGGTGATTCTGACATTTATACACATTTGTCATTCTCCATATAAGGATTCTTTTTTACATGTGGTATACTGCCCATTTTGTTCTTTTGTAATGCTGTTTTCCACATTAATTTATAAAATTTTGAAATCTCATTATCTCATCATTTCTAAACGCATTGTCAAGCAGTTGTCAAACAAAAGCCAAATGGCACAGAAATGGCAAGCTCCTGATTATGGGGGCTGAGCTTGGTTCTGTCTCATGTGATTTTTTAATGGCTGACCCTTGCCTGCAAGGGTCAACACACAAATTATTATTCTCCTTCATATTATTGAAATACAAAGCATTTCTTCATCCATCACATTTTGCCTTAAGGGTTGATGGGGTTCTTCGGCATCACAGAACTCTCTTGCCCAACACAGTGGCTGTGTGGGGAATCAGTAATTGGACTCATTCAAAGCAAACACAAATTCCTTAGAATGGCAATGAACGATTTGAATGAATTAATGTTTTATTGTCGAATTAATGAATGTTTGATCATTGGTCTCTTCATTGGAATTAGAAAACTAGAAGCAACACAGAGGCAATTTAGGATGTCATAAATATCTAACGGCATTTGACAGATATCTTATTGATTAGTGTATTCAAGAACTGTAAAATAATATGTGGAGTAAAATTAAGAAGGCAGGTTGTGCTGCAGACTTGGAAGACCACATGGAAGACCAATGCTAATAACTGTTGGAGAATGAATATGTGTCAGCCAGTTTTTTTTTCTGCATGCTCTGTACTTTTCCACATTTTTGTGGTATTTTATGAGAGTAGGGGTTAAATATGTTATGAATCTGGAATTGGACTCTTGTCATGTTGCAACTTTGTGAGATTGCTACAGATGCATCATTTCAAGGAATACACTTTGACCTCTGTGTGTAGAACACAACCTCCTGTATCTTCCCCCAGGCACAGACATGCTCTCATTTTTCCTGATTTGTGGAAGTAGAAAGCCACTATTTTTCCTTTTCAAGCCTAAATTCTTACATAGTGCAGTAGTCAGCTGGGTACGTATGTAATGGCCAAAACTAAAACCTTCTCATATTCAGATGATATCTGAGAAGGGAATGATATAATATTTTATATTTGTCTTGATCAGTAGTTTGTTTTGCTTTGCTACTGTTACCAGTGGTTATACCTATAATTGGTCATACCTCCAAAAAACTTAATTTAGCAAATGCAATAAAGCTGTTCCCAATATAATAAATAATAAATAAGTAGCTTAACATTAATGCTGAAAGGAGAAGTGTTTAGACAATAGTACCAAACAAGTGCATTTTTTTGCCACCGGAACATACATAGTAAAGATGTACAACACCCTGTACACGTGCCTGAGATGCATGTTCAGAGGCTTTTTTGCTCAGATCATTTCAGTCGAACACTTCCAAGACCCCCACATTGATTTTATGTTATTCTATAGCTCCTGGGCCCTTTTCTCATTAAAATGAGAGAGAGAGAGTGAGAGAGAGAGAGAGCGAGAGAGAGAGAGAGAGAGAGAGAGAGCAAGAGAAAGAGAGAGCGAGAAAGAGAGAGAGTGAGAAAGAGCGATAAAGAGAGAGAGAGCGAAAGAGAAAGAGAGAGAGAGAGAGAGAGAGAAAGAGAGAGAGAGAGAAAGAGAGAGAGCGAGAAAGAGAAAGAGAGAGAGAGAAAGAGAGAGAGCGAGAAAGAGCGAGAAAGAAAGAGAGAGAGAGAGAAAGAGAGAGAGAGAGAGAGCCCTTCCTTCAGATTAATCTGTATAATTGTACAGCACAAGAATGCCAGACTGTCTAAACTCTATTAAATGTTTCATCTTGTTAACGATACTGAACAAAGTGTCAAGAAAATGAAAAAAAATGGCAGCCTTATCCAGATGAAAAATCACACAAGTCCAAGAGCTAACAGGAAACTGCAGGTTTCCACAGAGTCTAAGTATATAAGTGCACTGGGTAATCAGATCCGTAAAACCAAACTATTTAAAAATAGGACAAGGAGCGTTCATCTGGTCACTTTTTAATCAAGTTGTCTTTTCTATATAAGCAATCTGATACATTGATTTACATCACATGTACTGTAGATAGATATGTACACATACCAACATAGCTTGTTGTCCTCTATTCCATACCAACATGAACAGGACAACCAGATTTAACTCCTGTTAAAAAACTAGTCCAAACATGGAAACTTTTTTTATTTTTTTTAGAAAAGAACGTGTTACAAAGTATAAGTATAAAAAATACAAAACCTGTTGCCTCTGTGACATATGCCCTCTTTACACTTATTTTATTTTAGGCTTGGAAATCTGATTTGGATTAAGTCGTAGGTAAATAGTCCCCCAATTTTTCCATATATTAAATAATTTCTGCAAGCTCTGGAAACTGAAAGCTGCATGCACATCTACAAAGACACTCTCCAAACATGAAGGCACTTTAGATAATAAACCAAGACAAGCATTATCTAAAAAAATCTTGATTAATTAATTAATTGAGTAAGTAACTGGTTTAATTAATTAATTAATTTTGCAAATCTTGTGAAAATACAAGAAAACATAAACTCTGTCCCTGAAAATATGTCACAGAGGAGAGTAAACTGCAGATTTTTCTTTCCACAATAATCTAGCACACGAGGACACGCAATGATGAAGGATGACACCTCTTTGTTAGGCTGGGAACTGTTAGGTCTTTTTGAATATAATGGAAGTTGACAGTTGTGGGTTTATTTGTACTCTGTAAGAAGCGTTTTGGCCTCAGCTACACACTAGTTAATGTTCGGAGTCGTTTTTTTAAACTTCATATATTCATTGATTTTCTTCCCCCAATTCAGTGTGAATTTGTTCTCCGAGGGCTCAGTAGCTCTACTTTAATTTGAGGAATAAAGGTTGATTTAGTTTACTGATTACAAATTTAGCTTAACATGCAAAGATAGCAACATTATCAACATGAATAAATCAGACCTTGAGATTTTTTTCTCCTTCTGGGAGTCATGTTAACATGTCGTTATAGAAGAATTTATGGAAATAAAGAAATAATGGAAGTGACTGAACTAATTATTAAACATTACAGAAACCGTGATAATATTATCAGCAAACCCAAATTAATGTGTGCAGAAAATTGGTCTACTGAAGGGAAACTTGAGTTCTGGGACTAACCCATTTGACAACAGTTGGATAATATCTGCAATCCAACTTGGTATTCAAGAATGCTCACACAGTGCAATTCAGACAGAAGATGCTATAATGGCTAAACACATTTAATGTTTTTTTGCCAATGTGGTCTTCATGTGAGATGCAAACTGAAATCAGTCAAATGTACGTGAGCAGAATGGCCTGCTCTCATTATCAAGCATTATGTAAATATACTGAATGAACAAATGTTGTCTGATGAAATTATTTGCAAGCTGAATAAATTCAAATAGATACCATTTCTCAGAAACTGAGTCGAACCGTATAAAAGTCTACAATTATAACCCCCCTTAATATCTTGTACGTTTTTAATGATTCAGTGAAATCAACCAAGATAAAACATTTTACAAATTCTAAATGAATTTCCAAAAAATAGGTTTCACTATTATTAGCAAAATTAGTCAAAAATAAACACCCGCCAAGTGGGTATTCTGTCTTGTGGGTCACGCCGGCCAACCTGCCACTCTGGCTTCTAAAAAAAATGGAACCCACATTTGTATTACTACTGCGCATGCATAACACTGCGAGCAGGGTTATTGCAATCACTCACATCTGTGTGTCTGTCCATCTATTTGTTACATATTTGTTTCAGCCCATTAGGGAAAACCAATCAGGGGTTTTGCCTTGACTGCCCTATAATCGCCTTTTTGCAATACTCCTACTGAGAGAAATCAAACATTTATCAAGAGGACATACCGATTTTTGCTGTGCTAGCAGCCTCAATAGTCCAGAATGCAACAGCATGGCTTTGCGGGGATTGGGGGTGTGACCACAATCTCAGACTTTGCTTTTTGCCTTTTGTAAAATAGTAAAACTGCAATGGCTTTTGTAAAACAGTAATTTTGTGGTCAGTTCACAATTTCTTTGTTGATTTTGAGGTATGTGTAGCATGTTCGTGGTTTCCCACAGTGAGGAGGGAATGGTGGTGGCTGTCGTAGTAGAAGATGGGATAATTGATTGAATGATTGGATGATTGGAAGAGTGAGTGCTTGAATGAGTGTAAGGTACTCATTGGGATTGAGTGATTGGAAGGGAATGTTGGGGCTGGGTTCCCTGAGAGAATATAATGAAGCGCACCTGGGGTAAAAAGAGAGAACTGACGGAAGTCGAGAGAGCGCGTGTGTGGGTCTCTGGGCGCTTGCATGAGGCGGTGTTTCTTTTTTTTTCTTTTTTTTTGTTATTAGTTTGATTACGTTTTTTTTGTATAAATGCAAATGTGTTGTGTCGATGTACGGTGAGAACTTCCCTTCGAGGCAGGCAGCTGAAAGCAATCTGAGGTGCCTGTGAAAATAAGAACCACAAAAGCGGCATTAGACCCGGAACTGGCAGACAGCAACGACGGAGAACTGCAGAGCTGATCAGTGCGACAGAGCCAGTGTGCCGGGAAATACGGCGATGAGCTGTTGCTGGGGGAACTGACTTCCCTCAGACCGTAAGAAATGTATTTTCGCCGTATCTGGAGCAGCTGTAAGTGTGGGTCTCAGACCGGAGCGAGCGGTGGTTCGGGTGCGGGGAGGCTGGGTACTGTTGAGGATTGCCAACGTCCACCCTTTCCCCATTGAGTTACCCCCTGGTGACCATTGCCGGTATTGACCCCTCACAGGTGCAAGGTGGCTGCGACATGGTGCTGCAGACCCCCAACCCCGGAGAGGTGGTCATTGGCATTTGGACCACCCAGGCCCCAGCCGGGGAAGGGAGCCCATTGACAACCGATCAGCAGCAACGGTTCGAGAGCTGATTCAATGGTGGGCTGGGGTGTTTGTGGCCCACGAGGAGAACTTTGGTAAGACCGACGCTGTTCTCCATAACGTCCCTACAGGAGAGGCTCACCCTAGCCGCGAAAAGTATTGCCGTCTCCCTCCTAGTTTTTTCCCAGAGTTGCGGTCCCTGCTGCAAGAGATGCTGGAAAGTGGGTGATCACTGAGAGTGCCAGCTAATGGGCCGCGCCGGTGGTCCTTGTGAGGAAGATGGATGGGGCATAGTACTTACGTGTGGACTACTAGTGGCTAAACGCAGCGACGCATCGAGATGCCTACCCTCAGCCCCGGATTGAAGAATTGTTAATGGGCCTAAAACGGAGAGAGTGGTACTCTACCTTGGATCTCGCTAGTGGCTACTGGTAGGTGGAAGTCGACCCCGCGGACCACGAGAAGACTGTCTATGCCACTCCCATGGGCCTGTACCAATTCAATCGATTGCTGTTCGGTCTGATAAACAGATTAGCGACCTTCCAGCGATTGATGCAGCGGTGCCTGGGAGATCAGGTGAACGAATCACTCCTTATTTACTTTGACAATATTATCGTTTATTCCCCCAACTTCCAGGCCCACCTAAAGCCTCTGAAAGGGGTGTTCCATTGACTGGCCCAGCACAAACTAAAGCTGCAGCCCCAAAAGTGCCAGTTCCCACGGCGGGAGGTGAAGTATTTGGGGCATGTGATTGGACCCATGGGGGTGGCGATGGATTCGGAAAAGACCGCCGTGGTCCGGGAGTGAATACGGCCAGAGACGGTGCGTCAGGTGCAAGCTTTCCTGGGCTTTTGCTGGGTATTGGTGATTTATCCCCCCAAATTGTATCTCCCATTCAACAGCTGCTTGTAGAAACCGCAGCTTGGGAGAAGAAGATGCAGCCAGTGACCTGGACGGAGGAAGTGACTAGCTGAAGAGGGCCCTGCTGACAGCACCGATTTTGACGTTTGCGGACTTCAACCTTTCATTCCGGCTATATACGGACGCCAGCTTGGAGGGCCTAAGAGCGGTGCTGACCCAGGTACAGGACGGGAGGGAGAGGGTGATTGCCTACACCAACCGGAGCCTGCATCCCCCCCAAATGGAATGATCAGAACTACAGCTCCTTCAAACTCAAGCAACTGGGCCGTCACCAAAATGTTCCGGGACTACCGGAACACCTGAAGACGGCATGGCTGGGAGCAACAGAACAGCGTTGGGTAGCCCAGCTAGCCAACGACCAGCTTCCCTCAGTGAGGAGAGAATGGTGGTGGCTGTTGTAGTAGAAGATGGGATAATTGATTGAATGATTGGAAGAGTGAGTGCTTGAATGAGTGTAAGGTGCTCATTGGGATTGAATGATTGAAAAGAAACTCTGGGGCTGGGTCCCTGAGGGAATATAATGAAGCACACCTGGGGTAGAGAGAACTGACGGAAGGCGAGAGAGTGTGTGTGGGTTTTTGGGCGCTTGCATGAGGCGGTGTTTCTTTTTTTCTTTTTTTTCATTATTAGTTTGATTAAATTTATTTGTATGAATGTGTTGTGTCAATGTACGGCGAGAACTTACCTGAATGAGGCGGGCAGCTGAAAGCAATCTGAGGTGCCGGTGAAAATGAGAACCACAACGGCGTTAGACCCGGAATTGGTGGACAGCAACAACGGCAAACTGCAGAGCTGATCAGTGTGACTGAGCCAGTGTGCCGGCGATGAGCTTTTGCTGGGGAAACTGACTTCCCTCAGACCGTAAAGAACGTATTTTCGCCGTATCTGGAGCAGCAGTGTGTGTGGGTCTCTGGAGCGAGACTGGAGCGAGCGGAGAACTGAGCGGCAGCGGGTGTGTCCTTTCTTTTCTGTCAGTCGGTGTCCCGCATCCAGCCTGGCGAGTGTGGCGAGGGCGACGGGGCGCAGTGAAGGCCTGGGTTCCGGGATTCGCCCGAGTGGTGGACAATTGGAATTTTCGTTGGCGACCACCAAGGATGGCAAAAGCTGTCTGTCGGTGTTTGTGTGTGTGGTCATTTTTGGGCCGGACGGCTTGTGTTTTTACATTTTTTGTGGCAGTCCTCCCGGAGTGGCGCCGTGGGTAGGACTCCACAACATATATTCTTTTGTGTGTTATGTTTGTTTGTGGCGTGGGCTGTTAGCGAGTTTTGTTATTGTATGAGTGTATGCTGCCGTGTTTGTTTGTGTGTGGGCTTTCCCCTTGTGAGTATTGTGGGGCCAGGTGGCCAGCAGCCCCCAAGGTGGGCTATTGAGGGTGTGATCACGAGTGTGTGTGTGTGTGTGTGCCCATTTGCAATAGCCTGAATAATTATTACAAGCACTGTGTAGCTACGAGTGGTGTGTGTGGGGGTAGGCGCGCTTACCTGTGGGTGGGGTCGGCTTTGTCCGGCAGAGTGGAGAGACTGGGGGGAGGGGGGAGATAACCCACAGATGGGCATAGCCTTTGTCAGCCGTGTTATACTGTGACTCATTGTTCTAAATGAATTGTAGTGAATAAACATTATTTTTTTACCTCTTTCTGTCTGGAGTACTGTTTGGGGAGTGGTGAATCCAAGAAACAAATGTTGGTGGATCTTTGATATTATGGGCCTGTTTTTCAGCTATGGGTCTTGGGACCATTGGTAAGGTCAATGTAATTATAACTCCAGCAAGTAACATAACATTTTGAACAGAATCCTGGTATACCCCTGCCTGGAAGCATACACCTGGCTGCAAATAGATGTTTCTGTAAAACTTTTGAGAATTTTTTTTATTGTTGACCCTCATATTATGTTCAGGGTCAATTTGACCCAACTCAGTGTCTTCTCTTAAAAAAATCAGTTAAGCTTATTTTTTCATCTTGACACTATATGACTCTTTCTAATTTGTTGGGATTAAATAGTAAACATGCAATAGACACAGTGCTATGTTTTCAAAAGTCCTGTACCAACTTTATATACAAAGGTGTTGTGTGGGGTCATTTGTGGGTTAGCTGTATAAAATGTAAGAAAAGAAACCATTTTTATCTCTGATCTTTTTTGTGGGTGATTCTGGCAGCACTTTCCCATACAGATTTTAAACTTCACTTTTACCTCAGGCTCTAAAATTAGATGTTTCATCACAGACTTTTAACATTTAGGGATACATTTTGTAGTCAATTGGGAGACAAAAAGGTGACACAGAAAGAAATGTTTCCATTACAATAGTTTTTTGTCAGTTTAAACTTTTGGGCTCAATTTGACGCCATACATAAAACGCATCATAAAAAGTCAACATAATATGACGGTTAAGACATAATTTTTTCTCTCTTTCTTTGGTGTACAATGTTGTTGTTTGAAGTACTGCATGTGCATCTGAACGATATAACCTTTTACAGTGAAAGGTCAAGAAATCATGGTTGCCCACACATAGCTGTAGAAAAGTTCACATTTCATTTTATCTCTAGTGTTATTATTGCGTAGACATTTGCTGCATGACTAGAAGGTTTGGTGTGTTTTTTTAAATTAAATTTTCTTCTGGAGGAATGCGATCCCTGTAGTAGTAATAATCGTAGTAGGCCTAGTAATAAAAAGAACAACACATTAACAATTGTAAACATGCGTTACTTTTTCATCTTACCTAATACTCCGTCTAATTTAGTGTATCAACAGCAACACAAAACAACAATCATACATGCTTACATATCACAAACATTTTTTCACCCTCAAAATATTGTGTGAATAAATAAAAAAAGCAAATGTAAAAGAAAATTCTCTCTTGTTTTTATTTCATTCACACCCATTTTCAATTCCTGAAAGCTAATTAGTACTTCATCTGAAATTGTGTAATATTTTTGATTTTCAGAACAAGGCATTCCAAATAACCTGCATTTTAAAAAGCAATCCGAATGAATAAATCCTGTCTTATTATAACCTTAAATGTGGGCTAGAAGCTATTTGAAGAGGTGGATGTTGTTCCTTGCCAGTGTAATGCACATATAAGTCATAATATCGCCAGCACCAGCTGTGCTTTATCAGTGGGTTTGAACTTATTGCTTTCTGTAGAGCTTTTATCATGCCAATATATACATGGCATATTTTGTCTACGTGTTCTGCTTTCCGTGAATAACAGACAGAATGGACCAAATGTAGCTCTTTTGATGGAAAGTGACAGCATTTGCAGCAGGCAATTTAGCGACAGGGATTGCTATTTGCCATGAATGTCATTTAAGTTTTTCTTTTATGCAGGCTACTATATGACTGATCTCTGAAATGAACCTCCACAACACTGCTCAAATGTATTGAAACCACATACATTTGTACTTCTAATGCTCACGTGCTAATACTGCTTCAATCTTTCTGTATTACTGTAACTTGGCTACCCTGATACCACAGCATATCATAACCAAGCTTGGTAGTTTTATATTTATTAACTTTTATGGCTTACTATTATAGAAAAACACGTTTAATTCAGCCATGGCTCTCTCAAGGTATGGAGACGCCTGACACTTAGGCTCAGATTTAATAAACATTAATTCTTAACATTAATAGTGGATTAAAGTTTTCTTATTTCAAATTTAGCAATCACCAAAAGTAAACCACCAAACGTGTCCATTTGAAAAAAAAATCTTGCATTTATTTACAATTTTAATTTAGGAATATACTGTGCACACACTGCTTAATTGTCACTGTCCACAAGTGTGGTTTATGTGCTCTGTATTGGCCAGGATTCATTCAAGATGCTGGTCTGTGTTTCTATTGAATTGGATCACTTTAAGGGTTGTTTCTCTTGACTTATTTTTCCATAGAGTTCAATAGAAAAATGAGTCAGAAGAAACTATTATTAAAGTGATCCATCCATATCTACTGAATATCTGGCAACAGAGTGATGGTTTGAGGCTAGTTTGATACCGCAAACCCTTGATGGCTTACAGCCATTTAGCCAACCATGTGTTCTATACTATTCCTGTATAATTTACAGCTAAATCTAGTCCCACCCCCCAATTCCCATAGAAATCCATTAAAATGCAGAGAGGGTATAGTACCACTTGTAAGCATACCTGAAAATAAGATGTCAAGAGTTGTTTCATGTTGTTGGGTCACAGAAGTCATGGCATGCAAAGGATCTGCAACCAAATATTAAATATGAAGACTTCATTAAAGTTTATGTTAATTTGTCCAATTACTTTTGGTGCCCTAAAATGGGGGGACTATGTGTAAAAATGGCTATAATTGCTACACTGTTCACCCGATATGGATGTAAAAACCCTGAAATTAACCTCATATTCACTGTTCCATTTCAAATTCAATGTGCTGGAGTACAGAGCCAAAACAACACTGCCACTCTCCTAACACTTTTGGAGTGCACTGTACATACTGTTTCCAACAGAAATTTCCCAAAACCTAGACACTGAATGAATATGCTGCTTCTCTTTCATACCATTTTGTGTATATCTCTGAGAAATATTTTGTCATTATTCATTAGTTCAGCTCGCTAGTTAGTGCTTGCATGCTGTACTGACAATCTATCTGATTCTGTTTACGTTTGACATGACTTGCAACAATGACATCACATATCTGGTAAATAGCTTTGTGACTGGAATGGTTACATTAACAATTATTAAATTGTCTGTCAGCTTAGATAAGGGAGGGAGGAGTGTTGCTTGTTTCCCTGCAGTTGTACCTCACTATCCAATCGCATTTCAAGTGAAGATACAGCCTCATTACTTGTGCATATCCAGAAAAGGGGGGCCCACTTCATCAGTGACATGCTTCTGGTATTGATTGTTTCATTTGCATTGGCAAGTACCATAACTCATAAGCAAAACTACTAATGTTTTCAATAAGCTGGGAAACAGGAGACTATTGTGGGCGACTGTGGTTTTCTTAGCAAACAGTTATAACTACAAGCGTTTGTAGGGGTTTCATATATAAAACCAAATAGGCTGCATATGTCACATACAACAGGCTCTAAAGCATTAACGTTAGTGTTGCACAAGTGGGCTGACATACAATCGAGAGAGAAAATAAAAATGAAAACAAAACAAAAGGATTTCTTGCATGTTTAGGGCTGCATCACAAATGTACGTAAAAATGAAAGCACCCTCATTCCTCATTCCGCAACTTCACAATAAACACATCTACTTTGGCCCTTTCTGGTTTTCTTGGGTATCACAGCACAAAGCAAACTGAAGGAGATTCACAGGGGAGATTCAGCCCACACCAAGGTGTACCTAGAGTGTAGCGACTGCCATCAGAATACATAACCGCATTGAAATATAGTTGAATCTAGGCCAATATTAACATTCCCTTTTGTAAAGAGTTTCCAACAGTGTAGTATATTATCTGTGCAATGCAACAAAAATGCAAGCGCGAAACCCCCGTATTAATGCCCATTGCCCACAATAAACTGTACGACTACTGGTTATAAGAAACTATGTGTAATGGATTTATTGTGGCGGATGATCAAACGCGAAGGTGGGGGGATCAGAACAAGTCACTCACGCAGTGAGGATCAATAAAGGGAATAAAACAATAAATGCAAAGAAAGAAAAGAGAGGAAAGTAATTCTTTGTGGCTAAACAGCCAAATGAAAATCAACCCACTAAAATAGGGCAAACTCGAATAACCCGTAAAACACAAACTAAATCTCCCGAGCTCAATACTGGAGCCAAAACGAGAGAGACTTAGCAAAGAAAAAAACACCTTCGGCACAACAGTTCGGGCAGCCAAAAAGATGTAAAACCAAAACGAAACGAACAAAGAAAAACTGTCTCAGAGAGAATAGCAAAGAATAAAATAAATAGCACAGAATGCTAACAGGAGAAATAAATCCTATACCTGAAATAAAAGCTAATAGCAAGTCCCTCGTGAACATAAACAGCATTTAATATCACAAGGTCGCTAGTACCTGGCTATACCTGGCTCAATGCAATGTTGAATGACAAACAAGCACCGGGGAAGTGGAAGTGAGGAACGTAAATACCCCGCAGGTAGAAGCACAGGTAAAAACAATAATGAGTGAGAGAAAGCCAATCGTAACGGAAAATAAACAAAAACCCACAAACCACGACACTATGTAACCTAAAGACAAAATCATCCTCTTGCATCCTCTTGCATCCTCAAATAAAAAATACCACAGGCTTACACGACATAGGATTCATAGAAATACACATGTCCATACATCAGAGCAGGCTCCCGAGCTCTGTTATACAAGGCTGTGAAAAATGGGAAGATTTGAAGATATTCCATTTATCCAGTTGTTACCTCCAATAATGAGCATTTCCATAAACAGAAGCATTGATTAAATAAGCACTCTGAGAGTACCTGGCAACCTTGTTTATGTCTGCAACATTTTTAATTAAATGCAATTAAGGTACTGTGTTTCACTCTAGAAACCATCAAAAGGAAACAAGCTTTTTAGCTGCCAGAATACATATCTTTAAATTGCCAACGTAAACATGCTTGTCAGTCTTGCTTTTAATTCACTTGGATTTTATGTTTTCACATTACAAGGATACTGATTGTGTCAAGGCAACTTAGCTTCTATTTGCCTCAAACATGTGTGGTGAATCGTCAAATTCTCTTAAAGGAATTGTGTGGTCATCAGTCATAATTACGTAAATTACAAACAAAAACTATTGCACCTTGTCGAAAGAGGATGTGAATGTCAAAATAGAAAATATCATGCAGGCAAAAAGACACACAAAAAACACGTATTCTATAACTATAAAAAAATAGTTACACTATTAACAGACTAAGCAAAGAGTCATACGTTTTATCATTGATGTGCCATTTAAATTCATAAAGGTTTTGAGGAAGGGTTACATTTTCTGCCTTAAACAACATTTCTTGCCAAGAAACCCTGAAATAATGTTGTACAATGTTATGGCCAAACTGCTAAGGTGTTGGTCCATACTTGCTATACAGAGTATAACAGCTTTGTATTCCTCCTTTGACACTCTTCCAAACCATCCATTGTTTATCATGGGGGTGGGCACTACATAGATATTTAGTTTTTACTTTGTGTGGGCATACCGTGCAAAACTGTTTGTGCAGTGATATACATAAATGCATACCAGTCAGTTATACAATATGTAAATAACATAAATGAGGCATAAACAGGTGTTCTTGCACTATTGTCTTTATTCTGTTCAAGAGCTCAAATGAATTCAGTTTAGTTACATATAGCGTCCATTTTATGATTTTCTTTTCTTTTCTGGTCGTATTTTATTCCTCTCCAGCACTGCACACTGCATAGAAAACATTTCTTTGCAATCAACCTAATATATTTATATTTCAGCAAGACCATTTCATTTGTGTGTAAATTATTTATTTTCTTTGTTGAGCCAAGTACACTGTTGTCTACAGATGGAAATTATGGTGTACCTCTTAATCAAAGTGACATTTCAGTGAAGTTGATCCATAAACGCAAAAAAAACAAGAGGCAATGATTTAGACATAATTTACTCGCCTCTCAATGTTGTCAAAATGAAAATGAACCTGAGGCTCTAAACTGCCTCTTCAGTACATGGTCAGAAATCTGCTTCACATGTGTGATGTACTGGGCTATCTGTCAGGAAAGCCGCATCACTTACTGAACATAGCACACAATCAGATAAATTCATAAAATTATTCATAAGAAACTCAAAATTGTAAGGTCTTGAAACTAAGATTAAGACCAATCCTGCAGTATAAAACATGCCTATACTATAAAAAGTTCGGTTTTTTTGAGAAGCTGTAATTTAATGTTTTTTTTTTCCAGTCATCTGGGACTAAAGCAGCAATGTGCAATTCCTTATCTTATTTCAAATGATTCTGTGCAATGCATGTCTAACACGGTTTCATGGCCAACAAGAAACAGAAAATAGGAACAATAATTATATAACAAAGGTTAATAAAAATAAGACAGAGTACGAAGCTAAAATTTCTGACAGGGCTATAGATCTTGCTGGATATTGCACCCATTTGGCTAGTTAATGATACTATACATGTGAAATACTGTGCCACTCTAAATGTGATATGCCAGGCTATAGATTTAATACTAACTGAATCAAAGAGGATGGCTGCACTTTCATAGTGAGTACAATGCAGACTCATATTAAAAGGTCACTTGGATCTAAAGAGAAATGTCAACCACACTGACTGACCTATTCACAATGGAATATGCCAACAATAAAGCATATGCATTTTGCAGTGATCTAAGCCTGGCTAGTATCAGTGCATGCAATAAAGGTTTTCAATTTTAGTACAAATATGCAAAAACCTGCATTGTTTTATAGTGGAATGCTTTAAAGCCTAAAGGTCCCATCTGTATCAAATAAACGTAAGTCTTTCAGTGTCAAAGAGACATACGTATCAACTTTTAAGGCTATAGTTTGAAAATTGAAAACATGGCACAGCATGCATGTATTGTATTGCGCTACCATCAGAGTCGGTAGAATGAGTTTTAATTAAAATTGTATTTAAATAATGCTTGTTAGAGAGATACGAAGAACACAAAAGTCCCTGACAAGTCACGTTGCAAAGCCTCCTTAAGAAGGCATTGAACGTATAAAGAAACAATTGCCCATGCATTTCTCCTGTACTTCCTGAAAAGCGAAAAGAGGCGGGAAAACCCAACATTTAGTGCAGCATGTCACTTAACCCTATTTTATTTTAAATCATTATTATGCGCATTTATGGAGAAATCAGCGTTCAAGTCTTTCTAGCTCTTGAAAGTGAAATGTTTGGTCCTGAGGGGCAGATCGAGGAAGCTATGGGATATAATTGGGTGTAGAAAACACTATTTTACGGCCCTTGCAACGCTAATTTTAACAGCAATTCTCCATTAGTAATATATGTTGCGAAAAAACATCAGATTGATTACGTAAAAGTCATTATAGATAGATACATATATTATACAGTGTAGAAATGTGTGACCCAAAGCGATGTTGTGATTTGTGATCCCATTTTTTATTTGCACATAAACCCATCAGATACAACATAGATATTTTTCCTCTCCTTTCCCATTTCCCCAATGCCTTCTCTCTCTTCAGTGGTTACAATTCCCTTTACCCGGACCCCCAAATACATTAATATGTTGAAAGCTGTCCCTGGCTTGGTAGCACAGATCCACACTGTAAAGAGGCAGATGTAAATAATATCAAGAAAAGCAGGAGAAGCAGAGGAGCAGGAGGTTCCCAGCGGAAGACTAATATATTCGGGCTGCTGTGAGGCCAGCTAATTCCTCATTTCTTATTGACAGAGCCAGAGTCATGCTGCCACCACACGAAATAATGGGAAGAAAGATAACAAGAAATATTAAGGATCAAACACATGGTAGCAGAGACCCGGCTCAAGATTATTATTAAGCACAGATCCTGTTTATGAAGTATCAGGCATATTAAACCCACCTCTCCACCTTTCTGAGTGCTGATGTAGGTGATGTAGACCACATGAGTAGGAAAGTCTAGCAAGCTAGATGTGCCTTAGACCCCTCAAGACCCTCAAGCAGGTGTTCTCATAGACCCAGTACTATGAGTAGGTACGTCTAGAAAGCTAGATGTGGCTTAGACCCCTGGCACTGATATTTGAACCTCTTAGGTACTTGCACCACCACTTCTGCCCTGTAGGGACCACTCTAATGCTGTTCTCCTCCTGCCTTCACATGCCGTACCCAATCAGAAGCACTTCACCACCACACCTGGTCCTGTATCGCGCGTATGTTTGTGTACACAACCCACCAACCAATTTCTGTTGGATGTATGGGAACACACTGGTCAACATCCTGGGCCAAAGGTCAAAATCCTGTGTTTTTCAGGCACCGGTTTTCATAGGCAAATGTGCACTATGCCATTGCCATTGTCTGAAATGGGATAACTGTGATGCATATTGTGTACTGCTTGCGTATAGTAATGTATATTTATAAATGGCCCGCAGTCATTCAGCTATTCTACCTTCAATGCCAAATACAGATGCTGGCATTGTCTTTGGAATCCTCAAAGCATGATCAGAATAGCAAAAGATGGCAAAGGCTGAAATGGAAATATTTAGTTATCGTGACTATAACAAGTTATATATTTTCAGCTTTTCAAAGCAAAAACCCATCCGCTCATAAACACAGCATACTGCATCTGCGAGGTCAAGGGAAACCAATTTGGAGCATTTGGAGAAGCAACAATTATTTATGAGGGTCATTGCCTTTTTCTAGTTAAGACTGAGAGCTGTAATTAAGTAAAAATGCTCAAAATTCACAAGTCAGTGTATTAGTTTCAGAATGTAAAATAAATATAATATCAGAAATTACCCAATGTGTTGTTAATGCTAGTAAGCAACACATACTATTATATACTTTTGCATATCATATCTATGCCAGAACGATGTTATATATCACAAATCACATAGATGGAGACATAGCACACACTTATCCCAGCTGGCATACACCTGAATGATTATGTATACAGTATAAAGGTGTAGTGCAATTCTCATAATGCTATGCAATTCTCAGTGTACTGCAAAACAATGTAAAAGAGTTGCTACGGTTTCTTCATATTACTTGTCAGATAAATCTCAGATTTTAGAGTTAATTCTAATTCTTCTTTTCCGTGGAGTAGTGAAATGTTTAAGTTTCAAGGAAAAAAAAACCCACATAATTCCTCCGTAAAGCCTTTACTATATAATTACAGTACTTTACATGGCTACTTATCAATCTCTGAGCATTCAGACTGACAAAATGGCCATTAATACATTAATGTCAGTGAAAACAATTACTATAGCCCTCTGATTGATAGGAAAGGCAGAGTAATTGGATAATTCCACCATTCAGGTAAAATATTTTCCATTTTGACATTTTCCATTACTCTACTCTCAATCATTATAGATGTGACAAACAGCCCGGCATACAATCTTCGCAGCAGGACCTATGTGGGTTGACAAACAAAATGCGATATCAATGGGGTTTGTGTTCTATTTGCAAAGCTCTATTTGTAAATGGCCAATAAGGAAGTTTGCATCCTATATGAAATGCATACTGCTGCCAACAGCACAGTAGCGAACAGTGGAGCACTAAATACTCAGGCTAATAGGCTAATGCAGCACATTTGGAAATACGTATTACTTTGTACCCTCTACTTATTATAGATTATAGAAGAAAAGAGTGAACAAATGGAAATCAAAAATCACAATTAAGGCAAGCCCATGTTAAATGTTTGGGTATTGAAAATCTAATGCAATTCAGCCCCTTAAACAATTGTGGAGTATAGTGGGCTACCACACCACAGGATAAAGGTGACTTTCATTATGTCCAACTAGTCTTCCAAAAACAGTGGAAAGCATGTTGCACCTGAACAATTATAGAACCATTATACAAAAATTTGGAATGACTTGATTTCTTCTCAATGTAAGGTTCAAGAAGATATTGGTTTTGGTTAATACCTAAAATAATTTTTCAAAATAATTTTTATATACATAATGTTTCCTCACATCATAATTGTAAACGTAAAAACAAAAATGTAAGGCAATCAGAGAGATCGTCATTGCACAGAGGCATACAGTACTACAAATAACATTTCCATTTCTTGAACGTCAAGTAGGCTAACAGTAAGATAATTTGACGCGAATATGTGTAGTTTCTACTCAGCACATCAGTAAACCACTCCGCCACTCTAGCTATGTTTCTGCTGTAGTGTCGATGTGATCCCTATAGCGCCCCCTGCACAGTTCTCTGTACCACCAGCGCTTTAGCTCATGTTCTGTCGTGCGAGTCTTTTGTGTGAATTGTTACAAGCTTACAACAAGAGTACTGCTTCACCAAGTACACCGGGCGGACACCCCGACACGGTTTTGGTGTGTTTTGCTTCCAAGGGAAAAAACTCACGAAGAAACTAATAGTTATTGCGAAGAAAACTATATGAACTGCAGCAATTGTCTGTAATTCATTGTATTGAAAGCTTCTAACATTGGACGAGTTTTCCCCCCTTACAAACCGCAAACGGATGTGAGGCAGAGAGACGGTGGTTATCCGCTGTATTTCAGCACTACTAATACCCCAGTTTTTTAACTTGCACGCCGATTTTTTATTTTATCAGTTTAAACTTCTTGCAGCTATAGGATAACAAGAATCCGAAAAAAAAACAAGCTGGTGATTGATGTTTCTTCTGAAATGGACGTAAGATTTTATCCTCAACCTTCATCAACTACAGATCCTTCCTGCTTGGGACCCTCACATTGCCTGGACCCTTACTATTACAACAAGGTGATGCACATTTATTTTTTAGTTGGTCCTTTTG
Source organism: Ilyophis sp. 1 JC-2022 (assembly GCA_022702515.1). Classification (NCBI taxonomy): domain Eukaryota; kingdom Metazoa; phylum Chordata; class Actinopteri; order Anguilliformes; family Synaphobranchidae; genus Ilyophis; species Ilyophis sp. 1 JC-2022. The sequence continues at coordinate 118,027,630 of CM040403.1, forward strand.
AAAAATGTGGTTCATAAGAAAATGCGTGTAAACGAAGTGAATTCATTATTTTAAATGCTTTCTGAGTCTGTGGAGCTTCTGAGTATTAAACCATAGGCTATTTATGACAGCCGATTTAATTAAATAAGTGGGGAAATATATAAATGGTAGCAACTACAAACTAAACTACAAAAGTAATGCCTTTCTACTCATATTCAAATGCTTTGATATTATCATTAGAATGGTCAGCCTATATTGTGCATGAAAAACGACTACCAAACAGAATGGTTAGGCTATGTTTTTGAAAGAATGAGTTGCAGCATCCAACATATCACATTCCTTTGTATTATTATTATTCTTATTGTTATTATTACGCACACTATCCACTTTCGATGTTGTGCTTTTAAATGATTTACAAGGATGAGATACTTTTTTCTCTGCGAGAAGTCTATGTTCTTAACGCCGTAATGTTAGGCTACTTACAGTAGGCTATGCTTGTTTACTCGCGCAGCTTGTTCGGATACTTACTTTAGTTTAGCACACGCGTTCTTTCGCTTTTGACAATTTCTTTACGCTAGATTTCAGGCTATGTGGATATGAACACAATATAGCCTACCTACCTCACACTATTACACGACGGCAGAGGTAGTGTGATTTATGTTAGTTAACGTTCTACGAGATAAAATGGCAAAGTAAAGGGGGCTGTCCTTTCTGTAGGTACATACTAGTGAGCCTATAGCTCAAAAAGAGAGTTAAAAAAAGATTTTTAAAAAATAATATATATAGCTCATTCTGGTGCTATCGAGGCTACAGATGGAGCTGTGGTCATGCATACTACTACTACATAAACGCGCATCAATTTCCTGTGGTTTATTTTCTTACAGCACAATACGGTAATAATGACACGATGTATCCGTGCGTTTACATACAGTACACCTGCAATGTTTTAAAAGCTACGTTGCTGCGAATAGTCGGAAATAATTTCTGGGGGCCCGGAGTGCATAGACAAGTTTTCTTTTACTTTCCTGCGTCGACCTGATATTCTCCTTGTTAGATAATGAGAGTCTTGTTCTGTAAGGGTCGTGAGCGTGTGTGTAAGGGGGATGGGGTCGGGGGGAGGGGGAAGGTGGAGTCGGACGAGGGTTGGGGGTTAATGCTTCCCTAGATGCTTCTACAGCCAGTGCACTATGCGTTAAATGTCACGCTGCTGTAATATGTTAATTTGCGATTTGTTTCCGAGATACATAATCTAAATAATTCATATGAGAAACGAGAGTTACTTCTTTTAATCTTCTCCCTCCCCCAGTGTACACTTTCATGAAACTAAGTTTCAACTCATTACATGTCTTAAGTAGACCTATGCTCATATAAGCAGACAATATGAATAGCAATTGTGTTGCTTGACCATCCCAAATTGGGTTCTAATATTTGTCTACCCCCCACCCCTCCCTCTCTCGCTCTCTCTCTCTCTCTCTCTATATATATATATATATATATTATATTATATATGTGTTTGTTTGTTTGTTTGTGTGTGTGTGTGTGTGTGTGTGTGTGTGTGTGTGTGATGTGTACACACACACACACCGTGCACACACGCAAAAGCCACCTAAAAATATTAGCTCTGAAATCTGGAAAATTATATTTTAAATGTAATCTGTCAGTGCCTTATTTTTGCAATATCTAAATTGTAATATCTAAATCTAAAGTAATTTCTTAGTTTTTTACATGGTGAATGGCTGTTTTTCAAACATCTAAGTCTTTCTGTGGGGTTAATTTGCTGTGGCTTTCTGCTGAGTTTGCATGGTTTGTAGGTCATAACAGTGAGATTTCTGTTTGATAAGACTTCTGTGAAAACAGAGAGAGAGAGAGAGTGAGAGAGAGAGAGAGAGAGAGAGAGAGAGAGAGAGAGGCTGCAATGCAAACACTGGTCATTGTGACAACTGTGTGAGACATCTCTTGAACAAATAGACATAAATTGATGGTATGTAGTATGTGGCATGTTCTGAGGTCAGTCTATCTGAAGGACGCAGAAAAGAGAGAGAGAGAACTTGGCTATTAGTCATTGTAATCACACATGCAGAGAACGTCACTGAAGCAAAAACTACTTACACTTAAAGCTCAAGCACTGTTGAAAAATAAAATAATTAAAATCATGATTTTATACCCCATTTAGCATCTGTTGTTGTTTCTAAATGATGTGTTTTGTATTGATTTGCACAACATTCTGAGACGTACTCATATTCTGATGTCAAACATCAGTCTTGTAGATGAGTGCTTTACTTGGACAGTCGATCTAATCTAATAATTTAGTTTTCTCTTGGCTCACATCCAACTTGCATTCTTGATGACATATTTTAGCTAATAAGCCTAATTAATCCATTAGCCTAAAAACTTTGCCTCACTATTAACATATATATATAACTCATTTGTAGAGAAGTATCTTTGTTTATTTCCAACTCATTAAAATGTCGCAAGTGTAGCATTTGTCTCTATTTAACATCAGCGATGCACTTGGATACAGGATTGCCAACAGATTGGAACAGATTCAGAAGTAAAATTTGTATTTCTTAAGTAACATTTTTGCCTTAAATTGTTGAATGGCAATCGATTCAGGGGTATAGGTCACATTGTTGACAGGCCATATTGAATTGGACTTGCGGTTTTAAGAAGTGCATAACTATTAAAATATTGTGTACGTTGTGGAATCAGTCTTGGTGCAGTACTCATGCTACTCTCCAGGGCCTTCGTGTAGTTACTCTGGCAGGGAAAAGGGCAGGTTTGTATACGGCTGTAGGCTGCATCCTCACAATGAGCACTGTGTCTGTGGGTCTCACTGGCAGGTCTGAGATGTTACAATGAACACATAAGTAAGTCAGTTAGTAACTGAATTTGCCAATCAGCATGCATTTTTGCTCCGCATGCTTTATCCTCATGTTACAAGAATGGGAATAAATCTCTGCTTATGGCCATTTTTTATGATAATGTTTTACTTATGGTTTACAGCACGACAGCATACGGGCTTTCAATGGCTGAATGAGAAAGTAAGCAACTAAGCGTTTGACTGTCAGTTCAAGAAGGCATGAGATTACAAATGGTTTCATGGGTGGGACCTGAAGTAAGGTGTGCAGAATGAGGCGGCTTGCCTGGGGCCAGAGGGAAGGTGACAGCCGAGTGACATTTTGTATATTTCTGTGAATTTATTTGTCAATCATCCGTTCACAGTTTTGATTTAAACTCGCAGGAGATGCTACAATGTTAACATTGGCATTGTTGATACATTTTTTTTGAGGAACTGGAAAGTGTCATGAAAGGTTGACCAACTCCAAACGTCCCTGAAATTTTGCCCGAAAGAGGATGAAGTTTTTTTTGACATCTCACAGTTACAAATTATGACAGATAACTTATGGCTTACGGGCAAAACATTCTTTTGCTGGAATAATGTCTCCTGTTGACTGACAAAACCTTTTTACTACTGTCATACATGTCTCTATAACTACTTCTTTTCAATGTTGCAATCTGACCTGTCCCATCTTCTGTGCTGGAGGAATGTGCCACTGGTGCAGGCCGAGCTAAGCGAGCTTACACAGCATACAGCGTTGAGTGCCAAGATGGGGGCACCTTGTCGATTAAAGCTCTCACCCAATATGGCCAATTATTGAGTTAATGTTACAGCCAGTAATACGAATGCCGTAAGGGATGTGACTCTCAGTAGCTCGTTGTATTGTATGCTAATAATGTGTTTACATGAAACATTTAATTTAGGGAAAGCATTTTCTTGTTTTGAACATGGAACTTCATCTCTGTAGTTTGATAGACATTTTGGCACAGTGAATAACCGACAAACACTTAGTAATAAATTATTTTAGGACGCACACAGATTTGGACGAGGAATATCCTGTCAAAACTTACATTTACATAAAATATTTGTAGTGGGTAGTAAATGGTGGTGTTTTAAATTTTAAAGACGGACCGATTTGGAAATACAGTACAGCAAAGTAATTTGATATGATTTTTTTCTTCTGTGTGGCACTGCACAATGTCCTGGCTGCACAATTTATGTAGGTAGTTAGATATCAAGGTCAGAAACGAAAAGGAGATTTCAAAGTCAGTTTTTCTAAAGCTCTAAGCAAAGAGGTATAAAATGTGAAAAATTGAAAACAAAAACACGAATGGAAATGTATGTAATACTCTCAGTCAGCACTGATGGATGCATTTTCCAGAACATTTGTTTTTAAGCAAATAGGGCACCGTGTGCAGAGTCCGATTATACAATCCATTTGTTTATGATCTGATGTGTGTTTAAAAGCTAGTGTTTTGAAAAAGGGAGAGGGCAAACCAAAGCTGCAAATACCCTCTGAATATAGAACACATTTCACATCTCCTGGGAGTGGTCCATTTTTATTTATTTTCTGGTACTGAGGAGTGGCAGGGCCGGCCGCCTATGAGGGAATTGAAACGCTACACAGTGTTGCGTAGATGCTGCCCCAGCCATTAATCTCCAACAAAACGTGTTTACTGTGGAGGGCCAATATCAAAGCTAATGATTTACTTTATGTTAATTACTTTCTTCTGGCACACAAGAAACATGGTTTTAATGGAGTTTCAAGGCTTTAAGTTATTACAGCTAATGGGATAATGCTCTGGTCACAGGAGCAAGCTGTTAAAACTAAGTATGCCTTTCGGTTTTGCAAGCTTGCTATTTAACTGATTTTCAGGATCAGTAGGTTGAGGTTTGATGCCAAGTATCCCCGGGGTTCTCAGGTTGAATTAAGTCATTGATTGATATTCGGAACTCACCTACACTTAGCAGCTGCCCAGCGAGTTCTACACGTAACCAATATATTGGTAGCAAATGTCAGTGACTTGCTTTGATGGGCTTAGCAATTCATGGTGGAAAAACAGTCCATTCTGATACCAAGGTTACATAACTGAGATTTTGTATTTTGTAGGCTGTTGCTATTATTGTCATGGATTATAATTGGAAAAGAATGCTGGAAATAATGACTGGCATACTCTACTTGACTAAAGCTTTCTTATAGATTGGTCATTGCCGAATACATCACTCAAACTTTGGTAATGCTTATGTGGCAGTTGGTTAAATTAGCTAATTGGGTTTAATCAATAATAAAGCCCATGCATGTGCTGTGTCCACTAGGGGACAGACAGAATTTAAAAAATCATTTGACAATACAGTGACGGAGGATGTGTTGTTATTATAATTAAAATTACACATGATTCCCACTGAAACCTTTGGTTTGGTGGGACAATCTAGGCCATGTCACCACAATGAAAGTTTTTTTATATTTTTAAAATCAGGTTAAATTCACTTTGTAGATATTTATAGAGATTGATTATCCATTGGTTATGTTTTCTTATTGCTTGGTTAGTTATAATTAATAATGAATAAATATTTTGAGGAACTTCAAATTCCCACTATATATCCATACATCATAACCAAAACATTTTGTTACTCTTACTGTTGTACTTTCTCCCCTTTGGATAAATGGGTACCACATAGAAGAAAAATAATTATATGGAAGGTCTTTTACTTGAAATTTATTACTGGACATTTTGACAGTGTAATTTGGATGGCATAGTTTTTGAAATACAACAACATAGGCCTACTGTACCTAGGCTTAATGCTGTAGTCTATGCATATTTTTGCATTATTTTGTGCTTAACTGAATATCTGTTCCTTTACAAAATGTGGTAAGTTATCACTATGGTGGTTATTCATTGTGTTTTAGTGAATCATTGTAATTGTCAGGGGTCTGGGCAAGTTTCCTTGTGGAGGATTAAAAAATTATAATATTCATGAAGGGATTCTTTTCATAACAGGCAAACATTTTCCCATGCTAAATAGGATGACAGAAGCATGGGAAAGATTGACTTGTACTGGCTATGAGGTGCTTATGTTGCTTATGTTAAAGTAACTCATGTTAAAACTATGTCGTTTTGATATCATGTATATAATGTGGCGTTCAACTACAACACACAGTGCACTAATGCTTCACTGTCTTAGCTCACAGTGAATCTATAAAATGAAAGCTTTCTATGGGCCTGATTCAGAGATGGCCAACTTAAGTCATGCGCTTAAGTGCCTCTCCTGCGCGGATTTAACGTGAGCTGACTTACGCCGTATTCTAACTTGTGTTGCGCAGGTGCTTATCTCAAAATGTGGGCGGTGCAGTGCATGATATTCTAATGACCTGTTTCTTGTACCTGCCCCCCGGGTTGCCAAGTATCTACAAAAATTTTTTTGTGGGGTTATGAATTTTCAACGTGTCAGTGACAGTGCCTTTAATAGCTACATTTGCCTTTAGGAAAATCCTGCCTTTGCGCATCGTAGTTGCTCTTGCGTGACGGGGTGTAGACATGCAGTGAACGTATTAATACATCGCATTGATTAAATTATCATAGCTTCTATTGATGACTGGGATATACCCATCACACAATCAAAATAAATAATTGCTGGACAGTGGTTGCACGCAATATTATTAGGTAAACAAATAAATTGTTGGATTTACTGAAAAAAAAAGATTTAGAAATTAATCTTTTTTAACGATTTAACTAATAAAGTCATGTAGCCTACGGTGGTTGAACACAATAGCCTATATGCAACATCGTCAACTTAATAATTTTGGAGAAGCTGTGCTGACACAAATCGTCTCTCCGTCAAAGCGAATATGTGCAATATATGCGAATCTCTGCAAAGGAAAATATGACCAATATTATGTTCAAATAAGTCAAATGTCCGAATCACAAATAGCTTAAGCTATTTAGTCCCATTTGCGCGTGCTTATCTCAACTCTAAGTGAAAACTCTGAATACGCGTATCTTGCAGACACGCCTCATTTTCATCAAATCTCCACCCCGCGCACATAATAACGCGTATATACTGGAGAGATGCTTAAAACAGCGGATAAGTCAAATGTCTGAATCACAAATAGTTTAAGCTACGTGGAATTTCTGGATTTTTCCATTGTATTATGAAGGAGTACAATGTGTAATGCATATCACAGTGTTTCTTAGCCTGAGGCCTTTTCAATTAAGTTGAAATTATGGAGATCCTAGGTGGTCTGGGTCTGGGTGTTTGCAGATTTGACCTTGTCACCATATAGCCTAATGTCCACTTTGTTTATTATCCAAGTGAAAAGCCTAGACCTCACTTGTGTTTATAAAATACCAGCTCGGAATTCCAGGCGTCTTGTCACTGGGGGTTGGCAACATCAACAATAGCTAATACTTTATTTTTTTTTAAACGCGCAATTTTTATTATACCATTATGTGAATGTTTAAAAAATTCAGGAACATTAGAGAGCTCCTGCAAGGTTTGTGTACGCCAGTTTGCCGGGTATATTAAAGGTAAATGTGTGGCAGTCAAACACATGAATTATGATGAGAGACTGGAGGACTTCACTCTGACACAATATCATCAGGTCCTCTCATCGCTCAGAAAGCCAGATTTGTGTAAGGGCACAGCGTATGTCCTCTGTGAATATAACTCCATAAGTTACACCGGTTTCTTTATATATTTTTTCCATAACATTGGATGCCTTTGGATGTTGACTGATGATTTGCAGACAGCCGAGCAATAAGACATGCATCACGACTGAAGAGCGCATTTTATCTTAGCGCTTCAACTGATTGAGCACATTTTTATGGGTCATATGTAATGCATACAAACATCCTCTGCCATTCTGATGTCCTTAAAGTACTTTCGTGGGCCATTGCGAGTCCTTCTTTCAGTGGTTATGTCAAGTCGATATTTGAGGCTGAATGGCTTGCGATCATACAGTGATCTCTGACTGTAGGCTACTGCATGTATCAAGCTCATTTGTGTGTTGTAGAATACAGGCAATCAATTTGCATTAACATCTTTAAAAACCTTTAAAAACCAAAGGAAATGCTCTTGCTATTCAGTCATTGACTATTTCAGCCATGTGCTGTTAGTGCAGTGCATATGGCAAATGGTGGGCTTGAACAAGGAGATACTCTAAGAAGTTCAGGTGCAGACTGAGTGGGAAAGGTGACATACAGGATAGCATTTTCTAAAGACCAGAAAATCAGACATTTGTGACAATAAAGTCTGACTACAATTCAGTCTGTAGTTTTTTGATAAAACTCCTTTATAGAAACAGTGTTTAATGCTGCCTGTGGCAACACTTGCAATTCATGTTGAAATGCCATCGATTAAAAATGCAGTCTAGATTTCAAATGAAGAGATCAGACACAATTACACTACAAATTGCACACCAATGATTCTGAGCACACCGATTTCATATGAACCCAACCTAATTGCTCTTAAATTCCCTCTTGTAGGCAACAAAAGCTGTTCCTGTTTAAGCTCCTGTTCAGTGGTTGGTTGGTACGGTTCACTGAGCGCTGTCAAAAAAGCCTTTTCTTCTGATTGACAACCCTGCAGGAATGTGAATGGTGATTTTAATTGCATATCACGTGTGCATATCAGAAGACGTGAATTCTGTTGCAATTCATGACTACTTTACTCCATTACTCCACAGGTCAGTATGAACAACATTTCAAAATGTCACCCCTCAGAATTACACTCTCTAAAAAAAAAAAAGTTATGAAGGGGAGATGGCTGGGCAAATGAAAATGATTCCCAAAATGTTAAACATTTCCACTCACTGACATATACATTTACAGACATAAGCGCTTTAAAGAAACACACAGACTATAACATATATACATACAGTATAATGACTTTTATTAGCCACATGAAGATAACTAAGCAGCATGACGAACAGTGTGATTTTCTTTAAGGATATTTTTTCACTCTGGGTACACAAACAGGAGCACAGTATCACAGTCTGAAACTGAATTTCACCTTTACAATTGCTACATTGTGTGAAATGAAATATACTCTCTAGACTCCAATTACATATTACATACATCTTGTGCAGAGGGCCAATGATGGCTGTCAGCGAGCAGTCCACTGCACAGTCCCTTATTCTTAGCAGTTTGTGTGTCATATAATGTGGTTTTGAAATCCCAGGCCTCCCCCATTTTAAACACTAATACTGAATTACACATTCCCCTTAAGAGGCCTTAGTCTTCTCTGTATTATTCAGTCTTACTGCAGAGCATTACATTTATATATATGTATCTATAGACACACAAACATATACACACAGGGTGATATGTTGCATTTTAATGTAAATAATTTGCAAAGAAAATCATACTTGTAAATGCTTAATGAGAAAAATGTTTCCATAATACAAATGCTTTGAAGTTTGTTCAGTAGGAAAATGGGATAATTAGCTTTTTTTGTCATTTTGGACTTTTTAAACTTGCCACATATGGTTTCACTTTTGGATCCCGCATATGTGGAGATGGATTCTCGAGCATATTATTTTTATGCCTAATTTGTAGGCAGTCCATTTGATGTTTTGTAGCTCAGAGCACAACGTGAGGTGTGGATTTCAAGTTTTTGGCTTTTTGCATTTCAGTGGCTTCTGTGTGTAATAAATGGAGGTAAAACGTTATTTCTCTGAAGTGAATAAAAATAGAAAGTTGATGAAGTCTGCCTGCAACCGAGGAACAGACAGATCTGAGCATTTGGCCCACTTTCAAGGAGAGGATTTAGTAATGTTTGTATTAAGTTTGGGCACGGGCAAATTTACTGTATGACGTTTCTAGTAAGAATGAACTAATGTTCCTATGACGATTTATGTGAATATCATATGGATATACGTATATATAGTAATGTTCTAAGATTATAAATTCTTGGATGGATTCTATTAACATCTGCCTTTGTTAGTGTGATGAATAAAAAATCTGGCATACAATTGCAGTCTGATTTAATCTAGAGCAAGATTGTCTCCACTACATAATTGGCTTTCTATCTATGCCTCTATGTCAGCTAATCTCGTCTGGTAGAAACGAAGCCAGAGATCAACTCATTAAGTAGCTGAACATAATGATCATAGAATCTGTACATGTGTTTATGCCATTTTGGCTCAGGGAATGCGGCTATTTCCCCCTTGCAATAGTTTAGAAACGCTGGCACATGTCTGTGATTGTGATTCATTCAAGGCATCTCATTTTGCTTTGCTTTTCCAGTAACAATCCAAACGCGACCGCCTGATTAATCTCCTATTTTTCGAAAAGTAAAAGAAAAATTAGAAACATCCAAACAGATGGCAAAAGGAACATGCATTTAGAATTGCATAATTGCTCGGTTTATCCTCGATACAAAACATATTGAAATTATTTTTTACAATATAAGTAAGATGGGCTTTTGTTTGGCGAAACATGAAGCATACTCATATTCTACCAGTGGTGTAGTACATGCTTTAGAGTGCATTTTACAGATTTCTACATGACATTACATGATTTTGTCAGTGCCTATTGTGTGTGTGTGTGTGTGTGTGTGTGTGTGTGTGTGTGTGTGTGTGTGTGTGTGTGTCTGGGTGTTTGTACAGTTGTGTATATGTCTTTGTCTCAATATTTGACAAATGTAAGGTAAAATACGTTATTAAACCAGTGTGACACATGTATATTGTAGACACAGCTGTGTAAAAAAGGAAAAGAGCATGTTGTAAACCATAGTTGTATTGATAGAGTTAGTTCACAGAAGTATTTATTTGACAACGGTTTAATCTATGATTTTATTCACCTATTGATTTTCAAACTCATACAAAGACTCCTACGGGACAATACAGAACCTGTACGCTGTGTTTGTCAACCACAGCACTGCTGCTTTTGTTGCCTCATGATGTTTTAGTGCAAAAGGACATCTGTAGGTGAATTAATGGCCCATTGCTTGTTCTTGTATTCAGAGTATACTTTGGTTTTTAAGTGCCACCTGTCGGCCTTTTGAAGCTCACAGACGTTTCCAATGAGCGTGAAGAGCATTGTGTGGACTTGACCAATGTCCTGTGGTAATTGTAAGATCAGATTTCACCCTCATCTGCCAGGTGGACCCAACACCTTTTCTTTCAATCGTTTGTGACACAGCAAAAACAAAAAAACAAAAAAAGGAAATGACTTTCCTGATTATCAGTTGAAATTGAGAAGCTTAACTGGGAAGGTTTTTTGAAATTCTTAAATTTTTGATTAAGTTTCTGATTAAATGTTTGAACCTGCTGGGGAGGTTTTAATTTTATGACACAATAGGCTGTATTTACCGTACTTACCAGCAGAATTATTTTGAGTTGCATATTTATCTTAGTTTATTTGAGAACTGATTAATTACGACAGTGCAGTATCCCATTTTGAGTGATTGGTAAGATTTTGTGTGAAGCTAGACTCTGATTGGTCATTTGCCAAGCCTGTTTTTTAAATCACAAACAGTTTCATGTTTCAAGTTGAAACTTCTGTACTTTGTCCCTCTTCTCAATCAGGCAAAGCCACACCTTTGTCATTTCTCAAACTGTCAATAGAAGAAGGTGCCACATCTGTCTTTTCAACACATTGCTCAGATCCTTCATTTCCCTTTAAGTGTAGCTCTCTATCCTATTTTTATTTGGTTATAAATGAGGGTTCTTGAACAGCTGTGTTTGAAATCAACCTAGAATAGCAGTCTTTTAAAAGTATAATTGCACACTTATGTGTCTTCTGGAAACGTTCCCTAGAAATCAAAAGCTCTGAGCTATGGTAAAATGCTTTGCTCTATATATGTTTGACACTGATTATATGAATTCTGAAAATACTGTACATGGCATGGGTTGTTTTCTGGCACCTGCCAACTGGTTGTGGCACAGTTCTGACTCTGAGCAGTTGTAGGCAGGGAGTGGACATTTGGATCTTTCAAAGTTATACAACCAGAAAATGCACACACACACACACACACACACACACACACACACACACACATATGTACACACACATGCATGCATGCACATGAACACACACACACACACACATGTTGTGAAGTGCGCCAAAAGGTGGGGAGTGTAATTTTGTTGACATGGTTTGGTGCAGTTGTACTGTGAGAAGTTAAGGTTGATGTCAATTATTACTGAGTGATCATCTTCACCCCATGTTAAAGCATTTCCTTCCTTCAGAGAAATGTGTCTTTTTAAGATCACAATGTTCTGTCTACAGCATAGTTACTAGATTTGAACCTAATTGAGCACTTATAGGATACTGGATGGCACCTGATACAGTTTTTCACTTAAATCAGCTAAGCCTCTATGACTCATCGTGAAAAACATCTCGGTGACTAATGTTTGAGCATTCTTGTTAACCCTCTTTGTTTGTTGATGGCCCACTGATAAACATAATATAAGGCTAACACTGGGCTAAATTGGTCATGTTTACTGAGTATTATTTTTTTTTATTACCATAGGACATAACTCAAGGCTCGGCCCGCGGGCAGATGGCGCGCGCCATGTCATTTATTGTGGCCCGAGAGAAACTTAAATTATCTGCGTAAAAAAAAAAAAAAAAAAAATAAAAATAATAAAAAAAATCAACCGGCCCTTTGAGGGCAACTATAATGCTGATGTGGCCCGGGGTGAAAATGAGTTTGACACCCCTGCCATAGGACAACATTTTAAAAACATCTTCCACCTATGTAGGAAATTGCTGACTACAGATGCACTCCCTGTGAACCATGCAACCAGCTGCTGCTTTGTGTCAATCTACCAGCCAAGCCATGTAGTCATTGCCCTTGAGGAATGCACCTCTTATGCAGTTGGCACAAGCGTGCCCTGTTGACTGTAACCGTCCTTCTACATGCTGTGGCCAGTTAACATAGGCCTGTAGGATTTCTCTCTACTTGGTCAGCACAGACACATCAACAATGTAAAGTAAATGAAAAGTAAAATTAAAGTAAAGTAAGTGAGCAATATTTCTGCCAACTCTTACCCATCTGGCATACAGTAGTAAAAGTTACATGGTGGCAAACAAATCTTATGACACTGTTTTTCAGTTGCTTATATTATGATTTTTAATAATGAGTCAATTGAATTGTTCAAGTTAAACATCTATATACTGGGGTTTACACAGCAGTGTACAGTGTAAAATAAGCTCTGATGGAGTACTTTTAACTGCATTAAGTGCATTTGGTTCCTAAGGACTCAAATAATTTTGTGATAGATATCTATTCTTAGTAAATCAGGCTAAAAGTCCTCAAGAACAATGCTGCTTGGAATAGATGTACGCATAAACATTTAACAGGTGGACGGACGGCTATGGGGAATTTAGGTTACTATGATGTTTTCATTTCCATTGCAGGTGACATCTCTTGTGTGTTTATATGTATAATTAACCATTAATGTTTGCTCAACCCTGTACTAGTGGCTTTTATGGTAATGATGCATACCAAAGACCTTGCATATATTCTATATATATATATACTGTGTGTGTATATATATATATATATATATATATATATATTATAGAGAGAGAGAGACCGTCCCACTGAAACTGATAACCAGTGAATAATATGCTGCCTGAGTGAGCTCAGAACCAATTGATGATAATGGCTCATGTCATGTTGGTACACTTTGCTCTGAGCAAACAACAGACCAAGGAAGTAAAGAAGTTTAAATATATTACCCTAGTGTAAACGAGGAACAGCTGCTCTGCTGTCATTAACCAAGGGGAAAAAAGCTTCATAAACAAATGAGGCTCACAGCCTCATAGCAAGTCCTGTGGCTCAATAAATAAGTGATTGTTCAATGGCATATTGTTGAGTAAAGACATATATGTTCTTTTTTACAAAAGCGGGTTTTGCAAATTAGAAATTACGTAAATAAGAAATAACATTGAAAGTGCGATTTAGATGCTAAGTGCGATTTAGATAAGAAAGCTCTGGTGTTTTGCAATTACCCATAATTTACCGGCAAGGGCTATTTAATTTCTTGAAGATTTTATACCCATTATCATTAGCTCTAAGCTTAATAAGTTCAATGTTGTGTCATACAGTGAATTGCTTATTATTCATATTTCATTACTGTATTGCATACCCAGAGGGCATGGGTGAGTCAAAACATGCATCAGCTTTATTATGAAATTATAGTGGTGCTACTTTTTTCTATGCCTAAACATATCTGACTAAAATGTGTTTTAGACACCTTTTCTTTTGCTACTACGCAATGGTGCTGCAGCTATGCAGGCCAGGGCTCCATTAAAGTATGTCACTATCCACAAGTAGAAAATAAATGTGCCTCCAAAACAAACTAGAAAAAAGCAGGCAGACAAAGAAATGTGTGGAGAAAAAGGGCCACATCTTAAACCCAATAATACGAAATGCAGGCAGGAATGAGCCCTTACAATATCTGTGATCAAGCACAGACTTGCTTTTATTGTATTGCTTTTAAACACAATTAATTTTAAATGTAGTGCATGTCTTTATTTCCAGGAATGTGGAAACATTATATATCGTTATTATTATTAAAGTTCTTCTTAGTTAGTCTGAGTCAGTCCCCATCCTAAAGTGGGCCCCTTATGCATGTAAGCTTAGACCAAATTACCATTAGAATGGCCTTTTTATTCGACTTTATTTATACAGAGGCCTTTGTTTTTGATAAAATGGGGACTACTCAAGTAGAAAACATTTGGCAATACGCGAACGAGCAGAATTGATTTTCATCTGTTGCCCCCAAGTGTCTGCTGTGTACATTCAGATACAATAATATCCCATTAACATCAAATATAGTGTGACTGCTGGAATGCATTTGTGTAAAGGGAAGGAATTAATGTCACTCATTTCCCTGACGTTCTTATTAAAGCTCTTTTGGTGGTAAGGCCACATTTATGTGGAGTATTTTATTTTGTTGCTTCTGTTATGAATACACCGTAGTACATTTATAGTTGCACTGTTCACTTCCATTCCCTGACATGTGCATATATCAAATCCACTGTGTAGAAACCTCATTATTTTGATTATGTTAAATTCAGGGTTTTGGGAATAATTTGAAATGATTGTTTGGGTTTAATGGCCATCTGCGCTTTCTGGAATGGTGACACATTCTGTGGGTTCAAACATGAGAAGTCAAGAAATATGTTGGTGAAGGCTCTCAGTCTATATTATACAGTAAATAACTTGCAGAGTCAGTTGGTATGCTCAAGTACTACTTAAATAGTATCATTTTCCAATTATCACAAGACAAAAATAGGAGAAAATAACAAAGTTTAAGCTAACTAGAAAACTACACTTTGGTTGTCTTGCTTTTTCCATACTAGTGGCGTAAAGTTGCGTTCTAATCCAATTGCTCCATTTTAAGAGAACTCACAAACAGAGCTCAAAGAGATTAGTACAGATAAATGCACCCATAATAGCATGTACCAGGCTGTAATAATAGCTGTAATAGCATGATTTGGACACCTCTCTTTTCACCTGAAAACTACTGTTCTAGCTAAATATAATTTGTTTCTATATATTTAGCCATACCTTTTTGCATGCAGGGATTTTTTGTTATTTTATTGTATGCTTTTCAAAGCTATTACTTCTCATAGTGGTACATCATATAGCAATGATTTCACTGGGGCAATGCAGAGATGTCTTTTTATCCCATTAGTGCATTAGGATTATTCTGCCTGCAGTGAGTACCCCTAATCTAATTAACACAGGAACATAACATTTTTACAAAGATCCCAAATGGGAAAAATTTATTTAAAAAGCAAACAAATAAACCCTTTATTACCTAGTTCCCAAGGAAATGCCATATGACAGTGGCTGATTGAAACTGAAATCCTCCAATGCTGTCCAATCTGATTTGCTCATTTAATAGCACAAAATTAATTTTTCAAAAATGCATCAGGCCATGCTGCTGAAGGGTGTACTCAAAAGTTATTAGGGCGAACGTGATTTAAAGAGGTGAATAAAGAGAGACTCCTGTCTCATGCAATAAACTCTCCTATGAATTTTCTCTGTCTTAGTAAAGCAATTAGTCTATAGTCTGTCTTTTTCTATAAGCACGAGTCACAACCCCTTCTCAGTTTTCTCCACTGGGGAAAAATAGCAACAGCAAACACACAATCCTTTCATCATGTAATGACTGTGATCATAAGAGGTAAACAACATACGATTGGTTTATTCATCAAGCCGAGCATAGTCAAAATGTATCAGATGTAATACGGGTTTAGAGATTCAGGAAGAACACTGCTGGCCAAATAAACAAAACATTTTGCCCAAAAGCTAGCGTGGAATGTTCTGACTCTGGAAGGGGTCCTGTAATGGCTTTTTAGACTGTATCTGGCCTGTAGGAGGCATACGCTCATGCTGTGATATGTAAGGATATCAGAAAATAGCCCATTTCTAGAACTGATTTATGAGCATCATTTTCATCTAACACCATGAGAAAATTCATTTTACAGATGTGGCTTTCCTTTTTCTTTATGGCTTTTTGTAAGGGGCCTTTAAATTAGCCGGCTTCTTACATTTACTTAAAGTGCTCTTTGGACTTTTGTGGGTGCCCTGTCATTCCTTTTTCTGTTATTTTCCTTTTTTAACAATGGCTTAAGGCCACCATTACAGGCCTTTCTGGAAACAAATTGCTCTCTATGAACAAGGAAAACAATTTCTAAACATTAGATTGTCAGCCCAAATAGGCGGATATCTATAGTCTATTCTGTGCTGGCCTGCTAACTCCCAATTAATTATTTTTTACCTTCATATCTGACAGCTTATTATAGGTTATTCCATGCTAATTGACATTACTTTATTGAGTTTTCTTATCCACAGATAAAGCACTGTACTTTACTTTCATGTACTTTAAGGGCCACATTTTCATCCAGGTAAAATACCATTCTGTGGTTCTGTGGATTTTATTTTTATCCTTGATAAAAAATTTTCTTAGCAATTTCTTTTTGCTTTCAAAGATTGCACCAGGCCATTAAGCCCAAGTCCCACTTAGCTCTAAATGTCACTTGCTTCAGCATTTTCCATTTGAATGAAACCCAAGCTGTCATTCTAGATGTATGTAACATAATGATATCTTACCATCACCTTTCTGTTTCATCATTTCAATTATCACTTGATATTTTAATGGACCACGAGTGAATGGGAAAGGACAATAATACGAACATCTCCCGTGGCGATACCATTGTTAAAACATTTATATTATAAAATGTGTTTCCTTATGTGTGGGGTAATGGCAGCAGGTCACATCAGTTGTGTTCTCCAGAGCAGAGAACAGAAAAAAGTCCTGTCTAATGCAGCCATTTAAAGTGATTTCTGTAAAGGTTTATGCCATTATAAGTGAATGTGAAACTGGTGTTAGCTATTTAGATGTACTTAAGTTTTAACTAGATGAAAAAATGCATACTTTCTTTAAAAATTCCCTTTTATTTTATATGAAAGTCCACAATTAACTTTAATGCATTCTAATATTTGGAGCTTATAGTTGAGTTAAGTTATAGTTCCTTAGCAACTTCCTTGAAATGTCAAAACAATTGTATATAGAGCCACATTTTCCATTTTAAGTATGAATATCTAAAGTAAGAACATTCAACTTTACTTTTGCAACTGGTATGGCATATACATCAAGATGGAACTAGTTTCGACTGGCAGAGGAGACATTTCTGTGTGCTTATGTTAAGACTCATGTTCAAAGAATGTGGTTGTCCATATAAACACACCTATGAAATTACATGCATGAAACTATTTAGTGGTTTTATAATGAAAGCAAATATGCTCAAATACATTTTCTTTGGGAAAGTAGTGTGGCAGGGTTTCGATTTTACTGAAATAATTGTATCTTTCTGGTGTTTCTGAAATTATAATTAAGTGAAAACATTTCAGATTTCAGCTTTTGGAATGACCTGCAAATTTATCTCAGTGATTAAGATACGTCATTGCAATATTTGATGCACATAGACCTTCTTATCCATTATTAGCCAAAGATGCCCAGTAATATTCACAAATATATCCAGCATTCATATAAGTGCATTGGATGATTTATTCTGTGCTGTAAAAGTAGATCTTTTTAGAAGTCAGTAAATAATTTTGATTATATGGCAGCAAAGGTTTAGTGGCTCCTAGGAAACCAGTTTATGTAACTGAGCCGTCACAGGCATTGAGCCCCATTAATCAGCGCAGGTTTGTATGTTTGTTCAGTATGTTGAAATCTCATGTGGAAAGGAGCACTAAAAAAGCCTGTCATGGCAACAAGTTCAACATGTATCAATAAAGTCATCTCTTATTTCTTCACAGCAGGGGATACTTGAATTCTAATGCAGTGTGGTATGATTTTAAACATTGAAATAGTGCTTATTTTTCTTTTTTTGCAACAGAGAATGGATTCAGTAATACAGTATTTTTCCTTTCGGAGTACATTGGATATCCTTTGTGCTTTGCGTGGTTTTAATATTTTAAGTAGTCTATACGGTTATGTGATTGGGGAAGGGGACCGCCGTGCCTGTTTTTGCAGTCTATGCTGGTTCACTGAGCAGGATAACTAACGTGACGTCATTTGATTCCAATTCACTAATTTATGCTGAGAGGATATTTTAGAGAAGGATTTGGCTGTGGGTGAAGTTCAATGAATGCAATTTGACCATTGTCATTTCTGGTACTTGCAATATATTTTTGTTACCGATTCAGGGTGTATGTGTCTTTACCATCTAGTGCCTCTAGCGGTTACATTTGGTTACTGCGGTAGCTGTTCACTCAGCTAATAAGTCAGTCAGCCAGTCTGCCAGTCAGCGTGGAACACAACTGTTGCTAAGGCTGCTTCTTCTTGTTGTAGCTAGAAATTGACGGCTGTGTCTGGCTCACATTGTTTACATTATCTGTAATCTTAAATAGAGATAACACAAAGCACTTGCATCAGGTTTCTCTGTCATTTCAACTGAGGAAACGCTCTGGCAAGGAAAATAACTGAGTTACCTGAGGTTTTAGTCCCTTAGTCATCTTTCCTATTACAGACATGTTTCAAGTAAACATTTCCAAACACCACTGAACACACATCATTTGAATGCAATGGCCCTTCTGCTGAGTCTCTGCATGAATCCAAGAATCACATGGAAGAAATTTGCAAATTCATATTATTTGCTTTGCTAGGAAGTCTGGATAAATTGGCAAAGATATGCAAAGACTTCTGACTTAACACAGAGGACATTGTATGGGGAGAGTTTACTTTAACAAATGAGAAAAACAAAGTCCAATTCGGGATATTGCTGGTTTGCTGTAGATGTGAGTTCATCCTTTTTGTTGCAGATTACAGAAGTACTAATGAGCTAAATATGTTCTCTCCCTCAGAGATCATTTGTCAGCTGAAGTAGTTTTGCTCCAGGGTATCATTTTTTTAAATACTTCTTTCGCTTCTGGATTAACAGGGGGGTTTAATAATTAACACAGATCACATCATTTACGTTCTTCATTTAATTAGATAGACATCGACTGGATTATCTTATCGCTTTGCACTAAACGATAGATTCAAGATTTGTTTAAAAAATAAAAAATAACTACCCAAGTAGACCTGTGTGCTCGTCAGTTTTGATACATAATAAATTTGCATCATGCTATTTGGGAATTTTTAACAGATGGCAACAGCTTCACTCTTGATTATAACTCTGAGGCAGTCTTTGCTAAATGGAAACAGCAGGGTCCATTAAGGTCCCATTTGATGTATCAGTATTATAAAAATACCATGTTAATTATGCTCAAACGCTGCAAGTTACCTCCATTTTTTGGCAATCAGATGTGGAGAGGAACCCTGTGAAGCAAATTAGTCCTAATTGAAAGAGGACTGATTAATATTTAAATAAGGCATTGTTTGAGGGATTCGGCCATGAGAAAAAATAAGCTGAACATCTGAATTAATTGCATTGCAGGTTAAATTAAATTTCCTATAATGGGAGTTGGCACAGAGCTTTTACAGTGGGCACAATGGCTAAAATGGCCGCCTTTTCTGCCCTCCCTGGCTGGATTCCATTGAGATCCTTCTGGCTCTACCTCTTTGTTGTCTCCTTTTCATAGCAAACAAAGGTACTAACAGAAAACCACATCCACATTTTCAAAAATGTTAATCATTTTAAGACATCGCACCTGCTGACATCTCTCCCTTTCCCCAACATCTTCCTCCAAGTCCGGTTAACATCAATGCTGTGTTAAAACTTGGATGTGGTGGAAGGAAATAGTTTCAATGCAGAGCTATTCAATTCTTGTCATTCCCAACACACAGGAGCACACATGTAGAGTCTGTTTAAAGTGATTAGGCATCTTGAGGGCCCTTGTTTGAGAAATTCTTACCAACATAAATTACTTGTGCGCTGTGAGATGGAATGTCACGTTGAACTCATTGGCAGGTTTCCAGTCAGGGGGAGGCAATTACACTGTTGCTCTTGCAAATTGAAAACTGTACGAAATAATTACAAAGTAGCACAACAAAATACCGTTGAACAGTTTGAAATAAGAAAAACAAATCTGTTCAGCAAACCAAAAATACACCTTTAATCTCAAGCAGATTTTTTTTTTCTCATACACCCCACTTTAAAGGGAATTATCTTTAAATCTGCCTGGGGAAGTCTACACTTTCTGTATTACTAATAGGCTGAAGTTAGAAAGGCATCTCACGGAGGTTTTTGCACACCGAAAGTTGGAGGTGTTCTGTTGACCGTTTTCTACTGTGTAACGGTGAGTAACTGTACGAGTTACCTTTGACACTACTGTACATGTCTACTGTATGTTGCTAATGCAATCTTTACACCATCTATGGATGGGTCTGAAAGTAGGTTGCAAAACAAAAGCATACCTACTTAGCCCACCAAATTGGCACCAATTATAACTTCAATTAAGCTACCAACATGCTTGATGGATATAGCGGACTGCATCAAGCTAGTTAGTAAGCTAGGTAACTGAATTAGAAAGCAATGCGTATCATGATTCTGAACAGTTTTCACGTTCATTTCGCAAACAGGCCAAAACCAGATTTGACTCATGAGATCATGTTACTCATGCAGAATTAGTGCGTGTGGGGAATGGGAGACCGCTGATACAGCCATGTAATGTATTATATAAAAGGTTGTTTTATATCTTTTACTCTTACCCACAGGCATGAACATTCTTTTCCTTTGGCACAAACTGTGAGAGCCAGTGATGAATTGGTTGTTCAAAGCTGTCAAAACTCTTAAGGAATACAAAGTGACGCTGAAAGAAAGTCAAAGCAGGTGCTATTATGGAACGAAGGAATTTACCCTGATTTACCACTTTAAAAAAATAAATGAAGCACTCGGTTAAAACCTGTGATAAAAATAACTTGACCTATCTTTTAGTGCCCACATGCTACACATCATAAGCTTGGTGTTGAAGTGAGTTGCACAATTAACCTTTCAGTCTAAGTGTGGAAAAAAACAGATTTGCCTTTTTTTTTTTGTATTCTCACTTATAAATGTCCTCTTAAAACTCATAAGATCAAAACAACTAAAAAGGTTTTAGTTGAACACTCGGAAATGGGTACACAGTAAAATCAGTGTTAATTCAACTATACCAGAGTACATATAAGCCTAATCTGGCCAGAGTAGGCTCATATGTACACTGCTAGAGTTGAATTAACACTGGGAATTTTACTGTGAATTTACTGTGTGTTCATGTGACTTTGGCATGGTATGAACGACTAGGCCTCATTAGTCAGAGTAGATTTGATAGAGGCTATAACATGATTTAAACTGTTGAATGTCTAGCCTGGGAAAAATCTGAATAAATGCAAAGTGCCCAATGCCAGATATGCCATCAGACAAATGATGCTTTCATTTCAATGGTATGCTGGAGCCTGGACTATGTCCGTGCACTGACTGGGGCATCTGGGGTACTCTCAACCGGAAATGTCTAACCTTGCAAGTCATTACAGTCGAAAATATCTAATCAGTTGATAGGCTACAATCTGGGAGACCAGAAGTCACTTCGGCTTGGTAAATTTGAGACATCATGCTCCAACTTTTTTTAAATCCCGTTCGTACTGCTAGTTTCACTGCATCAGCAAAGCCAGGCCTCAACTCCCCTTGTGCAGCACCACACAAACAGGTTAGCATCAATTATTACCCATCTACTTCTGTAGCAAACCCAGTGAACAGCCTCCCTGGCAATTAAGCTTAAGCCTCTTCATTTATTGTTTTTTTATGTAGAACAATTAGCATTTGATTCCAGGTGCTCAAAAGATGGCAACAACAATAAACAGTACAACACACAACAGCACAATTCCAATTCATACACTAGCGCAGACTCGTCCTTAACATAACCATGTTAACTCAGCTCACAATTTGTCATATGAATTTATCCAGAATGAATATGTTAATAAGTTAATTTCGAAATGACCTACTTCTTATAAGTGGTACTTCAAACTGAGGTAAAAGTTTGAAAAAGGAATGGAAATTCTAGCTCACAGCAGAGGTAGCAAAGAATAACACATTTCAACAAGATGTAAAATCATAAATATACTGCGGCATACTTTACCAATGTACTGCATGCCAGAACATTCCAAATTGTTTGCCTTTTCTCAACTGGTGTGTATAATGGCTGCTTTGAAACCACTGAAATGCTCATGACTGACACCTGCTGTACAGGAGTGTGGGTGACCCCAAATGACAGAATAACACGCAATGCATCGATTTGATGTGGCAGAGCCTGTCGTGAAACATTTCCTTAATTGCATATTCTCATGATTTCCCCATGACTGACTAGTCTCATCGGGTGGATTCAAGTCTACTTGCTGCATGGTGCCACACTGCATGGCAGTAAATTTGTGAGTAAGGCTCGCAGAAAAATAATCATGTGGAAAATATTCAATATGAAAAAAAAACAAGCCCGTCATTAAGTGTGTGCACGAGCCTGGTGCGAGCGCTTCATGGCCTGGCAGCGGGCCAGGCTGGAGGAGGGAAGGAAGGGGAAGCTCTGCTGCATCTGCAGCAGGTGTCGGACTAGCTGTGAAACAGGTGCTAAAGCAGTTGAGAAAGTCCCTGCCACACAGGGCAGAGGTGTTTTTCACTGGAGGGGTGGTGTCAAGGTGTGGCCATCTCATACACACAAAGATCTGCCAAGTACTATGGCTCTGCATGTTCTTTAGCATGAGAGTGCGCGGGGGTGAACCTCAACTCAAAAACAAATCATTGCGGTTAGGCACATGATGTAATGCAATGCTTTAAATACATTTCACATTATTTAAACCATTGAGATATGAGATGTGCAACATTTATCTAGGCAGCACACATACACACACACACACACACACATTATGTAGTCAACATGTTCTAATATGTTGTGTATTCATAAAATTTTGATAATATAGATGTCTAGATTGCCTACAGTGCAGACTCGTCACATTGAATCTTGAGTGCTTTTTCTGTGTAACAGCGGGCAGCTGAAAATGGATTTTGTGTTTGCGGACTTGGATAGAATATCAGGCCTTCGGTGCAGTCAGGGAGCTGTTTGAGCACAGATGAGAGCAGGCATTGTCGCGGCAATGTAGGATAATGGTTAGGGAACTGGGCATGCAACTTGTAACTCCACCCTCGGCACTCATTCTCCATGCCACCGACGTTTCGTGCAGAAATCCTACATGAGATTATTACTGTATACAGAGCGACGGAAAACTGAAACTGCCGTCTCTGATTGTGAGTCTATGGAGATTATGGACTATACTCTTTGTGTGTTTTGAAGTGAAAATGTGCTTTTAGTCCCACCTAGTTCTCTCCTAACAGAGAATATTGTTTCTTTTTTTTTGTGTTTATGAGAAGGACAGTGAACAGAAATTATGTTTAGTGGTTCCCGTAGGACCCTTGCATATGTTTGAATGTGAAAACATAGCAACGTTACTTAACGCTTTTCAACCCCTTTATGGTTTACTGCATGTGCAATAATATTTTTCAATGTTGTGGCAAGAGGTTTCGAGTCTGACTCAGAAGTGGTTCAGGTATTTTGCATTACATCTTTTTAAATTGAAACATGGCTACCCAAAGGGTATATTTATCCTACAATTCAACAGTCAGGTGGAAAGCAACAAATCATTGGATTTACCACTTCTACTAAATACTGTTAATAAAGGGCAATAAAAATGTGTGCGTTTGTTGATACATTATCAGAGGCTCTAACTTTGTCATTAGTCTGATAGAACTGTCAGTAATGTAGTCTGGAATTTGACCATCATTCTTTTGAGCAGATGCCACTCTAATCAGCAAAACCATGCATAGAACAGAGGCCCAAGTGCGTCTGCCTCAAAGCAAAATTATACCAATTTGCTTCCTCACTCCTGTTTGTTTGGGTGATATCGGTGTGGTTTTTTATTAGTAGACATGAAAGTCATATTTCAGCCCAGCAATGAAGTATACCATGATAGAACACCAGTAGAGTAAGACACTGAGTTCTGCTCCAGGCTTTCAGAAAAAAAATAGCAATTTTGAAATAAAATATCACTTTGCAATGAATATCACACCGCTGTTGTTCATCAGAAGAATGCTGCGGAGTCAAAGATGACTGCCACTCTGATGTTCAATGTTCTGGGTGGGGGGAGGGGTTGCAGATCTATCCCTGACGACCCTGACCTACTTTTTTTTTTTTGCGGCTGCTTATTATTCAAGCTACAGTATACGCTTAGAAAAATGTGTGTAATTGGGTTTGGCATTCACTCCTGCATGCTCACCCCGGAGCAATAGGTGCTCTGTAATATTAGTAGTGTTCCCTGTTGAGTCATATGTATTATTAAAAAAATGAGAATATACTCCAAACTGGGGAAGTGGCTGTTAATTGTTACCAGGGAACTGCTTGATTGTAGGTAAGAGTTGTGCCTGTTTTTAACCAATGTTGACATTTAGATTTTGGTTGAATATAGACCTAATGAAACCCTTAGGGGGGGGTGATCTTTGCACATTCACAGGTTAATTCTGGACATATTTGGCAGGAAAGTGTAATTAAAGCATGGATTTGTCACCGACTTATTACATTTTTTTCATCTTTAAGTAGTACTTCCTGGAATTGTAATATGATATGCAAAATTATTCATTTATGCAAAACAATTTAATCTATTTACTTGCATGGTACTGTTGGCACTTTTCCATTAAACTGCCCTCTCTTATTCAGCCAGGATAAAGATAAATTGGTTGTTTGGCACACTTAATCTCCATTGTAAACCAATATTTATTCATAGTCACATTGGAATATTTGGCTTGAATAACATCTTGTGATGGAGTTCATTCCTGGTGTATCAGATTTTTATGAAAGGAAATATTTGATGATTTTTTTTGTGTTGCTGTTTTCACTGATTTGTATTAATAACAATGGTTATGGTTACAAATCTTTACCCCTAGAGTATGTCTTTTGTTTAAATTGAAATTAAATAAAACGTGTTTAAAATTTTATTTTGGTTAGATATCTCACTAGCTGTCTTTTATAGTATGGTGTTGGTAAGTGTGGTTTAAAAACAAAAATAAAATTGTGCCCCGTGAGGATATTTCTAGTATTTACAAAAAAAACATGCTGGATTCAACTATATTTATTTAAAAATCGGAGGGGAACAAGCACTGAGCCTTGGCTCACCCTTGTTGAAAGGACAAGAGATGGTTATGGTGGTCTACTGTGTGGAATGTTACAGAATGGTACTGTTGGATTGTGTCAGAGGAGTAGGAGGCTACTCTCATTGGGCTGAGGGCTTCATCCTTACTGTACTATCCAGCCACGAAAAAAAGTTCTGATTAAGATCCAGGAAGTCTGAAAGAGAAGCTGGGCATTATTTCATTGTTTCAAATAAAAAAAATAAAAAAGGATTTAAACAAAATGGATTGTGAAGGCGATGGCAATCTGCTATTGCAATCTGTCTTTAGCTGTGAGCTCACACTTATTTAACCTTTGGTATATAGGATTTACCTGCAAATGGCGCTCCTCCTGGCTCATCCTCAGGTGAAGTCCTCTGTTCATCAGAATAGATGATAAGATGTGGGAAAATATACACTGCTAAAAAAACAACAGGCTTGTATGTAAATCAAGTGCTCTGAGACGACAACATTAGCTATCAAGCTGATCACGGACATACTGTATAATGATTCTATAATGCTAATCCTGTGCTGCATTGCATTGAAATAGAAACACATATGATGCTGAATTATTAAACCACTGCTACAAATGTGAATGCATGTTAATATTTTTCATTTGACATGAATGCCATTTGCTGAAGTAATAAAATTCACCAACACAAATTTCCATGTTGACATTATGTTGATTTCCATTATCGCTAACCAATCATGTTCCACTTTGAGAATACATTTGGAAAGACATCTAGCAATAAATTACAGTAATTCAACTGAACTTAGACCACCAATCAGTCTTTTTTACAGGTTTATTTTACAGAGAATGAGGGACTGATTGCTTCAAATTGCTGCGATCGCTTCATAGATGAGCAGTTGTGTCCTCTGAAGGTTATTAAACATTTTTCACGATAATGCTAATGTTGGCAGAAACAAATAAAATCATGTTTCAATATCAGCAGGTCTAGCAGCAATGCAACATTGTTCGGTAAATGATGGCGTAAAGTCATTTCGAGAGTCATTTGCATTCATAATGTATTTAAAAAATATCATCTATTTTTCACAAAACTACTGCATGAACGATGCCAAAGGATACATTGATGCTTCTCACAACAAATAGGATCCGTGTGAAACAGCAGCCCGGGCTCATGGCATGAAAGCAGAAAGAGAACACAGTCTCTGGTGAAATGGAGAGGACATAAAAGCACCAGGTGTGGGAAGTTTTACTGAGGCACGTTTTTTTTCTCCTCTAATCTCACACGGGAACGCGATGAGGAATGAAATTGGTTCCAGCCTGCAGAAGATTTATGATTCGGGACATAGGAGTTAAAACTTCAAAAACAACTGTTGTTTGGTTTTGAAAATGAGATTTCTGGCATACACGTAACATAACATGAGTGGAATGTGGAAAAAATGTGTCAGAGACGCGGCACTCGTGGTTCAACGAGCATTCGCAACCTCTTCTCATCCACAGGAGGACATTGTTAATAAATGAAACCGTGGGCTTCTTTTTTATAGCAAAGTAGGTAATATTATCCGCATCAGTGTCATATAAAATAATGAGTCTAATATGTTATGCATCGACAAACAAAAGAGCTCAGGTGCTCGGAAAAGGAAAAGGCATCGTGCCTGATGACGAATCGTTGTGCAGTTGCTTATCTCTTTGAAATACCACCTCGAGCCAACAAAGCAAATGCAATTCATGCATTTGGATTGCTTTTGAAATAAACTGACCAAAACTGTCACTTTCTCAGCTTCTAATATAAACAATAGTCATAAACAAAATTGTGCAACACACACCGTCATATTCATTTTTTGTGCAACATCATAGAGAATAGCATGTCCAAGTATTGATTTATAATTTTTTTAACAGCATATGTGTGCAAAATGACAATACTGGATACGTTGTGAAGTCGTTTATTTGTGCATTTGATTTTCTCAAAACCTGGACTTTAATTAAAACTGATCAGGTGGTTCTGCTGTAGTCAGTATTGTGTCCCTCAGCTCCAGGCACATTCATAGTTTTGCTGTTCGGTTCTTGGTCTCACCCTTCTGCTGCTTGTGCTGTCTTATTTTCCACATGACCCTGTCTGTTGCACCGCCAATATCAACAGAGCCGATAAAGCATACACACACATTCAAATTAAAATGACAAAAGTATACTTTTTTTTTGTTTTGTTGCTGAAATCTACACTGTGCTGTATTAATGTAAGCATTGGCTTCCTCTTCACTAATACAGCATGTATTACTTAATATAGGGCTTAAAAAGGGGAGTTTTAAGTTACGCTTTGTGGAATGCGGTTTACCTCACACTCTGAAGTTCTTTTTTTTTTAGTCAAACAAAGAAATGCCATACTCCAGTAGGGAATAAAGACAGCCATTTGATAATTTCCAAAACAAAATGGCCATATAATCATCTCATAGTTAAAATCAATTGCAATACAGGACTGCTGCGCCGCGACTGCAGTGTTTAATATGGTAGAAAAAGACATGAAACAAGATCCATTGTCAAATAAAATGGAATTAAACCAGCTGATGTCAAACACAACAGCACATTGCAGTTAGAGAGGAGCCCAATTTTGTCTGCACGGGGATTCGTCTGGATTGGATTATGTGTTCTTTACGATAAGACCCATTACAGTACAGCACTTCTGCATTCAGTACTCGCTATTCAAATGACCTTGAGCAAATCACACAAAGTGAACATCAGTCTCTTTTTTTTATGGAAATAACTGTCAGGCATATGGGTAAATTGAAGACCAAATGATGAATGCGACCGTTCCTTAGATCCCCTTCTAAATTTATGATATAACAACTCACAGTAGTTCTTATTCTGTTTCAGTTGCTGTAAAAATTGGCTTGACATTGCACTGGATGTCTGTCAGACGACTGTGGTTACTTCATAGTAAGAGCAGGACGGCTTGCCAGCAGTTTCCCATTACTAAATCAACTCCTCAATGGTTTGCTTTAGAACAAAAAAAGAGAATATTAAAATATTCTGAGCTGCACGTCTTGCATTTTAATTTGTATATTAAAGGATCTCTTTTCAGAATTTGTATAATCAGCACATGATATAACTCGTATTACATTATCAACAAGCTAATGGCTATAGCATACATTACGCTGCAACTAGCATTTTTTTTTTTTTACGGAATTAGTTTGGCATACGCAAGCAAGGAGCAAAAAACCACATAAAACAATCAAACAGGTACAAACAGAGCATCTGAGTACATTTCTCAAATGCACACTGGAATTAGAGGAAGACTAAGGGCGTTCAAACATAGTTTCAGGATGCTGTGCTTTGGTGAAACACCATTAGATATTATTGGATAACTGCATGAAAATAGTGTCCATCATCAATGATTTCTTCTCAGTAAAAATAGAGTAGGACAGCAATGTGCAATAAATGGCTGCCTCTGCACATGTCCATACACACGGCACACACGGCACACACGGCACTGTAGCCTACATTAAAGTGATATTTGTGCAGTTCAGAAAATGTGTCTCTTTTGCCATGAACTCCCTTTGATGCATCAATATGGATCAGATACACTTTGCAGAATGTTGGGGTGGTAGTTGAAAGGTTTTGGGAAAATTTGCTTTCAACATACCAAGTAGTCAGCACATGGTTGATTATAGGTTTTTCAATGTATAACCATGCTGTGTAACAGAGCCCTGTTTGTAAAAGACAGCTGGTTTTAAGTGAAAGCCACCTGGTTTTGAGCCAAAAGTATATTGAAAGCTCAAGTTTATGGAAGGGGCTAAAACAAAGAGTATAATCATATTTGTGTAGGCCTAAGTAAAGCACTTCCTTAAAACTGAGACAAATTCAGTGCAGTGTGATATTACCAGATTTTTGTTTTTCCATATATATATATACGTATATATATTACTCTGCTGCCAGATATGCAGTAGATAGGGATGGATCACTTTAAGGGTTGTTTCTCCTGACAAATTTTCAAATTGAACTCTACGGAAAAATAAGTCAGGAGATGAAACCCTTCAAGTTATCCATCCATATATACTGAATATCTGGCAGCAGAGTGATGGTTTAAGGCTTGTTTGATACGTCAGACCCTTGATGACTTAGAGCCATTTAGCTAACCATGTGTTCCATGCTGTTCCAGTGTAATTTACAGCTAAATCTAGTCCCACCTCCCAATTCCCATAGAGATCCATTCAAATGCTGTGAGGTTATAGTCTTGCTTGTAGGAGTACCAGAAAATAAGATATCAAGAGTCTTTTGATATTGTTGGGTCACAGACATCAGGACGTTATGGCATGCAAAGGATATGCGACCAAATATGAAAACTGATTATTGTATTTTTTATGTTAAACTGTCCAATATTTTTTGATGCCTGAAAATGGGGGGGGGGGGGGGACTATGTACAAAAGGTGCTATAATTTCTAAAGGGTTCATCCAATATGGATGAAAATACCATCAAATTATGGTATCCTTTCAAACTCAAAGTTCTAGAGTACAGATCCAAAATTTTAAAAAAAGTGTCACTGTCCAATTCATTATGGTGCTCACTGTATATATATATATATATATATATATATATATACATACATAGTGTTTATTGGAAACGGAAGTAATAGAGCATATTTGTTTGATATCCATTCACACCAATTATTTTGAACTATAATTGATGTCACACTTGAGAGTTAAAAGTCTCCATTTTCAAAGTAATTAGCTATGTATTCAAATTAAAAACCTTCTTGTAGGACAAATATGTGATTGATCATGCTAATATGCTCTTTGATGGTGATGGTTCTGTTTTGTGGTCATGAATATCCTGCAGAACAGAAACATCAAGCAGTTGCTTTGATTTTCCAACCATTTATTTTCATAATATTATTTTTAACACATGGCTTGTGGGTCGCACACATAAAATGTAAAATACATGGTATCCTTACCATCACCATCCATTTTCTTGTGGAAATGACACGATACAGTTTTGACATTTACTATATGGCTTTTTTCTTTTTGGCCTTTGTCTAATTGAACAGTTGTTATGGAGTAGCATGCCATGACACATAAAACTATATATAGTAGGTTCAGATGTCTAAATGAAATTGGTGTATTTTCTGACTGCAGCTGAATGATTGATTTTGAGTGAATCATTCACAGGTCATCATTTTTTAATTATTAGCAAATTGGGTGCAGTTTATAGAAGAAAATATCATTTTTTGATTATTGTGAGAAACACTTCAGCATTGTATGATTGTTGTTTGTCAAATTTGATGTATGGACAGAAAGGCATGATTTATACTGATTGGGTTTCAATCAAAGTCTTACACACACATGAACACACACACACACACACACACACACACACACACACACACACACACACACACACACACACACAACCACACTTTACATCCCCATACATCCTAACACATTGGGTAGGCAATCCAGCCAGTCATTTCCCCTGACCCCGCTGTGGCACTGTTTATGGTTAGACTTAGAGTGCAGCACACCAGTACTCTGCTCTCACCCCTGTAGATGTGATAACCTTCAAGAGAAGAAATCTCATCTGTCAGGCCATTGGAGGCAATTGAAGAAATTTGTTTTTACAGTTGTGGTGGAAATCCTATTTCTCTGTTGTACCCTTCTTCTCATCTGGGATTAGCGATGTGATTCTGGGGAGTGCGTGCGCCAGAGTGCAGGGAACCTTATTGTTACCGTACTTGCAATTTTGTTCTGTGGAGCGGTTTACCGGTCGCCCCTTTGGCACCGATGCTGATGTGACCAACTGTAAGACCTAAACACATTACCGCAACCCGGCCTGTGGCGGCCTCAGAAATGTGCATACCTTTCTTGTGTTTACAGCGTAATGTAAATAACCCCCCCCCACAGTAAGCGGGTATTTTCTGGAAAAAGACAACCCTCCCACAGTAAGCGGGCATTTTCTGGAAAAGGACGACCCTCCTAATCAATTGTTGGCTATTGGCCAGTGCAAAAATGAGACAACCTGTGCCTCCGCAGATCAGGTGATTATTTACCTGGCCTGTTGGCTTCCCTGAGAGGAGGTGCGTGCTGCTCCTCGCCTCCCACTCTGGCCCCTCACTCCTCACTTGCCGGCTCCAACCCCAGGCTTTATATAACTTCCCAAGCTGCATAGAGGCGGCTCAGTGTTCAGAGACAGATAGCCCGAGGTGGTTGGCGAATTGTTTTCATTTTATCTGTGTACACAGTGCAAGGAGGGCCTGTCAGGGGCATGGTTTTTTAACAACACTCCCCATCTCCATCATGTAGCTAACTCCTACCGGCTTTGAAGAGTTCTTTCAGCCTTGCCGGCGAGCTTGTTACTGGCAGAGCGCATCTCACGTTCACGTTCGTCACGGCCTACAGGCTCGTAAGAAGGGTTGGGCGACAAACACCACCTAAAGAACCTCAACCCAAACTGCCATAGGCTCGTTTTAAAGAGCAAACCTAATATTGTGTTTTTCGTTCGCCATGTCATTGAATATACTTGCATGTACTCTCAGTTTCCATTCCCTGGCAAAGTTATAGCATTTTTCTAAGAAAATCTCATCTTTACTTCCTTTACTTTTGCTGTGTAAGTGTGACCTGAGAAGTTTAGTTGGATATTTTAATCATAACATCACTGTCTCGTGTTATTATTTATGTTTTTCTCCTGTGTCAGAACATATATAGTAAAAATAAATTTAAAAAAAGGCATTGGTTTGGTTGTTAAGGTATGGTCTGTTTAAATTTCCGGTTAGAGTGGGTGGCTTTCTTTGCCTGTTTTGATTATGATGTAGACAGGCCGTTTACTGTGTATTCCATTTACCACGAGTGGTCCGCGGCTGCTTGTTGCAGAAAGTATATCAGTTATTAGTTAACAAGAAAGCTGGCAGGGTGGACCCTTTGTTCCTAATTGTCAGTTGTTTATGCATTATTGATGTGGCCACAGAGCCACTCTTGGCAGCAACATTCGGCCGTTTTAGGTTTGCTTTCAGTTTCACGGTACTGCTGACTGCCATAAACTTTCCATCATCATTTTCATATGCAAATCATCAGCGCCGAATAAAGGATGTGCATGAGAGTCATTCGGATGATTTGGAAAATGATAATAGCAAAAGAAATCTAGTTATGAAATACAATGAATATCCAGATGTTGTAGAATCTGTTGCAAGAGTACCGATGGCACGTACACTTCTGTGTGTTAGGACTGTCGGTGGAAAATTAATTAGGAAAAGCCTGTTTTGACAGCTGTTTGACAACTTTTTGAAAAGCTGTTTGACATAGGCATGAGTGCAGGGCATGAAACGCGTTCTGAGCCTCTCAGGTGAAAAGTCATGTGATCGATCATGTGACTACTACTATCCCTGCATAGTACCAGTAGTACCAGGTCAAAATCCTTCTGATTCGGTTTTATGATCATTACAATTGGGAGTTACTGTATCATTCATCTCTCTGCTGTCACAATTGTCAAGAAATAAAAATGAAACAAACAATAGTAATACACAAACAACCAGGAAATGAATCGGGGCACATAGTTCCAAGTTAAACTTTGCTTCCCAGTTTAACTCAATAAGGTGTTTGTTTTACCTGTTAAATTAAATATGCTTGCCCATTTCCATTCTTAGAATCTGACCAGTTTCACAGCCAAGTATACTTAACTTTCATTTCAGACTTTTAATATCAGTAACAGAGAATGTGCGCTATATGCTATGGTATTTCCCCTTCCTCATAAACATTATTTCCCTTCCTACCCACCCCACAACACCACCACTCACTTTTCATCCCCAATGACACTTGCATAGTTTTTAAGTGCTACACGTGTGCCAGTTAATTTTATTTCATATCCTCAGGCCAGGGATTAGTGGAGTGAAAGTAGTTGGTTTAAAAAGGATTTGTAGGAAAAAAATTATAGTTGCTGGCTTTTCTGTTCTAGTAAAACTAAGCTAATGAAAAGCTTTGTGAAGGTAAATATATTTTTAAGGAGCAGCTTGTCACAGCTTATTCTCTTTGAATGGGCTGCATGTCTCTTTGTATTCTCAATATTGTTTCATGTGTGTCATTCAGTCATTGAAAGGAGGCCACTGAGCATATTTCTTGGGTTGTTTTTTTTTCCGAGTTGTGTATATAACTTTTTTCCTGTTAAGTTTTTTTAACTATAGCATTTGCTGTTTTCGTCGTATCTGGGACACTTTTTGGTCATACTTACATAGTACAAATACTTTTGATGGCCCCAGGTCTTAGGCCACACACTTTTTCACAGTAAGCATGCCATTTGTTTATAAATATTTTTTCCAACATATGCAAAAACATTATTTGCATGTATTTGCGTGTATGTCTACATACAGGACAAATATAGTATATTATTGTTGTTATATATATATAGTACGTAGACCAACTGACATTGTTTATACACCACATTCTAAAGGAAGCAGGCATAATGCAAACAGTAATATATAATTAGTAGTATATTTTAAATATAAATTTTTTTCTTCCTTCAGTTAAATAGTCTACAGATAGAAGCTTGTCAGAGTAATAGCTCCCCCATGAAAATGAATATTGCCATCAATCATGTTGAGATTTGGTAAAATTGAACATCAATAATAATTTTGATCACATATCATCATAGGTGTTTCCTCGCAACCTGAATTGCTCTTGGAAGCCCCATTAATAGCAATTTACTAGAATCAGAAAGATCTGAGTTTAATGGCAGCTTACACTAGCTGTGTTGCTGAAGGCTGCACTGCCAACAGCTAATAAAAAATGAGCACTCAGCAGAAAGGTTCCAGCAGCTGTTTTTGACAGGAAGAGAGACGTTAGCAGAGAAGACACAATGGCTGCAAGACACGAGTGCCATGGCAAAAACAAAAAAATAACATTTTTGAGAAGTAGAAAAAGATGGGATTATTGAACTCAAAATAATCTATTTGAAAGAAATGTATTTGCTCTCTATGCAGGAGTACCACAAGGTATAACAGAAGCACAAATGCCACGTGGTAGGAATAAGAGGTGATTCTGTCCATCTCAAAATAATGTTTTCTACTTTCAAACCTCTGAGTAAACTAGTAAAATAGCCTTCCCGGTTACTTAGTAAGTGTTTTTATATTCAAACATCCTGAGGTCACGACACATGTTGTAACTCTCATATTTCTGTATTGTTATGGCCCTATATTGTTATTATGTAATTCAACTTCAATTATTCCAATGATAGGCCTCTCATATGCAGTTTTATTATGCAATCTCTTAATATTGTATGTCTAGAGAATATTTGAAGTGAATGCACAATTTATGTGAAATTTTTTATGTAAATACCAGTCACGGAAATTTTGCATGAAATGTGTATAACTAAAATATAGCTAAATTCTAAGGACATACACATATTTTATTAAACTAAATAAAATATATTCAACTAATTTACAAAGTGCTGTCCAAATTAAGAATGCCATCTCATTTTACAATTTCTGGGTATCTGCCTTTTTATTATTATTATTATTTTTATTTTTTTACAAATAAGAATGAAGTGTACTTTGGACCATGCTTGTCTACTGTCATTCATTTAAGGCAGAAATGTTAGTGTACTTAGTAAATTTACAAGTAGAGATATAGTCCTCTTATCTTAAATAGAAACAAACTGTTGGTGTAGTGACAGTTTTATGTAGACTGTTGTAGTAATCAAGAGAATGGATTTTTAAATCAATAGGCGCAGAGGAATTAATAGACATTTCAATAAAACTGGGAGAAATGTACTCTCCACTCTAATCAGAATTAAATGGAACTATCCAATAGCACTATGAAGTCATAGTAAATGGAACTATCCAATAGCACTATGAAGTCATAGTAAATGGACCAAAACACATTGACACATTGGAATGAAAAGAGGTATCAAAGTGCGCTCTGCTTGTAATGTAGGTCACTGTAGTTGTTAAATAAACCACAGCAAATTGATCGCATAATCAATAAACTGGCATGAAATGAAATGTAGTTTTTGTGCAAAACAAATCAGACATCCAATCACATAGTGGACGCAAGAGACCAAAAATGGGCAAAGGCATCTGATTATTTTTAGTCACAGAATTATCTGGTATTATGATAATATAATGCAATGTGATGCTTCATTGGACCTGGCCAAATATTTAGTGCATGACAGCATTTATCCCAGAGAGCTTCTCGCCTCTCTTCTCTTCATAGCCTGTAGATTTGTACATTTTCTCAGCTTCAGTCTGGGGTTTCTGCACAGATAATAGATGTGTAATCATCTGGGATTTTTAGAAGGGCCCAATCACAGCCCGACAGGTTTCTAATGGAACTTTGATGGCGTGTCCCTCTTGTGGCGCTCAAATCATTACTGATTTTTTCTTTTGATATTAATCAGTCATCTTTCATTGCTTTTAATGGTGGGCCTTTGAAAATCCTGGTACAAAATGATTTGCCATCTGGTTAGATTGGATCCCCCCCCCCCCCCCCCCTTTATTGTCAGCTGAATTTTTCACCTTGCGAGACCAATGTGAACGATATGGTGCATTGGTTAATTTCCCAGGTGTGCCGCACAGCTGGGTGCCCGCTGGCACTTCGTCATTACACATTTATCAGGACGGGAAATTGCCCTAACTACAGCTTGATGATCAAACATACATTTTCTTACTTAAAACTATGCAAATTTAACTCAATCTTTTATGGAGACATTTACAAAACTGAGACTTCATTTGTATTGTACGGGCACATCAGCATGTATTAGAAGTAACCAATTAAGTGAGTCAAATAAAAATGTATTAAGATTGCATGTGAGTAATTTTGTACATACAGTACATCAGCTGCCTCAATGTATTCCTCGGTCATGCTCAATTGCCACGGTGTTCAGACTGGAGTCAGGATGAGCTGTTTATCTAAGAGTCCTTACAAACACTACACTAACACTAAATCAGGTGCAGTGCATTCAGAATAAATAAATGTTTTATAACAAGTGGAATTCTGAGGAGCCTGTTATGGACAGTATTTTACACCTGTCTGCCCAAACCTTTCCCCATCTACTGTGTCAATATTCTATGTGTTTCTATTCATTTGTCCCAGTTACAATAAGCCTGCATACTACACTGAGCCATTTCTTTCCTCAACTGGATTACGGATGAAAGGATACTATTATTTTCTTTCTATCCTACAGTAATTACTATTGTGCTAATTACCCCCAAATCACTGACATCCAGGGTCAATAAGAATGGTAACAGGAACATTAAAGACAATTCACACAACACAAAGAAAATCAACAAAGCCCCCTAGGGAAGGAAAAAAAGAACAATGTTTTGTTTGTTTCTCTCTCTCTCTCTCTCTCTCTCTCTCTCTCTCTCTCTCTCTCTCTCTCTCTCTCTCTCTCTCTCTCTCTCTCTCTCTCTCTCTCTCTCTCTCTCTCTCTCCATGTATATGGGAGTATAGACTCTGAATGTTTTTTGTTCTTCTGTTTACAGTTTGACAGTGAAAACATGTACATGAGCATGTCAGAGCCGAGCCAGGACTTTGTGCCAGCAAGCCAGGTGGGTTAATTAATCTTCACTGCCTCCTTTCAAGTCATAATTAAACAAATTTAAAGGGATGCATTGCAAATTAGTGGCACTATCAGTAACTGCCATAATCAGGAGTAATTATAATTTACAAACAAAGCATTTAAGCCTTGCTTCAAGGTAATGAGATGAAGCAGATAGCTGCTCCATGGTAATACAGGATAGCTGCTCCATGGTAATACAGGATAGCTGCTCCATGGTAATACAGGATAACTGCTCCATGGTAATACAGGATAGCTGCTCCATGGTAATACAGGATAGCTGCTCCATGGTAATACAGGATAGCTGCTCCATGGTAATACAGGATAGCTGCTCCATGGTAATACAGGATAGCTGCTCCATGGTAATACAGGATAACTGCTCCATGGTAATACAGGATAGCTGCTCCATGGTAATACAGGATAGCTGCTCCATGGTAATACAGGATAGCTGCTCCATGGTAATACAGGATAGCTGCTCCATGGTAATACAGGATAGCTGCTCCATGGTAATACAGGATAGCTGCTCCATGGTAATACAGGATAGCTGCTCCATGGTAATACAGGATAGCTGCTCCATGGTAATACAGGATAGCTGCTCCATGGTAATACAGGATAGCTGCTTCATGGTAATACAGGATAGCTGCTTCATGGTAATACATGATAGCTGCTCCATGGTAATACAGGGTAGCTGCTCCAGGGTAATACAGGATAGCTGCTCCATGGTGATACAGGATAGCTGCTCCAGGGTAATACAGGATAACTGCTCCATGGTAATACAGGATAGCTGCTCCATGGTAATACAGGATAGCTGCTCCATGGTAATACAGGATAGCTGCTCCATGGTAATACAGGATAGCTGCTCCAGGGTAATACAGGATAGCTGCTCCATGGTAATACAGGATAGCTGCTCCATGGTAATACAGGATAGCTGCTCCATGGTAATACAGGATAGCTGCTCCATGGTAATACAGGATAGCTGCTCCATGGTAATACAGGATAGCTGCTCCATGGTAATACAGGATAGCTGCTCCATGGTAATACAGGATAGCTGCTTCATGGTAATACAGGATAGCTGCTTCATGGTAATACATGATAGCTGCTCCATGGTAATACAGGGTAGCTGCTCCAGGGTAATACAGGATAGCTGCTCCATGGTGATACAGGATAGCTGCTCCAGGGTAATACAGGATAACTGCTCCATGGTAATACAGGATAGCTGCTCCATGGTAATACAGGATAGCTGCTCCATGGTAATACAGGATAGCTGCTCCATGGTAATACAGGATAGCTGCTCCAGGGTAATACAGGATAGCTGCTCCATGGTAATACAGGATAGCTGCTCCATGGTAATACAGGATAGCTGCTCCATGGTAATACAGGATAGCTGCTCCATGGTAATACAGGATAGCTGCTCCATGGTAATACAGGATAGCTGCTCCATGGTAATACAGGATAGCTGCTCCATGGTAATACAGGATAGCTGCTCCAGGGTAATACAGGATAGCTGCTCCATGGTAATACAGGATAGTTGCTCCATGGTAATACAGGTTACTGGATGTGTTTCCTTCTGAACTAAAATAAGAACAGAAGCTTGACAATTATGCAGCACCTGCACTGGTTTGCTTTCAAACAACAGTTTGTGATTAAGTGGGCATTCCCCACTTCTCTTCTTACTTCTAATCTCTGTGGAAAGTTGGCTGTTTGTTGGGATAAGCCAGGTGCTGGCTAGAGAATGTATTTATGTTTACACTATTGACCCAGCCCAAAACAAGAGCAGTGTGCTATTGATACTTTACTGTCAATCACTTTGAACCAGCACTCAGATAAAGACAGAAGTATTTCCTGAAGCTCTGCCAGAGGAAATTAATTAAATTAGCTATTCACCATTAGCGGTGGCCAGTGCAGTCAGTGTGAATCTGCATTTCCTTCAATTGGTATTATTTATTAAAAGGCAATTAATTAAAGATTAAAATGACAACATTTGCCAGATTCCACTTGATACTAATAGTAATAATACCCTTTACATAATGTGAATTTGTTTATTTTATTGAATAATCCATTCATTAAAAAATCACAGGCCCTAATGATTCACAGCTGTATTAAATGCATATTTATATATTTGCACCACTATCATGTTCATGTTAGATTATTGCTTATATATTTTCCTACAATTAATGACTTTGTTGTGTATTCCATTTGCATTCAAGTAAATCATTTTATTTACCTAACTCTTACCTTTGGAGAAGCTTTGAGAACCTAGAAATACAATTGTATGCTTTCATTTACTTTTTCTTCCTTTTTTCTGTTTTCCAGGTATGTACAATCACACATTCTAGCATCAAGAACTTGGCTCAATGTTTTACAGCATTAGTTAAAATAAATCCTAGAGATTTCCATTGCAATTAAACTGTGTACTTCATTCCAGAGGCTTTTAATATGGCTTTGCATAAACTGTTTAGTCTGGCCTTTCCTGAACATTTTCCTACATTGTTCTCTCACTGCAAGGTCTATATCGACATTATATGTTTGGATATGAACTTACAGCTGGCAAGAGACTTGATGAAAAGCAAATGTAATGAAACTCTGGGAAAAAAAACAAAAATGAATGCATACATTCTTTGGAATAAGCGTATATAAAAATGTATGTGGGTGGTAATTTTATGCAGTGTATCTCACTGAAGGCACATATGTAGCTGTGCGACAGAGAAGTGTGAAGGTGTTGTCCTTTGGCCATTCACACCTTTTTTGCACGCAAGCGCCCGTGGGAAATGGTACACACACTAATTGGTAGCACATTTACAAAAGGGTGTGCAAAGGTTT
This sequence comes from Ilyophis sp. 1 JC-2022, assembly GCA_022702515.1. Taxonomy (NCBI): domain Eukaryota; kingdom Metazoa; phylum Chordata; class Actinopteri; order Anguilliformes; family Synaphobranchidae; genus Ilyophis; species Ilyophis sp. 1 JC-2022. The sequence goes on from CM040403.1 coordinate 118,067,361, forward strand.
CTTTGCTTTTTATTATACCTGCACCAAACCCGAATATGCACATGTATATGTATGCTTATGTACTTTTTTACCTAGTTTACCTCAGCGATGGTTAATGGTATATGTCCATTATAATCACAGTAGCACTACGTGATGTATTGTTGATGTGTTTTAAAGATTTATTTTCTGATTCAGTGATTTCATGTATGTAAATCTGTGTAGATTTACCAAGGGAGCTTATCATAGCTTTAAGGTTCACTCAGACACCATTTTCTTTAATTGTGAACATATTCAGGAAGATAAGAACGGGTTCTGCCAAATTGTGTTTAAAACGGCACAATGCTGCATGGTTGTGCCTAGGCTAGTTAGCCTAATGCATTACACAGGCAGCTCTGAAGCAAAGCTCAACCATCTGCCTGGAATAAGACACTTAATGAATAGAGTGAAAGACAGAGAGGGGGAAAAACATTGTGAGCAATAAACTGAAATGTTTGGCGGGGTTTGCGTTTTGGAAAATTAAAACTGTCAGATTATATAAACGGAAAACAACATTTCCATGAAAGCAGGGGGGTATACTATGAAGGAAGTTTAACATAGCCAGGATTTATTTGCGTTAGCTAGCTTCAGAAAGCCTAAACACAGCAATCTGGCTTTACCGGTACTACGAACGTGGTTATCAACTTGCTAAGTGAACACGGGCTTTATTAATCAAGGTACGTGCGCATTCCCATAAAAGGGGCGGTGTCTGTGCAGTGCAGCATAGGCTCTGCTAGAGCAACGTATTTCTCTCCTGTGGGGAAAAAACACTGATACGGACAGAATGGACGGATAAGAACATCATATGAGCAAAAAGCAACACATTGTCATACAGTTTATTTCTAATGTGACAACTGTAGCCTACTACTATTCTAGAGCTCTAAACTTTAAACTTGATAAAACATGTTTAAAATATTGCTGAAGCAATTGCATCAACGTTTTTCATTTTAAAAAGTCTCTCAAGCATTTTCCGGAATTTAGAATATTTGTTGTGGAACTCACTAATCTCACCCTGCAAAGAAATTCCCTCAGTATCCGCATATATCTCTATGGAATTCTTTGGAATGGAGACGCCTTTTTTCAAAGCCAAAGTGTTGATTGGTGAAAGGGCGGTGCTTTTATATGTTTCAATCTGTTATCCTGAACATAACCTGCCCCGAAGCAGGTTAGCCGTGCAGAGTAAGTTGTCGTGGCAATATACCCCGATTAAAAGTGAGTCGGCTTCGTGATACAGAAAACCCAGGGTTGAAGCTTAATTTAGCTCGCTATCCCCTTAATCTCGCTTCATAGTATACCCCATCAGGAGTAATGGATTCTGATAGCAGCAGCATGTTCTGCAGCTTCAGTCACCTACTCACTTATTGAAACATGTTTTGCGACTCTCCCGTAGAGCTCACGGTTTATGTTTGATATCTGCTTTGCTCACCTGTACCCCACATCATCTCTGCTACTAACCCAGTGTGTTTAACCTAGAGCCTCAAAGGTCTACAGTAGGTGGAGGAAACAATGGTGTCCCTTGTTTTGTTTCATAGACGAGGAGGAGCTGGAAACCATTTTGAAATAACTTCTGGACAAACCTTTTAGCCACCTGACTCCAGTTTTGCATTGAACAACAAAGCATGTGCATTGCCCTGCTCTAATTTTCTATCACATTGAAGTACATTGTTGTACAGTGTGGCCTGTTCTGCACTAACTTATGGTGGGACAGTACAATCGAATTTGATGCATTCACCTTACATTTCCCTTCAGTTCCGTGTGCCAGACAGCCCAAGCCAGCCGCAGCAAAATATGAAACAGGCAGGACCCCCCTGGAAAAGAGAAGTACCATCTCACATGGACTGCCCTCGGCTCCCCTGGGTAAGTAACCTCCAAATCAAAGAACACACAGTAAATGTGATTTAAGCAGGAGAACAATTGACAATGTTTAATATTATTAGGGTCTGATTTACTAAGAACTTTACCATGTGCAAAACATTTTAACAGACGCAAAACTCATAACACAACCAATGATAGGTGCAAGACAAATTCCATAACCAATCGTTAGTCATGTCATTGATTTTGCATGTGCTAAAAGCTTTTGCACATGCAAGACGTCTTAGTAAATCAGGCTCTTAGTGTGAATTCTCAACAATGGAAAAAAAATTAAATAATTGTATTCTTAAAGTCAAGTTATACCAACTGCTTTGTCCATTGCAATCAATTATACTTTGATTGCTCTTATAATTGGTACTCGGTTTATCTGTCAGCACACTCTTAATGCCAGACTAAAAGCAACAATCACGCAGCTCTTACGTCCCAGAGAGTGTTTCTACAGTATCAGATATGGAGACCCAGTATTAGCTTGGAGGATTTACATGGGTCCCTTCACAACCTTAATGAGTGAGGGCTAATTGCCTTTATTTGATCCAGTGAACATGCATATTGACTCGGTTTCCTCTGCAGTTTAGAGGGAGCCGTCAGAGCTGTCAGGGAAACAAACCAATGCTGTTGTTATGACTCACAAATTAATCACCAATATATAATATTGCTACAGAATTGTATATGTTGAATGTTTGTTTAGCCAGAATGCAGTTAGCTGTTGACTTCCGCTTGTGATACAAGTCTGAACATGTGTTGTCATCAAATCGCGCACACAAATCATTTCAAAACTTTTATTTTTATTGTTTTTTTTGTTGTGTTTATTTTAATTTTATTCTTGAAAATCAGCAGATAGCCAGTATTTAACCTCTTCAAAGAAATATACAAAGCATATATTTTTCCTGTTTAACATGCGATTGATTTGGATATCTACAACATGAATACAGTACAAGAGACCATGGAGAGGATTTATTTATGTCCATAAATAAGAGAAATATAAATTGTACATAAATAATTCAGAAATTAACAAAACAAAGTTTAAAAGTTCCTCATCATCCCCCCAGTGTGGAAATAATTTGCAGTTTAAAAAAAAATTTAGTTTGTTTTATTTGCAGTCGGAACTTAGTGAGCAACACTGAACCATGAGCAGCACACAAGCAACTGCTGACTTTAAGGATGCATTAGAGCTGTACTGACAACGTAGAGCAACACACGCAATACGCACTAAATCTAATGACATATTCCTTCAGTGGTTGTTTTTTTTTTTTGAATATGATTCATTTTAAGATTCAGTTTTATGCAGTGGAATAACGCAATGCGTGAATGACGAACGGAAACTTTAACGTTAAACACTCTTGTGTATAATTATTGCAGGGCAGGATGAGAGGACATTTTGTTGCAGCACCTGCTTGTGACTTGTTCTCATGCTGCTGCCAAATATAGCCCCATTCCCCAGAATCCTCTGGGCTTTTTTGAGTAAAAGTGCATAGCAGTTTGAGGTTAAACAAATGAGGCGTGCATGCATAATACTGTAGGAAAAACATGTCCTCTCGCCAGCTCCCACTGTTGTTCCTATTCCCACCCCCACCGCCCCTGCCTGACCCCCCCCCTCTCCCCCCACCGGGAGACTCAGGTGATTGGGTATTAAGTGAAGAACGCTGAGCTAAATCTAAACCTGTACACTCATATTGGGTTGTCCTGTCTGGGAAAATCACTGGCTAACAGGTGCTCTCTCTGTTGGAGGTGTGTGTGCGTATATGGATGAATGCACAGGCCAGGAGGCCAGGTAAAAAAAAATAAAAAAAATAAAAAAAATAAAAAAAATAAAAAAAATAAAAATCAATGCAAGAGAACACCTGCACCCCAGTAGAATTTGTGGTGAATGGGAATGTGAATTCACAGCCATGACCTGTCTGGCCTGGATGGACTTGCTGATATTTTGAAGTTATTTTTGAAAACATTGAGGCAGAGAACAATGACATGTCATTCGTCATGATTAAGGCGTTTCTTTTTTGTAAAGGGTATTGAAAATATTTACATTTAAATGCGAATAATTTTTACTCTGAAAGAAACAAGGCCCTAAATACATTTTATGCATTGATTTGTGCACTTGCATACATACTGTATACACTCAACCGTCCACAAACTTTCTGAAAGAAAATGTAACATAACCATGATATTTTGGTTCTTCATAAAAAAAAAAAATAGAAAAACAAGTCACAGCTGGACTGACTGTTCTCAATATAAAAGAAAATGTGCGCAGTGGGACAATTTGAAAGATCTCTTTTTCATTTAAGCACATGTTTTAGTGTTAAAGACGCAGTGAAATAGCAACATATGGTAAGCTACCGCTCCTGAGACGGTGCTGTGCAGAAGCTCAGCACTTCATTATGCTAATATAATGCGCCGTAATGATTTTTATATACAATATGTGCAGAGGGCCAGTCGTGCACTTCAGTAAGCTTAATGAACGCCTTGACTCAATGATATTTTTCGAATTGCGTATTAATTTGTTTCCCCATTACATTTTGTTATTATCATTCTCAGTTGTCATATATGTACACACGCTGAACGGAAAAATCCATCAAACCTTATGAAACAGTTGGTTGGATTCAATGACTGTGAAGCCTGCATTTCACAGTGTGTCTAGGATACGGGCTTACATTCAATAGGGTCCCTACTTAGCAGATCCCTCCGCCTTTTCTTGCACTTCCATATTGTGAGCAAGTGAAACAAAACATTAGCAAAGGAACTGAAAAATAAATATAATATTTTGATCTCGGCAGGGATCTCAGCAAGCTTTGTTGCTAAATGGAAAGATGAAAAGATGATGCATGGAACAATTTTTCTATTTCAGTTCAAGTCAGTGCACAGAACACACAGATCAGTATGTATGCGGTATTCCATTAGTTGTTTGTGTGCCGTTCTGCCCGGTACTCGTGCAAATGCAGCATCTTTGCATTAATCTACATCTACAAACATGTTACCGTGTTTCCTCAAGCTTACAGGTGGACAGAGGTGATCCCACTCTTTATGTATGCTCACAGACCCACCCGTACTGGGCCTCTCAATGTGCCTCTTGCACCTATTGAATGGATTGAGAGGTGAGAAGCGTTTTCAAAACACTGGCACGTCACGGGAGGTTGTTAAGACCCATACAAATAGCTAGCTCATGATTTGCGTTGATATGAGAGATAACAGTTGCTACTTGGGTTGTGGATATAGAAGAGGCGCGCCTTGTCTTTATTCACTGAAGGGTTCTTACACAGTTCAGAGATAAAGAATGATAACTTACAGTTTACTTGGCAGCGAATAGATAATGTCTTATTTTACTGGAATTGCATAACATGTTAAGTTGCAGGAAGTGAATGTGGTGGATGACAAGTGACAGTTTATTGTTGTGGGTTTTGTCCGATGAGGTGGAACCTGTGACTCACTTGAACTGGGACTTTCCCCTGATGTACCTCCCATCCTATCAAGCACAGCCCCCCTTTCCCCCCCCCCTGAATATTGAACATCCTCAGCTAGAACTGACCATCTCTACACTTCCTCTCATAACCACTTCACTGTCAGAAGCATCCCCCACCCACACTGCTAGTATCGCTGAAGCAGGCCTAGGAATGAAAAATGCTAATAACAATCACATTTATGCATTTGCCACTTTTTAGATTTTCCGGATTCCCCCTTTTTATATTCAACCAGTTGTGGTTTTGTGCGGCATAAACTTAATTCACATTCGTTACATCCGTCATTGGTACTCTCATGCTTTGTTTCAAACTTTTTCCTACAATACACCATGCACGCTAGCCTTTTATCCATCGGTTGTGTTCATTTATTAAATGTGACTGTCTCTATTAATTCATTAAATAACACGTACAATTTTAAGGGACAAAATTTGTTACAAAATTTTATCAGTCAAGCAAAATCATTGTTTAATTTTTCAGCACTTTCAAATGAACATTTATTTCATAAATAATTTACAGTAGACAAGATTAAGTGTTGATATCAATATCCACTTAATAGGGCGATGAAACTGACTGAATTGAGAACTCAGGCCCAGTGAAATCCAACATACTGGCAAAATGTTACCTTGTAACCACAGAAACGCTGCTCTGAGGCAGACAAGGCTGGTGCTTACTTATTAAAATTATTTTGTAAGCAGATATTAAACACTTTACTGCTATATTTTCATTCTGGTGCTACCCAGATCGGTGCTTATAGAAAATATAGTGAGGTGTTTTTTTTAACTTGCATTACAATCATTTTACATTACATAATCATATGAATATTTTACCACAACATTAAAGTAAATTATATATAAGAGTATATGATTAATATATTAACATACTAATGGAAAGGGGTAAAATGTTTAAGATTTGGTTCAGTCAGTTTGTAATTTATGTAAATGTGGCCAAGGAGCTTCATCCAAAATGAATTATATACATAACATTCTAGTGACCTCTGTTCAATTAATATTATGGCCCCACAGAATGTATTTTGTCGCGGTTCTCTTAACGGATGCTAGTAGCTCAACAAGTCTAAACTAGCTTACAGAGCCTGGCTCAGTATGTAACATTCAAATGATTACTGCTCGCAGTCCCCAAGGTATTCATTACAGACAAAATTGCTCTTGTTGCCTGCTGTACAAGCTGAGTTGCAATGGGAAATGAAAAACCAGCCTAGAAAAATAGGCCACCTAATTAAGTTAAACTACTGTAGCATTTAGTCTGACATCTTCATTACTCAAAATTAAACCAACAAAAAAGCTGCTTCATTTGGTGCGCAGGTTACCCTTGTTTACATTTCCTTCTTCATTTTTTTTATTGGATTTATTTATTTATCTTTAATGAATCTTCCGCAAGCAACACTGAGCACCCCACTATCGAAAGGGATACCGTCTGCTCCCATCATTTTTACTGGGAAATGTGCTTAACGAAAACCATGGGACTGAACTTAGATTTACGAGGCCCTGAGTTGGTCAACAGCTCAGATGTAATAATGAGATGTCACCATCCCTAGACAATGGCATCCATTACAGCGCCTTGGTGTGCAGGAGCAAATCTTACTGTTGATGGAAAGAAAATTAATAAATAAAATATTTTCCCATTTCAGAGCATGCTCTATTTTATACACTATGCTCTGTTGCTGCAGAGATATTTAACGTGTTTTCTTTGGAATATGTTTAGATTTTAATCCAGGTATGGTCTGCAATTGAACTGATATGGTAGCTCTAGTCCCAATTAAGCAGTCTGTTTTTGTTATTCAGTGAGGATATACTGTGCTACCCCATGGCAACACATTTTATCACATGTTTCCATTAATCATCTCAGTCAAGAAGGGAATTTTGATTAATCACATAGCCCTGCATAATCTCTCCTATAAAAAAGCAGCAATGTTATTTTTGACATTATTTAAATTTATTTGTGAATCAGATTTCATGCAATATCATCACAGCAATGTGCTCTATGCACTCTTTACAGGGAAATACGGAAACCCAGAGAATGTCTCATTAAATGTGACACACCACATTGTGTTTGCAATTTGTGAATCATTTAGCTCACAAGCGTTTCTATTTTTGTTGTATTAAGGTGCTAGTAATTAGTCTGAACTAGTATTATTTATGCTGTACTGTAATGTAATGCAAAATGTCCTCTTGCCATCATTTTTTAACTAGCAATATTCTGGTGTCCTTTTCACAGCGATGCTCTTCATGTCTTTGTATTTCTATTATCCTTGTACTATTTCAGCAGCAGTTTTCTGCAGGCAGGTATAGCCGGCCAATTAGTAATTTGTCTCAGAGGGAGAAAGGAGCCATTCAGTTTAATCATTCTGAAACATTTTTTTTTTGTCCTTTAAGTCATCAAAGTTTGTTTTGGAAAATATTTATAGTGGTGTACTGTGTATACTCCAGCTGCCTTAAATTAAAGGTTGCTCTATAAATGCAGTTGATAATAATAATAATAATAATAATAATAATAATAATAATAATAATAATAGGGTACAAGAGTAAGCTAGGCTTGGAAAGTGTAATTTTCTGAGCATTTTCATGGATATTAGTAACTGGTGTAACATGGGTAAAAGCACTAAAAACCAACATACGCGCACACACACGCACACGCACACGCATACGCACACCCTCATGCGAGCCCACACATGCAAACGCAGAGGCTCAAACAAATTCACCTGATGAGCAATATCCCATTTATATCTATTGAGATCCTTTTTCACACCATGACGTCTGCCACTGACACCGGAGTGAAGCAGGGTCATAATTTAACACTGCGAAATTGCACAGCTCCATCTTTGAAGGGCAGTCTTGGTACCACAACGGAATTACTCCCCCACCCCATCCCCATCCCCTGGCCCCATGAACCTCTAAAGACCTATTAAAGTAGTCTTATTTTATTCTCTCAGATGGAAGCATTTGAGGGTAAATAAAATAGGTTTTATTTGATAAAATATGTAGTTCGGGGCATTCTGGGATACTGCAGGGGAGGCAGGATTACAGTTATTGAGCAGTGATAGCCTGTCATGAGCTGTGCTGGTTAAGAACTTGCAGCAGAGCATGCAGTTTGCAAATAGCCTACCTTGTGCAAGGCAGTATTTAGGTTCAGGCTAAATACAGTTTTGATTGGTAGTCATTAGATGGGTGTTATGTTGTGGCTTGATTTGAACCTATAGGGTCAGACTGAATTTTAAATTTGTTTGTATATGGTAGTGAAGGATTTCAAATGTAATTTTACTCTGTATAGAATTAAATTACTTTCAGAGGTGATTTATCAGTTTGAAAATGTCCCTGTGTCTCTTACAAAAGTAATACACTTTGCTTTGTGGGAGTTAGGCAGTGGGGTCTTTTATTTTTTTAAATTGACAGATGTAAATACAAAATTATAATATATTCGCACATTTGAATGTTATACATATTACATAAATATTTAAATGTATTTGTCTCAACATATTTATGCTCCCATGTCATTTGTCATTATTTTCTCTTGACCTTGTTTTTATTAGTGATATATTGTCTTTCTTGTTTATTTCCATAAAATCAATAATATACAGAAACAATAATTCTGGTTCACTGGCTTATTCTGCGCTTCTGTATGTTTTATGATACAGGCAACATAAGGACATTCCCATCATAGAAAATAATACCAGTATGCGGCACACAAATTGCATGGTACAATTTCCAATAAACAGACCCGTAACCTTTCTCTTGTAAGGAGCAGGTGTCGTTAAATATGGTGCTCTGTTGGGAAGTACTTGAACAGATTTTCTGTCTTAACACTTTCAATTGCCGTAATCAGCTCCACTCAGTCAGATCTCGCTGAAGAATCGTGTTTCGGGGAGTCCTCAGAGCTTGGATCGGTCCAGCTCGACAGCGTGCAGGACACAGCAGCGACAGTCCCGCATTTCTATTCAGATGGCTAACGCTACACTCATAAACTTTTCAGAAGTAAAACAAGAAACCTGAAATATCGTCGTAGATGAATTTAACGTGCAGCCATAGCCAGCTTTTTGAGATTGCTTGGCAGCCAAACCTTGTTTTTTTTCCCTTCTCCCCTTGTGCTCTCACTACAGAAATGATGCCAACATGTTGTCCCAAACTAATGCAGACATCTGTGAGGGGAAACGCAATCAAACATGCAAATTAATAATAAGATGAGTTTGCTGTTAGAAAAGGGAATTCATCTGTGGTTCATTAAACACATTATTGCTGCCTTTTGAAGAGACAGTTGGGCTTGGATTTTGGATGTAATTCTTCTGTTAATTGCCTTAACTGGCAGTTTTACAGAATGGATTATTTTTTCCCCTGAATAAAAACTTATGTAGGAGGTGGCAAAAAATTAATTAATTTCTGTACAGTGTGCATCTGCAGGGTCTGGATCCTGATAAAACCTGTTACAGACATTTTAATGAATATGGCTTTCAGTTGGATAATTTCAAGAAGTGTAAGAAGTTATAATTTGTCCATCTTCCAAGTCAATTGTTGTTACCTTGAATTAAAACAAGTGGGCTTTATTGAAAGGCAACACTTTTAACTGTCACGCTGTTAACTGTGAAATGTTCATTAGGAGATGAAAGCATGTTTGCCTCGCAGATGGTGATATAGACTTGATCTACCACTCCTCTTTGAAACTATAACTCAATTTGGCAGTGCACCCAACTTGAAAACATATTTAAATCCTCAAGACAATACAAAAATAATGAACTTAATCCTTCACGTTTTTTAAACTTTTTGTTTAAGCTATGCAACTATATTTTTTATCTGTATGACTGCAATTTTGTTTAATTCAGTGTTTGACAATATGAAATTATATTTTAAAACTTGTGAGACTTTTGTGAAGCAAATAAGCCACGACATCGTAGGCTCTTTTGGCAGCCGTAACAAAACTAAGCAATTACATTTAAATGTATCTGGCATTTAGCAGATGCTCTTTTCCAGAACACCTTACAGAGATTAGATGTTTTAAAAAAACATGCAATCAATTTATACAGCTGGATGTTTAAGGCAATTCTGATTGAGTACAACAGCAGTGCCCCAGCTGGGATTCAGACATACAACCTTTGAGTTACAAGCCCAATTTTGTTACCAATTCACTGCTTTATTCACCTCGTCTCTAGTCATAAAAAATGTTTATTCTGGTTTGTTGTTGTTTATTTCTATTTGCATATATACAGTGTGTGTATGTGTATATACAGTTCCCTCCACTATTATTGGCACCCCTGGTAAAGATGAGTAAAAAGGGTTATACAAAATTCACTTGTTTGGTGAATTAGCTTAATCTCGCACTGAAAAAATGAGAAAAATCCAACCTTTAATTGAAGTTATGAGAAAAAATAATTATTTTTAACAAAACCACAATTATTGGCACCCCTGCATTTATATATAGATTAAAGTAATCATTTTAAATATTTGGTCGCATATTTTTTGCATTCCATGACTTCCTGATGTCTCTGACCCAACAACATCAAAAGACTCTTGATATCTTATTTCCAGGTACTGTTACAAGCGATACTATAACATCTCTGCATTTGAATGGATCTCTATGGGAATTGGGGGGTAGGACTAGATTAAGCTGTAAATTACACTGGAAAATTACACATGGAACCCATGGTTGGCTAAATGACTGTAAGTCGTCAAGGGTCTACGGTATCAAATGTGCCTCAAACCATCACTCTGCTGCCAGATATGCAGTACATATGGATGGATCACTTATTTTTCCATAGAGTTCAATTGAGAAACAACCCTTAAAGTGATCCATCCATATCTATTGCATATCTGGCAGCAGAGTGATGGTTTGAGGCTCGCTTGATACCTCAGACTCTTGATGACTTACAGCCATTTAGCCAACCATGGGTTCCATACTATTCCATACTATTCACGGCTTAATCGAGTCCCACCCCCCAATTCCCATAGAGATTCATTTGAAAGCAGAAATGTTATACTATCGCTTGTAAGAGTACCTGAGAATAAAATATCAAGAGTCCTTTGATATCCTTTTATACACAGTCATGATAGTATCACCTGTTTACCTATGGAATGTTCCAAACAGGTGTTTTTTGAACTTGCCAGTTTTTTTTTTGCCCCTGTCCCCTGTATTTTGGAATGTGTTGCAGGCATCAAATTTGGAATTAGCATGTATTTACAAAAATCTATAAAGTTAAATCAACTTGAAATATCTTTTCAATATTTTCAATTAAATCTATGTAAAAGAGAATTTTACAAATCACTGCTTTCTGCTTTTATGTGCATTTTACATACTGTCCCAACTTTTTTGGAATTTGGGTTTGTATATATAATATTTAATATATATATATATGTTTGATGGTCCAAAGGTGTTTAATATCATATAACACAAATACAATGACATTTTGATATTTCTTTCATGTCATTAAACTACATAAACTCAAACTGAGGACCATAATGACTGTAACCAGTGGGGCAGTATTGTTTTCACTAAACCTTCCAGTGATATAATGTCCTCTACATCTCTGCCCATGACAGTCTTACCCTGTGCCCAGCCTTGGTGATGAAGACTTCAATATCCCACCCATTACCCCACCCACACTGCCGGATCACCCTCTGTCCCACATGCCTGAGTCAGACACTGGCTACCACTCCCTCTGCCCTCCCTTGCACCAGAATGGACTACACCCCTTCCACCCGCAGAACATGGACCTCCCTTCCATCACAGTCTCCAACATGTTGAGCCAAGATGGCGCCCTGCTTTCAAATTCATTGTCCATGGTAAGTCTCCCTCTACTCCTCTATGATATCACATTTCTGTCAGAAACATAATAATAATAATACCTTGTATTTATATAGCGCCTTTCTCGACACTCAAAGCGCTTTACAGTGATGAGGGGGAAACTCGTCTCTACCACCATAAAATCATAGTGGCTGTCAACATCTTGAATAATCTTTTTTTTAAATTTTGTTTAACAATTAAAGATCATGATAACATGACATATTGTTGTATATAATAAAATCACATTTCAACGTGTGTTAAACATGTTATAGTGAGTTTTTGGAGAGTTTCATGATGAGACCCATCCAGTTAAAATGTAGTTTGTTCCTAATTACTCTAATTCATTTGGTCTTTGGTTCATTATCAGTTGCTACAGGATATTATATTAATTCATCAGGGTGGCAGGTCATTATATTGTTGATCATTCCCTATTAGGACAACATCACAGCAGACAATCCATCGATGAGATGAATGCTTTAACAATTTAATTTCTTAACATTTTGAGAATGTTCAAAGATCACATTTTAATAGCATGCTGTGATCTGCGTACAATTGAATTGATTGTTCTGTTCTTGATTGTTTGAACTTTAAATATGGAGAAGGCTGACTATTGCCTGACCTTGACTTTCTTTAAGTTTTCAGCATGAAATGACTCTTAATATTGAAGAAACGAAACCTAAGGCACAGGTCTTTCCTGATTTGATAGATCTTCAGCGTTCTGTAATGTCAAACAACACTAACTGAGACTTTGACTAATTGTGGTTAACCAGCAGTGCTTTGTGTGCCCTGGAGACATTTCACATTACTTTGTGTAAGTGATGACTAAGTAATTTTGACGCTTTGCCGTTTGATTACCTGTTTAGTTAAACCTTTTGTGCCACTCTCTTTACACGAAACCATGGTACACCATTTAGTTTAGCCTTTGAAACCAATTTATATGTTTTTTTTATTATTAAATAAAATTAATTCAAGCGCAGTACATTGGTTTTACCCAGTCTTGTATAGTGCTTAAACCACTTCCTTTATCAACCTGAGTGCCATTTGATTAGTTATGTGCAAATTTTAGGCGTTTCGTGAGTTTCAACTTTGTCATAAAGGTTTGTTTTTCTCCTTTGTTGTTGTTTTTGTAGCAATGGCTAAAAAATAACATGTCCTCATTGGCCATCATTGCATAAGCAACATAATAGCATTGCACCACTTATATAAACATGTATACATGGTTATAGTATGAAAGAAAAATAGATAAAACTGAAATTACCTTCTGCCTTTGTGAAAATAATAATACTCTATGTTCCTAATGCTTTCAGCTCTCTCTCTTTTCACATACACATCAAATAATAAACACTATCTGATATATGTGGGCATACTTAAACCACATCACATGTCTTGAATCACATAAAGCATCAAATCTCATTCCAATCGTATGTGTGAGTGCGTGCAAAATAGGTTTTCAACACATAATTATGAGAATTTAGATTGTTGGCATAAAAACATTTCAACATTATACCATGACAGTAAATAAATAATACAAAAAAATGTAGAATTACATGCATAATGAAAGATTTCAAGATTCACCCTAGGCATTTTTTCTTTTCACCTTAATGTTCTCAGTGCTGGAAGAATATCCATTAGAGCTACTATGAATTATGGTTGCCAGGCAACAGGAGAGAGCTTGTAACGGCAGTAAAGAATGAAATAGCTGTTTGACAGAATGAATTTTCTCCGAGCATTAGCCTGTTGAAACGGTCTTTTCTGGTGGAACATAAAGTGCATTTATTTGCCTCATGCATTTTTTATTAGAAAATTATTTCAGTTCCAGGGGCTTGAATCGTTTTACTACAGAATATATTTGATTTTAATGTGTTTTACTAAAATAAGTATTAGAGGAAAAAGGATTTTGCCTCTGAGTGGATGCATCGAACCATGCTCTGTGGACTCCTTTCAAAGAAAAATAAAAACGTATTCAGTGCATGTTAGGATTCCAGACTTTCAAACCCAGAGCAAGATGTTAAAGCACACCATGCATGGAGACAGTCAATATAACCAAAAATGTCTCAAAAAAAAAAAAAAAAATGAGGGGAAAGACATTCAAATGACAGATTCCAGCCTCCATACAAACTGATTTAGTTCAACTCACGTAAATAAAAGCTACATTTTGTTGTGAGTATTGTGGAAATATAGTGCAGTTTTATATTATTTATCTGCAGTAATGCGGTTTATTTTAAATGTGGTTGTTCTGATGACATTTTCATGTCAGGTTGGAAGTTTGAATTCGGGAGATTGATGAAACGTTCTTGAACAGTACAAGCTTTTGTACTGCGTGGAATCTATGGGATGTGCTCAATCCAAGACACTCCTCTCTTCCATTAGCCTACAATAACAAACAAAACATTATTTACTCAAAAAGAGACAAAATGACAAATGCTATGTGCTACACTAGCACAAAGGGGAATTGGATCAGGATAAACATTTTTTACACAACCCCTGCATTGTTAGTGAATCAATATGATATTTTTGCTCACTTGAATATGTAGCTATTTCTGGAAACACTTAATATCAACTGAACATATTTTTACATAATTACCATTTTTTAAACTAATTTACCACCAGATGTGTCTGTGATAAATTATTTCATCAAAAGTATAAAAGACCATAATTTCCTTTTGATACTTGTCTTGGTACATCTACAAGGCAAATGGTTTAGTATTAGAATTAAAAACAGGCTATTAAAACAAGTCTAACCAAGCAAAATCCTTTAGCAAAATAAGGGCAGTTTGGTATTTATGCTGTTTTTTTATGAAAGTTTTTATCTGATATACACTATGACTGCGTGTGCACAGTATTTATTACATAAATACATACATTGAGTTAAATCAGCACAAAAAATGTTTGTGTCTGTATGTAAGACACCCGCAATGTTCCATTGTGTAATGTATGGTGTAGGTTTTTGCACCTCAAATGTAAAAGGCAAGCATTTTTTCTTGCTTATGCCATTTAAATGACCAACACAGACATGCACATAAAGCGGCTTGCTGCTTTTTGCAGGTAATTCTGTATAATTTGCCTTAATTACTCCATTGTCATTGAAATTAACTGCCACCATCAATAAATTGTGCTTTAAAAACAGCATTATCTGCAAGACAATCCAATCGATAAGGCTTTATAAACATGTTCAATTTTTATTAGTCGCACAAACCAGGTTATATTGTAGCTTGTGTTTTTTCGATGATCACAAAACAACCTGAACATGTTTGTGTGGTGCCAGTATGAATTTACACCAAAAATAAGTAAATAAATAACCTGGTGATAATTCTGAAGTAATTTAAATTGCGTACACCTTTGTTGTACAGAGTGATTAGTTTTGAGACAGAATCATTGTGTTTGGGGAATATGGCCCTCAATGGTGACTTAAGGGTTGATGAAATTGATCAAAGTAGCCTCGCTTTTTGTCATGTAAAACTTGCAGAGCAGGAAATCTTTAGGGACTTTACTGCTGACCTTCATCACCTCTGTTCACTATTCTACCTTTTCACCTTCAAACTGAAAATAAATGCAAGGCAAAGATGGCAAATACAATAAGATCCTCTGAATAACAAACATTATTCAGTAGTATGTGAAATGGAGATCAGTAACTATTAAGGTAATTTTTGGTAACTTCTTTTCCTGTTAGTTTTAGCGGCACATATGTACAATAATGCAGGTTGCAGGAGTTACGTGAACACTACCTATTTGTAATCAAATTAAGTAACTGTTTAGTAATAACAGTACGGTGAAAACATTTACTCAGCGACTGAAGGATAAGATGTTTACATTTATTATTTACTTGAATAACAATAATGTGAATTTGAACGACTGGAGATATTCCATGCTCTTTGCTCTGTAAGTACACTGAATAGACCATAGCTGATATACACTATATAACCCTTTTATTTATGGTTTTATTCTTTATCTGCATGATTGTACTTATTTTAATAACTGTTGCAGTTTTTGATATTATATAGTAAAATATCTTGAGCTCCAGAAATGGGAAAACGCTGGTCTCATCTACTGTTAACTGTAATAAAATGTTACAAGTTATGCATTCTATGAATTCTAAATGTGTTTTACTCACAATTCCTTGCCAAACAATCTTTGAAAGATCTGAAATTCAGAAATGCTTACAGAAGTAATACTTGCTCATCAGATCTGATACCAAACCGCTCATACACCTTTTTAATATCACTACCTGTAGTTATGTAGGCTGTGAAAATTCTAAACCATTCAGAGGAAAATCTCTCCTGGGAGTTTTACATTTTTCAGGTACATTCCATTTGACATTTTACTATGTTTAATACTTAATTTACTGCTTGTACTTTGTATTCTCAGCCAATTGACTATGCCAAAAGTACACCAAAAATGTGTTACTGGAAATTTGAAAAGCCTTTGCAGTAAATCAAAACCTGAATGAATTAGTGTACAATGAATACATTCAGAACAGGCAATACAACTTTAACTATGTTAAGTATGACTTTTGGGGGCAGATGTGGTGGTTCCAGCATCTCAGAAACAGCTGCTCTCTTGGGATTTTTATGCACTACAGTCTCGAGTTTACAGAGAATGGTGTGATAAACAAAAAACCATCCAGTGAGCAGCAGTTCTGTGGGTGAAGACACCTTGTTAATGAGAGAGGTCAGAGAACAATGGGCAGACTCCTTCAAGCTAACACAAAGGCCACAAATGTGCAAATAACAGCCTATTTACAACAATGGTGTGCAGAAGGGCATCTCTGAACACACAACACGTCGAAACTTGCAGCGGATGGGCTACAGCAGCAGAAGACCACGCCAGGTTCCTCTCCTGTCAGCTAAAAACAGGAAGATGAGGCTATAGTGGGCTATAGTGGGGTAATGATCTTGATTTCTGCTGCGACATGCAGATTGTAGGGTCAGAATTTGGGGTAAACAGCTTGAATCCATGGATCCATCCTGCCTTGTGTTAACATTGCAGGCTGGTGGTGGTGGTTTAATGGTGTGGGGGATGTTTTCTTGGCACACCTTTGGCCCCTTAATACCAACTGACCATAATTTGAATGCTAGAGCATTCCTGAGCATTGTTGCATGACAGTGACTTCAGTTTACTCCAGTGGCTTACGCAGTTCTTAGATCTCAATCCGATTGAGCACCTTTGGTGGAACAGGAGGTTCACAGCATGAATTTGTGGCCAAATCTGCAAGGAATTGCGTGATGCTATTGAGTCAACAAAATTCCCTACGGAATGCATCCTGAGTCTTGTAGAATCCATGCCCCAAATAATTCAGGCTGTTCTGCGGGCAAAAGGGGGTCCTACCCAGTATAAGATGGTGTAGGTCTACTTAATATAGTGGCCACTGAGTGTACCTCATAATGGAAAATATTAATCCAATAAAAGTATATTATTAGTCAGAATTGGAGTACCTTTATCGAGCATAGAAAGTGATTCCCAGATATGTTACAGATATTGCCATTCAACTACAATGTGTCAGTGCACCATTATAAACAAACTCATTGTATTTACCAGATCTGTTTCTCTTATAATGATGTTGCAGATTATTGCATGAATGTACAACATTGCATAAATAATGCACATATTTAAAAAATGTACAAATGCAGTTACTCCTTGGCCCACACTTATACATTGGGTTCAGGCCCATATTTAGTCAAGTATTTTTTGAGATTTTTAGAAATGATCAAACATATATTATCATAAAATGGATCAAATACATATCTTAAAGGACTTTTTAGAACAGTGAATCTAAATAATTGAAAGCTTAGCAGATTTATTTTGAACATTTTACATTTTTTCTGCTCTTTGAATCACTAAACATAATTAATGAAAGTGCTAGATTTTAACTTCTCCAAAGTTCTCTGGAATTGACATGAGCACCAGCCCGTATTTGTGCCAGAAGTGGTTTATTTTACTTTTACTTGCAATAATAGTTTTTTTTTTTGTGAAATTTTCAATTAATCTGGTAACACAATATAGCATTTGAAAGTGTTAAAACCCACAAGTCCATCTCTATAAATGACGACAACAGTTTCTTATTTTGTAACATGACACAAAACAGGCTATATCAAAATGACGATTCCGCTAGTTCTGTGTGTTCTGGAAATCCCGACAGAAATCAGACAACACGAGTCACTGTAATATAAAGTATTTTAGGTGAGAAAAACTTCCCATTCCACTGTGTTTGAGCTTCTGTCACTCTGTGTCAGTAATTCTGACTCTTCGAAAACAAACTGCTAAGGGTAATGTTACAGAAGAGACCAGGATTATGCCTGTAGTCAAAGAAGCTCAAGAACAGTAACCATTTTATTTTTGTTTGTGTTCAAAAAAGGTTGTGCTAGAGAAGGGGTTAACTTGCCAAACTATTCTGATGAAATAAAATTCAAAAAACGATGGTTTTTTTTAAAGTAGAAAAATACATACAGATTGAATCCAGGACCCGAGAACTTTATAACAGCCACTTTTCTGATTTCATGGTTGAATGATTTAAATCTCTATAAATATTTTAATAATTCAGAGATGACAATGTAGAAACTATTGGATGCTGAGGGAATTATTTGGCTGCTGGAAAGAGTTGACCCTTTATGAAAACTCAATATGGCAACTAAACACAAAATAATTACATGAGTGCAAAATGTTAACATGTAGGTCTAGGAATGTTCTTCCTAGTCCAGTTATACTGGGTCTGGCACTATTACCATTGTAGATCAGGTGACTGTAGTTCTCCTGCACTGAAATACATTGTACAATGTACATAATGAAAATGCAGAGTCACTCTTTCTTCCGTTTTTTTTATTCCATATATATACCACCTGCCTTATGCTTTAATTAAATTACTGATTAATTAAAAAAACGTGCTGTATTTTACAGGACTGTTATCAAAAGGAGAGACTATGGACCTTAGTTGTTGGAATTGACATTTCTGAACAGTCCATTGAAACAGACCCTCCAGAACTCCACTGTTATACACATTGTATAGGACACCATGGTAGGCATAGGGCATATTGCAAAGGGTTTCAGGTGATGGAACAAATAGAGGAGAGGTTCTGCTATTGTACACATTTAACGTATATTCACTATAAATACTTTAAAATCAGGTAAAATGTCTGACTGAACTTACAAATGGCAAAGGTCACATGTGGTTAATCAAGAGATTTTAAGATGAGGAAATTCTTTTGAGTGCACAAAGCCCACCGTTGTCTGAAATTAGTGTTCCCTTGTGTGTTTGAGGTCTTGAGGTCTTGAAAGAGCTGGGCAGTCCTTCATTCTTCTCAGAAGCGAACGTGGGCTACATAGATGCTGGAAATCTTTACCGTGTATGCATTTATTTTTCATGTGGAAATCATTCCCTCACTATTTTATTAACCTCAATGCTGAAAATGTGTCAGTACTTATGCCACAGAGGTTCAACCCCCAGTCCACGCCTGGAAACATATTTTCACACAGTGCTATGGTGTGATGACATGTTGGGAAGGCTTCAGGTTGTGGTCTCGTATTGGTCACACGTTAACTTTCTGAGCAAATCTGAAACTTTGTAAGCCAGTGCTGTGCTGTGGCATTCTCAGTCTAGGTTCTCAGTGTTTGAGATAAAACAACAAATAAAATTCAAATGTACAAAAAAAAACTATTTATTAAAGTCAAGAAGAACAAGACTGACTGCTTTGCTTCATGAAGAAATTCAGATTAAAATATTTTTGGAAAAAAAAAAAACATGCTCGCATCTTCACGCACAGCTGTGACAAAACAATGCACTGCATGTTTTCTTACTTTTCAAAGGCATCTCAGCCTATAAACATAGTTTCCTTTGTAAATGTGTCCTTTTTTATGTAGTTGTTTAGTGGTGTTTGTAGTTTTGTTTTTGGTGGATGTCAATGGACAAGTGTCTTGTACCGTTAGTGGAGGGCCATGAAACTCCACTGAGGCTCCTGTAGACCCTGAGGGTAACGCCACTCAACAGAGTTCAGTGTCAAGTGATGACAGGCAGGGCTAAATGGTAGGAGCTGAGGAGACGCCTCTCGCTCTCGTTCCCAAGGAAGGCTGGCACCAGTCCAGCTCTGGCTGCTAACACCAAATAGACAGCAGCTGGTGAGCACCGCTAACAAACAGGGCCAATGGCTGCCTGCATTCCTGTTTCCCCTTCTACCAACGGCTGTTTTCTGAAACAGCTGGATCAGAGGGGACTAGGCCCCATAGACCTGGCCATGCTGTGCAAGTGTTTTTTTCTTTTCTTCTTCTTCTGTCGTTTTCCAGCCCCTTTGGGGATATTGACAGACCGCCATGCTGATGCTATCGTGTAATTTGTCTTTCGTGTGACGCAGATGCAAGAGATGGCCAACTCCGAGACATCCCGGTACAGCAGCCACCCGCAGATGGAGGCTTTGAGGCCCAGACTCCAGTCGGTCATGATGCCGCATGGTCAGCTGACCACCATCAACCAATCCCAACTCAGTGCTCAGCTGGGATTGAGCGGAAACAATGTCCCTCATAGTTCCCCTTCACCTCCAGGAAGCAAGTCTGCGACCCCCTCTCCCTCTAGTTCAGTGCATGAAGATGAAACAGAGGAGTCTTTAAAGGTATACAGCATGTGAGCCAATAGAATGGGACTGTACATCATAGAGGCCCATTTATGCTACTCATAACATAAGGGAGCCTCTATGCATCTCATCTTCAGTTTCATTCATGTTCAGTTATCTTTTAGAATGCCTGTATTATGCTTGCACTGTTCTTACCAGTGCATCAGTTGCTTGAACACACACAACTCCCCTAATAATGATGGTAACACTATTAACATTGATGTTTTCTTCTTTGAATTTTTGGTGATGTGATTATTATTCATGTGCCAATACAAATGTTAATTAAATCAGTTGAAATAGGCTACAGGAGAGGTCCTGAATTATTGGCACCCTTGATGAAAATGAGAAAAAGAGGGCCATTTAAAATAAAACTTAAAATAAACAACAGAGATAATGAGCTATATTGTATGCTCAAACACATGGGAAACTATATACATCAATTCAAATACAATCATTCTTAAAAACAGACATTTTTTATTGAGTAATACTGTTTTTATCAAAAACATGGGTTTCTTTAGACGTCTAGATACAATCAAACAAACATAATTATTGTATTTACATTCATCTCAGTCTTAAGCAACTGTATTGTGAGCTCAATGGCATAATGAGCTCCACAAAGTACCAGAACATTTTAGCCAAAAACCTGGTTGCCTTTGCCAAGAGGGTGAAACTTGGCTGAAGGTGGACCTCCCACAAAGACAATGACCCCAAACATGCCTCAAAATCTACATAGAAAACAAAATCTATGTTTTGCAATGGCCATCTCAGTTTACGGAATTAAATCCTGTCGAAAACCTGCGGTATGAAGTGAACTGAAAAGAGCAGTCCATGAGCGCAGACCTACAAATATCTTTAATTTTTTTTTTTTATAAAAAATTCAAAATGTAATTGTGTTGATTCCATTGAATCATTAATGCGGTATAGTACTTTACACATGTGGGGAAATTGCGTTACGGTGATATTTGTTTTCCACTGTCTGTTTTGAAAACCTGGAGCTGACTAAATACTGAGAAAAATATTATTGCACTATTCAAATAATTGTGCATATTAGCAATTAATACCATGTGCTAATTATTACAATTTGCAATAGAGACGCAAAAAGCTTATATTTAAATATACATGTTATACCTGTATAACCAATATACCTATAATATTTAAAAGAGCTGATGTAAATACAGTACATTGCAAGGTTAAAGGTCAAGCTTTGAGAGCTCTGGTTGCTGTCTTTCTTTAACAGTTTTATCTTTTAGTGCAGTCATATATAAATGATTAATCTTATACTTTCAAATAGGCAGAGACTAACCGAGGCTGTACGTTTTTACGTGTGTGTGTGTGTGTCTGTGTGTGTGCAGAGAAGTGTTTGTGTGTTTGTGCACGGGTGCATGTGTGAGGAACTGTTTGGTATGCTTCAGGGTAAACCCATTATTATCTCAGAGCAAGCTAATTTATTGGGAAAGAAAAGCTTGTCAGGAAGCAGTGTCGGGGGATTAACATCTGTTATTTACAGTACTGAGTAATGAATTTCCCATTGAACGTTTTCTGCAACCTTGGAAATGTATGGAAATGGGTAACGAGTCTAACAACATTTATTAGAGCGCCTGGACATTGTTTTATTCTCTCTAATATCTTGTTTTATAAGTGCATGGTTTTAATTGATAGATGGTATTTATCCGAAAGAGATCTTTAAACAATAAAATATTTATTTTTGTTTCATTTACTTAGCCACCCTTAGTTCATTTTATGTTTGGTTATGACGATAAATTTGTTCATAAAATATACTTTGACTCCATGTGATGAAGCGCGTTGGAACCGACATAAAATTAGACCTGTCCGGGATCCGATGACTCATGAAGAAGTCGGCGAAACAAAACTATTATTTGCAAAAGTGCTTGAAAGTATACTAATATGCAATATTTATGAATTGTATTACTCGGTTAAAGAATAGTCAGTCATAGTTATACTGATTGTCGCAGATTACACCAAATGATAGCAACAATATAATCGAATCTAATAAAAATGATATTTAAATGTTTGATTTGATTTAACAAACTCCAGCCAGGCTTTACGTCAAAACATGTATAAATGTGCCTTCAGGAAATATTGTAATATTTACATGGCTGTCATATTTCATATGAATTTACTATTTATTGACTTGTTGATTACTGTTAAATGCCAAGCCTCCCCATGGTGTGAATCTTTTTTTATACATATTACTGACTAATGCTGATTTCTACCCATTATTACTCATTGTTTCTCATTGTATCCTGCAGATGAATGGGGCAGAGAAGAGGCCAGCTACAGACATGGGAAAGAAGCCCAAAACCCCTA
The DNA here is from genome assembly GCA_022702515.1 of Ilyophis sp. 1 JC-2022. Lineage (NCBI taxonomy): Eukaryota > Metazoa > Chordata > Actinopteri > Anguilliformes > Synaphobranchidae > Ilyophis > Ilyophis sp. 1 JC-2022. The sequence goes on from CM040403.1 coordinate 118,090,405, forward strand.
AGAAGAAGAAGAAGAAGGACCCCAACGAGCCGCAGAAACCCGTCTCCGCCTACGCGCTCTTCTTCCGGGACACCCAGGCCGCCATCAAGGGACAAAACCCCAACGCCACTTTCGGCGAAGTTTCCAAAATCGTGGCCTCCATGTGGGATGGTCTCGGTGAAGAACAGAAACAGGTACTTTCCGCTGACGGCGGTGTCTGTGAAGCGCGTCTCCCGATTCCAGCTGGAACTAGTGGGAGATGCGAGCGAAACGAAACCATATCAGTACCAGGGTGTAAAGCATTTGATATTTTTGAAAGCTGTCCCTTGGAGAGAGAGTTGTGGTTGTATTTAACGTTGGTATTTCTTTCCACGGCCGTTTGTTTGAAAGCAATCGATAGGGTTCATATCTGAAAACAAACAAAAAAAACGGTCCTCATACCTTTTAGGGAGACAATGTGTCAGAAGTGTAACGTACTCAAAAGGAAAGCTGAGTCAGCCTTGACTTTAGCATAGCTAACCCAGGACTGACTGTGATGCTGTTTTTAAGAAGCTATACATGCAATTGATATGATTTGTCCTACGTGCTGTACCAAAAGGCCAGCTTATTATTTAGCAAGTTTAATAAATGTGATTACTGAGATTATAACAAATAAATTACAATTCCCCATATAATTGTACTTATGGTGTATACCCATGGTGTATCACCCCTTAAAGGTCCTGGTGCTGTTTTTATGTATTTGTGAAATCAAATTTCATCCAGAGCTGAAGTCGATCATTTGCACCAGATACCCTCACACAGCTGAAAGATAACTGTCATTTTTTGAATGAGCTTTTCGATGACCCTTCTTTTCGCCACCCACCCAGAGTCAATAGAGAAATGAAACCCATAATGGACTGAGCGAAAGAGGTTAGGAACTCTCTTCCAGGATTCTTTCCGATCGATCCCATCTTGCTGGGCCGTGCCGAGCTCATAACATCTGTACCTCCCTCAGTCAGAGTCGAAACCCCATCTCATATTAGATGCGGTATTTTAGTGATTTTCTAATTCAAAATTCACATCTATTTTTTGTTACCCGAGCAATGCATTTTTATTTTGATCCGACCATAAACAGAAGTCAGTTTCTGGTTCATGGATGCGTGGTTTGGTCCAACTGAGTGAAGCCTCACCACATGAAACACTATGAATAGGGGAACGGGGAAGGCAGCACACACATAGGAAATAGAGTGTAATGTAAATGTACCATGTGTGATAAGTGTATGACTCCTGGACAGTGTCCTACAGTAACGGTGCAGTAGGTTGCTGAAGTAAAACAATGAGGAGGGGATACCACATGACCTTGTTCTTTGATGCCCAGGAAATGAAATATGTGCTATCTGCACATCTTTGTGTGCCTCATTGCCCAGAACATTAGTTAATTTCCTTGTGTGTGGAAAAATAACAAATAGCTTTTGTTCAGTGGAAGGCACTATAGAATACCACTAACTGTTTTATTTTCCTGGGGTAGATGTGGCGAATGGAAGAAAAGCTCAGTCTCCCTGCGTGGTAATTCGTGTTTTTACAGAAGCTTAAGTTGGGAGCTGTCATGTTCATGACTCGATACTCTCTAAGCTCTGTATTAATGAGCTTGTTGAGCATCTAAAGTGGCAGTGTACTATATATCCGTCTAATATGTAGTTCTTTGTAATTAAGTTCAGAAATCATAAATATTACTTTGAATAGACCAGAGACTTTAAGGGGGCTTGTGAGCCCAATGGGATTTATAATCAGCAGAGATATGATTGACCGTTACTGGGGAGGCGGCCTACCATCCCTCAGAGTCTGGCAGCCTCTGTTTAATCCCAGTCTACAGTAATCCCGTTAATTGTGTGTCCACTCACCTCAATCAAATCACACAGACTTCTGCAACATTACTTAGTTTAGAGGCTGTGATGGCATTGTAGCACATGTTTCATCCCCGTTCTTAAATGTTCAGCTTGAAATGACACAATAAAGGTAAATTACTACAAAGCGGAGAGTTCACGGCAAGTTTCAGACTTGGTTAAACCTGTAGTTCTGACCCACTTGTGTGTTGTGAAAATCCTCATTGTACAGTGAGTGATTTGAGATTGTTTTCATCCCCTCTTTGTCAATGTAACTGAGCATGAAAAATGATCACGTAGATGACGCATAAATACATACCAAGAGATTAATCGGTGAATTGTTTTTAATAGCTACTGTGTAATAGTCTTACATATTCTGATTAAATTGATTGAGTAATGATGGTTTGCATTATGTTATTATTAAATTGTATTCCCGAAAAATAAAAATAAGCACACAATGTGTTAACGTGACTGGTTTTATGGTTGACAGGAGTGTATGTCTGTGTATTGGCAATGGAACAAAAACAGGATGATGAAGGGACTTCTTGCTTAGCTTGGATAAGAATTTGGTTAAAAAATAATTAAGCTGGATTGGTCAATATATTTATGACCAGCATCGTTGTCTAAGTCTCCACTGTTGTATGAAATTGGATGTTGATATGCATAAATATGAAGTTCTGATATGTAATGATAACAATATCAGCCTTTACCAAGGACGACGTTAGAAGATATTGCAATATTTCAAAGCGAGCTAGCTCTGTTGCATAGCCATTTTTTCATGCAATATGCTGACCTACAGTCAGAAATGGTTTTAGTGAACATTTGTCCGTAAAGTTGTATACCAATGAGGTATTTGTTATTTTCTTCAGAGATTTTTTTAAATTAAGTTTATTTTAAGTCAAGGTTATGGGCACATTTGTATTGAATCCAGTTTTTCAATCAAAAAACAATGCTAATGCTTGTGTCAATCAATTAACAATCTAACTAGAGAACGCGTGCTGATGGGGACATGTTTGTTTTACAGCAGTACAAGAAGAAGACAGAGGCCGCTAAGAAAGAGTATCTCAAACAACTGGCTACATACAGGGCAAGCTTGGTTTCCCAGGTAAGTACTGTACCTTTTTACATAAATATAATGAGTATTTTGCCTGTATTATTTAACGTGCAATAGTACATGAAAGTACAGATTTCAATGTGAAATACAACACGCGTGTGTCAGTTACGCAAGGGGTGGTGCTCTGTGTACATGAACATGTTTACGTAAGTGATGTAATCGGGAATAAGAGGAGTACGGAGTGTGAAGGAAGTTTCTCAGGATGGGTGTATGGGCAGAGCTGACTGAATGATCCAGCTGATGGTCGCTGCAGTGTGGGCACATGGAAGTGGCCATTTAATCATTAACTGTAAATTAGCCATCATAAAAGAATAAATGTGCTCGATAATAGAAACAGCATGGGGGAAATTTACCAGTACATTACTTAAGTGCACGTGCATATATTACTCATCATTTTAAACGTTTAATAATGCTTTTAATTTTATGACAGCACACACTAGAACATTTAATGGGGAAATGTATTCACTACCATTTATACTCCGGATTTTTCTCTTTTAAAGTGAGATTTTTTTCTTTCTTTCATAATGCAGTCCAAGAGCAGCCTGTTATAGGTTTGTGTTCTCTGAGCTTTCTCTGGGTTCTGTGAGTTTCCCAGTGATGGATTGCTTAGTGATTAAAATCAGTCCTTAGTCCTCTCTTAGCCAATGCACAAGGACTGCCTCCACTGCTATAGTCTTGTTGACAAGTGAAAAAAAATGACATCAAGTTAGTAGAAATAATTATTTGCGAGTTTCATCTACTTACACTATTCAGGAGAGAAAAAAAGTGTCCGTATGTGTATTGAAATAATATTATAAGATATCAGCACGTATGTATTTTCCCTCCCACTATTGTTTCAAAATAAACGGGTGTTTGGTAGCAGTGACAGAAAGAGCGGGCAGCACGCAATGAAGCCTGTATCTGTGGGCAGCAGTTGGTTGTCTTTGACTCGGTGCCTGGATGAAATTACACGCCGTCTCTTTTGTATGATCTTTTTCTAGAGTTACAGCGAGCCCGTTGACATGAAAACATCCCAGGCCTCGCAGATGCTGGCCTCCAAACAGCAGGTTTTCCCCGGGGCCCCACAGGCCCACCCAGGCCTGTACATGGGACACCCTTATCACCAGCAGCCAGGGATGAACCCTCACCTGCCTGCCATGCATCCCGGCCTGCCCCGCAGCATCGCCCCCAAGCCCAACAGCCAAATGCCCGTGACCGTCTCCATCGGCAACATGGCGGCGTCACCACCTCCCCCGCTCCAGATCAGCCCGCCTCTGCATCAGCACCTTAGCCTCCAGCAGCAGCAGCAGCACCAGCAGTCCATCGCCATGCAACAGCAGCTCGGCAACCACCAGCTCTCTCTCCACTCCCCATCCATGTCGCAGGTCAGTATACACTCCCCCCCCCCCCCCGACCACCACACACACACACACACACACAGGGGTTTACTGCGCATAGTGACAGATTATAGGTGAAGGCAAGAACATACACCAACACTTGCCTAAGTGTCTTTGATGATGTCTAAATTGCACAGGTTTTACAGAAACACCTGTTAAGTCTTGTTCATAAACACTGGAGCTGTCACTGTGCAGTTTGCCCTCCAGGCAGAGTGTGTGATTTAAATCTTAACACAAGGAGGGCCTCTGTGTTGGAGGGATGAGACTGTGGTCAACAATCATGGGTGTGCCTGGGACAAAGGGAAGCCCCAGGGGTTTGACCACACCCAACTGCAAACGCCTCTCCTTTTGTTATTTGCACAGAAGGCTGGTTTGTAAACCACTGATTGGTCCCACATTGGAGCGTGCCCTCTGAAAGGTAGCCGCAGTAACGGCGACCTTAATAATTCAATCGGAGGACCACTTGGGTTTTAGCATGGCTAACGGATATCACTGAGGCTACTAGTCAGGTTGGGATGAGTCACGGAGTGGAACGGCTTCTGCTTGAGTGCAGATACTGTAAATATTAATTCATAAACAAATATCTGTTATGGTTTAAGAAGGGCATGGGGATTATTTTCCTGCATTATGAAACATTGCAGAAGACCAATTTTATGCAAATGATTTATTTAAATTAAGCATTTATTTACTATGATGTGGATGGGGAGGGAGGGCTTTGCAAGGATACACCCCCTTCTTTCATTATATACAGGTAGAGGGGCAAACAGAAATCACAACATATTCTTTGCATGACCTAGATATGTTTGTGTGTTAGAGAGTCTATAAATATTTATGTGCATGTGTTGAGTGTGGAGTGCATGCTACCATTTAATTCTTCTGCATTTCCACCTCTCCATTCTGTTCCTTGCACTTTGAATGAGGTCAAGAAAGAAATCATTAATATCTGTCAGCTTCCTTTATAACCCTTCGGGGAAAAAAAATCTGTGTATATTGCACAGACAGATTTTCAATTTTCCCTTGTAATAAACAGATGCATTAGGATTTGGATGTAATTTAAAGTTGCGAGAGAAAAAAACAACATTGAGATTGATGAATACATCAGTTGAGAAGACAAAAATACCTTGGGTATCTGATGAAAGTCCCTCTTCAGACAGGCAGGAAATGAAATTAGTTCCCAGTAAAGTGTGGAGATGGGGATCGCTGTTGGGTTCGGCTGCAGGCTTTTTAGGACTAGATTCTACGGCAAAGAGGAACTGCTAAGGCTACAGAAATCTAATTAAAGAGCAAATGACCCCTTTGACATCATATTAATCTCTATCAGTGGCTCTTCCTTTCATTTCTCTGTAACATTGGGACATAGGCTTTCAAATTCCAGCCATGTTTCAAAACATGCTGTAATTGTCTCTCAAGGATCACACGGAGAAATAATCATAAGTTATTATTAGAATCGGTTTTAATTAGACCTCTGTGCACTCGATCCTCAAAGCCCAGTGTCCGCATTGCAATTTTTAATGAATGACTGCAAAAACAGATACTATTAATTTATAGCAATTAGTGAGGACTTTATTCGACAATAAGGATAATTTACAAAGGCACCAATACAAAAAACACAGGATTTTTAGAGATATTGAGCCCAAACTCACAATGGTGACTCATTTCCATAACTGAAGCGCATGTGTGCAGAGCCAGCAAACTGCACTTTGTTTATTGCATCCGTAATGCATTCGTGGCCAGTTGAAAAATATTTATTGATAAAAGCAAGGCAATGTTTCTCTGTGTATAATGGCTAGATCTAAGGCCTTTTTCTTCTTCTGAGAATGAACAAACCTCTATTGACTTAGCTAAATAGTTGATTAGGTACCAGTCAAAAGCAACTTGTTAAGAAAGGTTTAGTTTGTTTAACATATTTACAATAGATATGAGAGCTGTTTTCAGAATATCCTGAGGCCATGGCTGCATAAATTATTTAAATGTAGACTGTGGATTCTCCTCTATAATTGCCATAGATAGTATTCCCACAATGCATTTGTGGCTCTTGGTCTCCACAAAATATAATACATAATTTTGATTTGTTTATTAATTGTATTTATTTTTAGAAAATAATTCAAGTGGGATGTCACATTTTACATTTATACTTACCTCCTACTAACACCACTCTCAAACAAGTGACATCATGTTACTGTATAGCCAGTGTAGTAAGTTCACATATTGACATTTAATTGCACATGTTTTGTAAATACACTTGGACATAAATGCATTTTATTATGCTCAGTTATGAGCATAGAGTATAAACCAAGATGCCACAGCAAATGTGTGATCAATGTGTTTGGAATAGAAATATAGCATTAAATGGGCAGACGCTTTGCTGTTGGAATTTGATGTCACTTGTAGTATAGTTAGAATAGGTGGCCTACTCATTGTAATGGAGTCAGTTTTGGTTGATAAAATGACCTCATTAGACATGAGACATATTTCCAGCCTAGTAAACAGTGGCTGGAGTATTACTGTATGACTGTACAAATGCTGTATGACAGAAAGGCATCTCTCAGGATGTGGTGTTCCAGATTGGCTCCTGGTAAATAAAGAGATTAGTTGCAAAAGTAGCGGATGATTAAGTGACACAGAAGTGACCGGCCTCTCAACAATACATCTTTTACATAATCTTTTCTACCATGATACTGCTATTTTGGCATTTGTACTACACTGTAGATTGCCACGTGTTTTGTGTATTGTGTCATGATGACTGATTGGCTGACGTAGTAACAGTGTTAACTTCCTTGAGAATGCATTATCGCACTTCCAGCCCTTCAACCATACGGAAACTTTACACCATCTTGTGGATTTGGGCCATTGTAATTTCTGTTGAAATGAGAACGTCTATTTTAAAGGATAGACGACACGTGTCGTCTCCATATTTGATTGTCCTGCCTGTTTTATGCACTAGGAGTGCAGGACTTTAATTGTTTATTTATTATATTTATAGAGAGCAACGAGGTCTGGAGAAGTTATGTGAATCAAAATGCTCTTTAAATATATTTGTGCATGAGTGTCATTTTAAAGTTTTTCTTCCCCAGTGGATTATAGAATAAAGTCCAATTTAAAATTTGCATATTTTAGCTCGTACAGCTGTGTCAATCTTTAGAGGGGGAAAACGCTTAAACTGTGCCTCTCTTATGCCACTTGGAGTTTTAAGCTCTTGTCTTAGATCTTGCCTTTATAGCAGTCGTAAATCCAGTATAGTGTAATAATCCTCATTCATTTTGCATATTTGTGAAGAGCAAACAAAAAAATGGGGGAAAAAACTGTCGTTCAACTTTGGTGAGCTAAGGCAGAGGGACCAATACAAAAAGACAGATGGTGCCTTTGTGATAGAATGAAGGAGAAGAATTTGGAGAACAATGCATGAATAGGTAGAATCTCAAAAGAAAAAAAACCCCGCCACCTGCTCTCTCTCTCTCTTTCTCTCCCTCTCTCTCTCTCGCCCTCTCTCTCTCTTTCTCTCTCGCCCTCTCTCTCTCTCTTTCTCTCGCCCTCTCTCTTTCTCTCGCCCTCTCTCTCTCTCTCTCTCTCTCCCCCAAACCCCTCCCCCCCCTCCCCCCCCACTGGGATTAACTTCCCTTTCACATCTCTTTCTCCAGATAAGTACAGGAAAACTCTTCAGATTAAAATATCTGATCCACTTTATTCCCTCTCTTTATGTTAATGTATTGTATCTTTTTGATTTGTTTGTCATGTTAATAAATGTATGTCATCAATTGGTGTTTTATTGAAATGACTTTTCAATCTGGAAATTCTGACTGTTCAAATGTAGAATCTCAAATGCTAATTGCATAACTTACGTAAATTAGTCTTAGACCACTACAGTTTACCATCAGGCTGTCATAAGTGAGAGATATGTGTCTTGTCTAGTTGGCACCATCTCTCCTTCAGTAAACTGTGGACCTGTGGTGTGACAAAGGATTGAAAATGAGTTGTGAAAAATATATATATATATTTTTTATGCCATTGCTGTTCAGGGTTTTCCTCTTCAAGCGGAATTCCAGAACATCCTAAACTGCACGTCCTCAGGGGGGCAGGTGGTGTCACCCTCCATGGAGTATGTCCGTTCTGGCTGCAGGAATCCTTCTGCACAGAGTGTGGACTGGCCCACTGACTACTGCAGTAATGGGTAAGTACAAATCAGCCATTCTCGCACGCAGTCCAATTTATATATGGAAGACATTCTTCGCAGTTCTTCGAGGAAACCCCCTGCAGAGAAGCCAATATTATCACTGTCACTTAAAAAAATATATAAATAATAAGAATAATATGCCTTTGTGTGAAAATGAACCCTGTTTTTCCCCCCAGGAACATGCAAAGAGACAAAGCTTTGTATCTCACCTGATCAAGACTGAATTTTGTTCTGTGGAGCTTCTGAGAACTTCGTTCTACCACCTTGAATGTGTTCACAGGACTGAGGCAGTTTTTCATCTCAACACAAAGCCGCTAAGCACTTACAACTTTGTATTGTTTATCTGAGCATCGGAGATGACCTGTAAAGAAACTGAAAATAAATCTGTTTTTTTTTTTATTTAAAAGTAATGGAAAGTTAAAACTTAAATACTATACCAATGGAAACAAATTTGGACAACATGGCTTTTATCTTGATTTTGCTGTGGTTTTGCGCTAATAAGCTGCCTTAGAAACTAGTCTACACACACATGAAATTCTAGAATTCTCTTCTTTAAAAACTGGTGTTTATAGGAACTACTAAAGACTTAACGGCTTACTAAAGCCCACATAGCAAGTTTGTAAATAGATTCTATGTTAAACTCTCTTAGAGTATAAAAAATGAGCTTTTTTTCTTTAGGTACAGCGTGATTTGGAACGGGATGAGACAAGTTATTTAAGTCTTGAAAATGGTTACTAAATTGGAAAATCTTATTTTTGCTTAATTTTTAAGGTGACAAACTGGTAAATGACTATATTTTACAATAACATTTAGACTGTGTTCCCAAAACTGTAACAAAAATTGACATTTACCCACAGAGTAGCATGGAATATTTGGGAGGTTGAGAAAATACAATTAAAAAAAAAAAATGAAGGGAGAGTTTATTTTGTACTACATAGAAATGCTTTTTGTATCACTTCTTGTGTATTGATTAGTAAATGTCATTCAAATCCTCTGCGTATAAGACTGCCAAATGCTTATCTGGTGTTTATTAGATGCAGTGACAGATTGGAGACTGCTAAATCATAACCTTTACATATGGCTGTGTATTATTATTATTATTATTATTATGATCACCATCATTTCTTGATACTATGTCTATATTTAATCTTTTTTATGGAATCTGTTGCGCCTGTTTATGAAATTATAAATATAGGTGTTTGTAAGTAACAATGTTAGCATCAAAGGATGTTTTCTCTTTATTTTCAGCAGAACTGTTCCAAGCAACCATGTGAATATTTTATTCTCATTTAGTTTTTATTGTGTTCAAAAATAAAGTCCAACCTGCATTTTTTGTGCAGTACTCAAACATTGTGTGTATTTTTTTATTAGTTTTATTTGTAATTCTGAAAGTCTTGAAGATTTGTGATGCGGGAGGGGGGGTATTGCTTTGCTCAATTGAGTAGTTTTTCAATTCTGTGGCCAAAAGTGGGTCCACAGGGGCAGAACACAATTGGCCTTGTTTAGGTTGGCCAGGGTTTCTCCGGTTACAATTACCGTAGCTCCTTCCAATAAGATCCGGGCCTCAACAGGCCTCAAGTTGCCATCAGTGATGGAGAGAGACAAACCTTCACTCTAATGGGGTCCAGCTATGCGGACTGTAGTGTGAAATAGTCACTGGGTCAGAGACGAGCGTGTTCAATGGGTTAATATGCTTCAGCTGCAGTGCTCCTGATATGCTGATGCAGATTACAGTGGCAAAAATAAGGACAACATTTTTTTATTTATAAGGTGAAGGAAGGAAGAAAAATAGTTTGAAAAGGGTAGGCACAATGGCCTCGTTGACAACTAAATTGCAAAAATGCTACTTGTCATCTGGGAAATATTTGTATAAGTCTTCATAATTCTGATTTCCGTTGATGGATTTTAAGAAATTCAGTATTTGAATGTGTGAAGTGGCAAAGCACCATAATACCATAGCACATAATCCATCATTGCGATCATAACTTATCTACCAGTTTGCTGGCCATTGCCAGTAGCACTGGTGATGTCCATGATGGACATGTTATATAGTATGTGATATGCGATTGGTTGCCCTCTGGGCCAGGTTGAATATGGTAAAGAATTTGAGAGAAACAATTGTACATGCGTACAACCTGCTATCTCTCTTCCACAATCACAGATTTATTAAGCTTTAAACATGAACCCAGTTCTTAAATCAAACTTCCACACCTTGTCTAGTTCTACTTTCCATATTTATTTATTTTAGACAAATTATTTGAGTCTTAGATGAACTGAGCAGATTTTATTTCTGTTGTGACAAAAATACAATATAAATCTAAACAGTAACAACAGGGTGCCAATGCAGCTTTTGTGTTTGCCCCCCTAATTATAACTCAGAACACATTAGCACAGTGGAACTGGCTAGACAATAGACATGCATCATGGGATCATTCTTGAAATATATGCTTGACAGCTTTTGAAAAGGCACAATGACAACTCTTTAAATTAACCATTCATATATGCAGCTGGTTCATATAATGCAAAACATTACTTCCCTTGCTCTATCAACCTAACTTTTACTGCTTCTCTGAACCACAGATATGTATATGTACTGAAAGACAGGACTTCTCTTCTTCTATGATATAAGATGATATAACCGGACGATATCACAGAAATTTTGAATATGAGATCTGATTCATGGCCATGCTTCAAGATCATGCTTCGACCTATCAATTATTTTTACAAAAGGTTAAATTCTAACACCTGTATCTAATTATCGAGACAAAATACAAAACTCTGCAGGGCAGACCAGAAGACTGCCAGGTGGCTGGAGATTGTAGATGGTACAATGAAACATTACTTGGTTTAGAACCTACTGTTAGTCAGCTCACACAAAACAAACAAGTATCATAATAATAGTAATCAGCAAATAACAGTTGTAGTTCAGTGTATACAATACAGTGTACAGGGCCCACAATTGTCATGATACAAAAGGCACCATTGTATTAGTATGTTACCTTTATGTTCTTATTTCAGATATTTCACACAGTCCTGATGGTAATTCCATCATCTCAGATTCCAAAGCTTTATATATCTCCACGGCCATTTAATGCCTCTTAGGCTTCTGTGTACTGCCAAAGAATAAAATATATCATTCGACCAAAATATTAAGAACGTTTATTTAAAGCAACCATCCCTTGGGCTGTCATCAAGTAGAATAACATCACCGTAGCAACCTCAGCAAAACTGACCTTTAAATAAATGTTTTTAGGTTAATGTAATTTATATTGCAAAAAGTATAAGATTTGTTTAATGCACTGGACAAGGAACTGACCATCTTTTCGGAAGTAGTATTTCTAAATGATGTGTATGTTTGTACGTGTGTGTGTGGGGGGGGGGGTTGGTTTTTGGTTTTCAAGGAAACATGCAACTCCTTCCAGAAAGAACATTTCCGATATCCATAGGGGAGCTGAAATAATCAGGAAGCGGATTTGTGGTCTTGTCACCAACGCTGTCAAAAGCACCAAACAGAGATGCTCTAGACTGATGCTGCTGAGGTGGAGAGTCCATTTACAGAAAGCTCTTACCATGATAAACCACATACACACTATTCAGTCAAGGAGTCCAGGGGAAAATTATTTTTCCATCTTAGAATGCCTGTCCATACTTTTCTCATTAGATTGTGTCATGGTAAATATATGGTCCATGGTAGTTCCATCCTATGAAGCTACAACGAAATATGTGGCTTTCTGCTACACCAATCTTTTTTTCTATCTTTTGAATATATTAAGACTTCCTTCTTTTAAAACTACTGCAGAATTGTATTTCATCATGTTTACGCTGGAGTTTACCGTATACACCATGCATAAATGAGGTCTGCATTTCAATGGTCGACATGCACAATGGAACAGTTATTAATTCAGATAGACATTTTCACGGACTTAATCCCAGTTCAAACTACCTATAAAATGAAGTGAAAATGGAAACGATGATTGTAACGCATGGGGATCAGGCATTATTCAGTCAATGACAGTATTAATGGGTTGTAGATACAATAGAGCTTTACATTCTCAGACGTTTCTCCCAGTTCTCATGCCTGTCATCTGAACACAATGTAGCTGGAATCTCAGGACCCAGAGCATCTAGACACTGGTGAAAGGATGACAGTCCTGATGTTGAAATATGAGAAATTATGGGGCGGCGTAGACGTGCTGCTTTAGTTGACAAATGGCCATGTGCAGAAATGGCCCAATCCATGCAAAGAGCTACCACTACAGTCAACTTCCCCTTAAACTGAGTCCCTGGGAAAAAAATCGGCATTTAAGCAGTGCGACTGGCACAGAGAACTCTTACATGTTGCCCACAGTGTACCAGCCACCAAACATACTCTTACCTTCAAGCTTATTATAAGTGCTATTTTACAATAAATAAATATGTAATATTTTGCCTGAACATTTATCATCAAAAATATTAATATTTACAAATGTACATTTGTATTAGCCGTATTAGCTGTATTGGTCCGTAGGCTCATCTGGGAACTATTCATCTTAAATGTAGCTGTAACTTTTATCAGGAAATGGACAAAAAAATATATATACTAATTTCTCCTTCCAATTTTACATTAGCTATAAAAAAGTATATCAGCATAATTTCTGATAAATACACAATCATATGCCATTTGTTTGATCTTGAGATAAGTAAATGGTGGGGATAGCTGTGCATAAATCTTAACATAATCATGAAGGACAAATGGCTCTTTACTTAATTTTTACCAAAAGAATATGGTGCACTACAGAACCGGAAACAACATGCATTCCTATGCACATTTCTAGCTACCTTTTTCTTTTTTGAACTCTTGAGGTTTTATGTAATTAATAGATCCCCCTGAGTATTCTCGGTTTTTCATTCATTGTCAGTTAGTTCTAACATTTATAAATGGATCTATTCATTGGGTTGACAGGCTAATTATTTAGTTGCAGATCTGGCTTGTAGTGCTCAGGGGACTGTTCATGGATAGACATTTTTTCAGTAATTAAAATATCTTTTGAAGGCCACCGCATGGAAAATTGAATAGTTTAGGTTTGATTTATGTTTTATCCTAATTTCTCCTTAGTTTGCCAAAATGGAGAAATAAGATGATTGGTATACCGTATACACTTGCCTATATACTTATGGAAGTAATAGCATTATACAGCCGACTTTATTTCAATGAGTTAAATGGTGTCTTACCCCACACTGCCCTACTGAAATTGTTGAGAGCACATTTTAAATTGGCTACATCAGACTGTGACTCTGCTCAAGCAGCATATTCATTATAAACATTTCCATAAGTACATATGGACAAATTAGACATAAGGAACATTGTATTTGAATCTGAAATGTTATCTATTCCAACAGCTCTATTGGGAGGATATATTACTAATACACAATACAATACAATGTAAATGCATATTTAAATTATGGCCCATTGTAAATTGTTTGAATAAATCAGAATACATTTTATTTACGTTACAGTATGCTTAAAGAATGGATAGCCCATAAATAACTAGTGCAGTGTATACGCAAAATAATAATAATATACAATGTGGTAGATTTTATGAAAATACAGCTGTGACCCTTTCTGAAACTAATAATAATATGAAATAGGCTAAACTTTCAGTGGGCCATCGGTGTAGTACAAAGGATAAAATAATAACCTTTAAAGTTTAAACTTTGTTTCAACATTTTTTTTGTGATTGCCTTTTTTTCGTATCAATTTGGAATGAGCCGTTTCACCTCTTCAGTCACTAGTTTGTCACCTACAGTGAGCACTCAGTGAAGCTGAAGCATAACGCCCTCATCCACAAGCCACTGACTGTTTCACACCCTGCCGGCCAATCAGATATTTCTCCCTGACAATCGCAATCCCGTAGGTGGCTTGCATTGTGTTGTTGTAATGTGGCAGTTAACGGAAGAATCCGGGACACCTTATATCCACCCGACCCCTCATGGGAGGAAGCCAATTGGTTCTCGCAACTGTGGACTCCTGGTTATAGTTGGCTAATGGCAAAACTCATGCTCAAATCGGCAGTGCCTATGCTTTACATACAAAGCTTAAACTGTTTACTTAAGCACAGGAGTCAAGACCAATGGAAGAATTTCTGACTCTTATAGTATGATTACCCAACAAAACTCAAGTTCAACACATTTCATGCAGCTTTGAATCAAAACATCAAGGTCAGTGAGCGGCAAATGAATTGAGTGTAGCATAAAAAAATATACTACACTATCTCACAGCATATTTCTTAGATTCTCCTGTTTGGGAAAGCCAAATAGTGACATTTACTTTTGGAACACAATACATATTTTGGAAAATACTGGCAAATTCAGGTACAATCACAGCATATTCCAATGTTTTTAATAATGTTGTATTTGTTTCTGTGCTTAATTGCTTATATAGGATCGTATTGTTCAGTGCATGCTCAAAGATAACAGTGGAATTGAATTAAGATGAATGATTTCCTTCTCAACATGAGCATATACCATCTCAGGGTCATTTTATTGCTGTTCTGAAACAGTCCAATTTTGAAGAAGCACATTACAATAATTTATGAGGTACAGAATGTGAGGTGGAAAAACCCAGAGGTGCTGTAACAATGACCAGTGTCAAATGAGGGGAAAATGGTAGAGCAACTTTGAGAGCAAATAGAAAAGTGCAAGTAGCAGTCATTTTGTCTTCAGTTTCTATTGTCGGTTCATAGCTTCGCAAGTGTACAGTTCATCTCTGAACTTTTTCTCAAATAAAAAATGGAAAGTATTTTTTCACTCGCAATCAAAGTTGCTCTTTACTCATCTAAATAAAAGGTTTCACTTTCCAGTTCTAATAACATGTGAAATTGATATGAACAAGCTAACTTTATAATTATTTCTGCATTTTAATCTAATAATTTGGCACGTGACCAGATCACAAGATCAATTCAGCCCCCCTTTATTCAACTTTTCAGTAAAATTGCATATTCTGTAAATACGGCCACAAACAATGTTTGCGTTTATGTATTGATGTTTGTATTAGGAAATGCCTTTGACTGTGCTTGTCTAGATCATTCAATGGTTGAAATAAATTGAATAAATAATGAATATCACAGTATTCACATTCCTCTCAAGCTCAGAGCATCAAGTATGAAGCACACACACACACACACACTCTTGATTGTGCTGAGAAAACTGTCTTATTTCCTGTTTATATATGGCTCAGAAACACAGGTGTGATTTCCAGTACAGCTGAGATCAGTTAAACTGATAAAGTAAAAGTCTGGGCACACCTTAACCTCAAACCACCTGACCAGCAAACAAAAATAAAAATAAATTTTTTTTAAGCAGAACTGGGAGAGGCAACATGAATTTGAGCTCCATCTCAGGGAACCACAAAAGAACATTATTCACTGAGCTTCATTGTCAGCTATCATGTTTCATTCAGAATCTCAAAATGAAAAAGGGTCAGTGGTCCAGTCATCATGGACTTAGCACCAGTCATTCACCAGTTGCATTTTTGCTAAAATACTATTTGTTACTGGACATATGTAGGTTTGATTTCCCAGATGGGCATAGCTGTTGTCCTCCTTGGGCAAGAAACAAATCCTTTAGTGCCACAGTACACATCTAGCTTCATATCTCCATAATGTATAATATGTTATCTATATAAAACTATTCAAAATGGTTTTTGTGAAACATACAAATAATCTAATAATGTACAAAAAATTGTAAGTAATAATTAACTTAACGGGATTGTATCCGTATTTATTTATGTATGTATTTATTTTATGAAGCGCTGAACATTTTGAATGGTAGAGGAATTAGAAGAACTGGAACAGTACATGTTTTAATTCTCTTCTTCGGAGCACTGTGAATGAGAAGCAGTGTTTCAGGTCTCAAAGCCTTTGGCAGGCTGCAGGGAAAACGACATCATCTTTCTGCTCACTGATGCGGTGTGGAGGTTCAGATAGTTGGCAGATAACAGCTAAATGACTTGAGATGTGCTTGGATGATCTAACATAGATTTGGTGTTGGGGGATTGTGCAGTGAGCACTAACAATGAGGTCTGGTCTCTTCAGGATAGCTCTTTATAATACATCTTTAGTTCTTTCAACCAATCTTTGTTCAAATGAGTGCAAATGGCAATAGCTACAATGAGATAAAAACATCCCATCTCAGTATATTCATTCAATATGCAATTTCAGAATTATTTGAAGAACTACTTTGAATTCAGGATTGTTATTCTACAATTATGTACATTATATACATTGTATTCCAATGCATTCACTATAAATATGTTATATTGCATTACACATTTAGGATATTAGTATCACCTTGACCGAAACAAATGTAAAGATTAATCTCCTGAAGTCAACCGAAAGTAGATCGTTCTGATATATTTCCTAATCATTTCAGCTGGTATTGAGTGGAGCTGGCGACCCGCATGAAGAAATTGACGGTCCACTGCTAAAGATGCCCTGAACTCACACGCCTATCTTGATGGAATCAACACCACTTTCAACTGCATTTTAAGGATGGCTAAAGCATGAGGTGGGCTAGCCCTGCATGCAGTCTAGCTAATGAGATTTTTTGAGAGATGTATGGGCTGTGTCAAATTTAATGATTGGCGATTCTTTGTATATGTGAAAATATCTCATATACAAAGAAGGGGCTGGTTTATTGGGGGCCATTTATTTCTGACCCCCTAAAAGAGGCTGCAATCGCTCAAATCTCATCGACAAAAACCATTAATGTCCAAAATCTGTATTCAAACCCTTTTTTGTATTTCAGCTTTTAAATTCAGAATTCATATTACTCTTATTTAGGTGCTAGGATACAGCACAGGAATGAATTAATGAATGAATTAATGAATTGTATTCCAATTTTCCAAATTACAGAGGGGGGGAATGTTGGTTAGCTATTAAAGATTAAAATCTTTATGGTCATTGGTCCCTGGTCTGTGGTTTTTACCTATATGTAAATTAACTGGACAAAACTGCTGAACCTAAAAAAATTACATGTATTATTTATAAATATAAAAGAATTGCAAGAAATGAAGAATCGAACGCTCCGTTTCCCTGACCAGCCTAACATAGATGATATGTGTAGAGAGAAAGATAATTAGTTAGTACAGTATTGCAAAGCTTGGTATTTATGGAGAATTTATGATCCCCTTTCAGCTGCTGAAATTGTTTAATCAAGTTGAGGTGAATTGAAAAGCATAAATTTTAAACAGCAAAGTCTGCTGAGTGTGTCACTTGACTTTATATATGAAGTCATTTCCTCACACCTAGCAAAATTCGGTTAACTGGAATTGCTGTACTGACCTTCCTGAAATATGATTCTTTAAAAAAAAAATATATATATATATATGTTCGCAAAACATTTTTCTGAGGTAATGAAATGGCTAGTGGCAATTATATGGTGGCAAGAGAGAATACAAATCCATATCTTTCAATCAGCAGAGGAATACAAATATATACAACAGCCTACCTATGCATTGTGTTTACTGCATTAGTTAAGAGTTAGATTCTGTAAAAGGGTATACCAAAAAGAGATAAAATAATATATATGTTATGCTTAGACCACAAAAGATACCAGGAATTATGCCACTGACACTGTCAACTGAGTGATACAGAGACTTTATCGTGCCAGTATTAAAGACTCACATCATCACGCAGCATTGTCTAGTATTGAAATTATGTGCACTTTAAATGTAGCCTTGTGTGGCAGTGTACACTTTGATTTGTATTTGCTTTCAAAAAAACGATGCAAGCATTTTTAATAGATCAATGGTGAAATAATTTCAATTACACTAATGCATCTAAAACATATATTCTGGATTCCAAACACCCCGGGTTAATAACTTAAGTGAACAAATCACATGGCCAAAGCAAACAGATAATTGTACTGTATGTAGGTTTATAATTCATGCTGTCTTAATGTTAATTTAGACTCACGTTCACTGTATTACTTAGAAAAACACAATCTTATAATTTTGCGACATGGATCTCAGAAAGAACGGTGTGTGCATGCGTGTGCTTGTGCATGCTGATGTTTATTGCAGGGTTTTTTTTCAGATCCTTGAATGTAATTGCATATTTTTTTGTTTAGTAGTTATGAATCATAAGATATAAAGAATACTATTTTTGTCATTTGTCATTGTATTCTGTTGGACAGTTTTGAATCAACTGGCCTGCCTTTGCTCAACTATTGCATACTACTGCCATCTGGTGTTTAAATACTGAAAAATCCTCTGTGCCGTCCTTTCAAGGGTTTCTTCTTTCTTTCTCTCTTAATCACCACTGATCTCTGATCAGTGCTGAGAACGGAAAACTATGTGCCCCCTTGCTGACTACTGATCCCAGGTCAGGAGAGATGAAGGGACTAAACAGACAACCATTGTGTTTGTCCTCTAGAAATACAGGAAGTGTTTGTCAAGGGCTGTGAGTAATCACTTTGAACAGCAGGTGGTTGAACAATAGACTGACTGAACAAGTAAAAACAGGAGAAAATGCTCCTGTTTAAACAAGCTTTCCAAAAATAAAGCACTCACAATTATATCAGTGTGGGCCTTCTGGGAATTATATCATTAGTTGATGAATGTTCATTTTAAAATGCTGGATTTTTTTTGTTTTGTTTTGTGTTTTTTTATCTCTCATCAAAATTGAATGATTGAAAAAATAATTGGAGGGTTTTTTTATCATAATTGTTTTTCCCTTTATGCTTCGCTATATTTCGTTGTGTAGAGTGAAATGATAGCAATACTCCATTCCACATTTACAAGGCCTCAAAGGGTGACTTCAATAATGGCCATTAATACGGTTTCAATGGACAAAGATGCACTGACTCTTTCTCCGATTGCAGCATCCATTAGCCTCTAGTTTACAATTACTCCCCTAGAGAGATCAATTTATAGAAACTGGTGTGTATGGATGGCTGGTTATCTGGAGCAGAATTCAGTTTAACAAAGATGTTACTGATGCCTCTAGACAAAATGCTCATTATCAAAACCCACTGGGGCATCGCTAGTGCTTATGAGCAAGGCACACCAATGTTATAGTCAGGATTACATTTCAGTTTACCAAATTTCAGAGTAAGTGTGCAGATGTAAATGGACATGTTTACCTGTAAGGACAATATGTAAAAAGAAAGTGCTATCTGAAGAATTTATAACACCTTATTTGCTTTATCACTTTTATGCTTCCTTATCCATTTATGTACATTACGTACACACACACTTTTAATTGAATGGCTCCGAAAAGGAATACATATTGTGATTAAATCAGGAGGTTAGCATATACAACTATATGGCTTGGAAGAATGATGATCTTTCTTTGCTACTGAAGTGCCAACAAGGAAACTAAACCCTGCCAAGCATCAGAATTTAACACGGTTTATTAACCAAACCCCTTGTTTTTAGCACACAAAGACTGACCCTGTTGCACCAGGTTCCAAGGAGTCTGCTCCTACCAACAGAAAATATCTCCCAGGTGGCAGCTTAGCATCTGACCTCTGATAGTAGCACAAGTATTTATCCAGGATTCCAATCACATGACATGGATCTCACCTTTCCGTACCTTGAGGGTAAGGCTGCTATGCTCAGTAGTACTGCCTTCTGGCTAGCATGTGCATGGGTCATGTTTTATGGGGGGCTTTAAAATTATTATAATCACATTGAAAGGTCCAATTAAGAACCAATAAATGTGATAAAAAAGAAAAATACATTAAAAAATGTTTTCTATTTCATGTTGCCCCATTTTTTTGCTTCAGTACTGATGGTCAACTACAGCTCAGTGTTTTCAGGGCATAGCTGAATTGAACCAGTTAAAAAGATGATTCATTCGCCTACATTATTTTAACTAGACAATGCACGGGCTATGGGAACATTACGTTAAAAACCTTTGGCATCACAAAGAGATTTCTGTTCAAATGGATATATCATTTACACGTATATGTATTAAATGGGTAACATTATACATATAGATAAGTGATTCAATATTATTTGTGGAAAAAAACAACCCCAAGAAAATATGATTTATTCATCATTGTTCAAAATCTTTTAAACGGTGTCATCTATCACTTCCTGTGTGATCCCACAGCAATGCAAAGCATCACAACACAAATATCTCTCTGAGAACAATGTGTTCTGTATTTAGATGGTCAACGCTGTGCCCGAGTCACGTAAGCATGATTGAATTAGGGACTGGAATGAAACAGCCATAAAATATATTCTAATCATGTTTTTCATAGTCCTACTGACGTTTATGCAAAATGTACACCAATGAGAGGAGGGGGGGTTTCTGGGATGAAAGTTTTATACATTTAAAAATAAATAAAGGCAAATGTACAGGCAATTTATTTATGCCCAGTAAAACAAATCATATCAGTGAAATAATATGTATGCTTTAGTGAGCTTTTACATTAATAAGGTTTATAGTGATTAAAAGCAACCTGACTTTATTTAAAGCACTGTTTGTGGTTACATAACTTTAGCCGCTGTCCTGATTTTATCAGAAAATAGAGTCAAACTGAAACACTGTGTACAATAAAATTATTTGAAAAAGGCACTATTAATTCAACAGAACAGAATCATATAATACTGGCCCCTTCTGGTGTATACCAGCTATTGAGGTAAAGCACTTCCCATTGCATATATCACCATTATATAAAAACATGTCACCATGCAATATGGATTTCTGAGTTACATCTGTGCACTATATTGAAGTCAATAAAATAATGCATGCCCTTGAGCTGACCTTTATCATGTGCTTTAGTGTACATTATTTATGAATGCATATCACCATCACATTTGTGCTTTGGAACATAATGAAAAACATTCTCATTTGATAAAAGTCACATCATAACCAGTAAACCGTCAACATATCACCATGTGCATTTGATTTCAGGCCGATTTATTTCTTTATTTAATTTCTACACGGCTTACTGTCATTAAGGGCACCAGAGCTTCATATCTTCTTAATCTAAAAAATTATAATATTTTTTTTTTTTTTTCAAGTTTTTTAAAAAAAAAAAAAAATAAAATGATATATAGATAATTATCAATAATTTTTTCAAATTTCATAAAAAAATAGATGATTATTGATGATTATTGACTTTAAAAATAACTATGTCTGTCAAATTATGTAAATATAATATAATTAAACTACAAAATACACTACACCATATTATAGCCAAAAAAAAATATGTAACATTCCATTCGGGGACGGGGACGAATCATGGAATCATGACATCATTTTCATTTTTTTTTTTTTTCTGCTTTTGAAGCAGCCGCAGCGCCATAACTATAAAAAAAAAAAAAAAAAAAAGTCAATTTTGACTTAGACTTAAACATACAATACAACCTAAGAGCACTCTCTTGACTTACGATTATTATTACCGGGGTAAAACAGCATGATCCTTTCATTTCAAGGATCTAGGCAACTACCAGAGGTGGCCAGCGCATCATGAAAGCTGATTTAAGCAAAAATCTCATGTTCCTCAAAAAATGACTTAGGCGATTATTTTAAGAAGGTGACGATATGAAGCCTAATCAGTGAACGATTCTGTAGACCATTGTCAATTGTACATAATGTGATCCTTTAGCCATTTTAAATGATCTGAATATATTTAAAGAGTTTAGATAATAAGCATTGGCATTTTGTATACAACAATATCTGTGTATCATATAAATGACACATTGACAGTACCAATGTCAATGCTAAAATTTATATTTTGTACACAATTTTCATAAATGTGTGTACTTACCCCTGTCCTTTCCCCTCTCCCTTAACTCAATAACAGCAACACATATGTATCGGTGCGCTGATTGGCGAAATACAAAGACTACTTTCTGTCCGCAAAGCCAAGTCTAAAGGCTGGGAAGTGTAAGCTAGTTCACTTGTGTCAATATTTTGATATACAGTGCCCTCCACAATTATTGGCACCCCTGGTAAAGATGAGTAAAAAGGGTTATAGAAAATTCACCTTTTGGTGAATTAGCTAAATCTCACACTGAAGAAATGAGAGAAATCCAACCTTGAATTGAAGTAAAAGTATTCTGATTTAAAAAAATCCCTCATCAAAAAATAATTGGGGTGCCACAATTATTGGCACCCCTAGATATTCTTTCGAACAAAATGTAACTGAAGCATTTTTTCCATTTTTCCAAGTTGATCAGAGTGTTTGGGAGCTTTAAAGCAGTAATCCATGACTTCCTGTTTCACTGGGGTATAGAAATGAGGTGACACAGAGGCCATATTCCCTTATTCATACATCAACATGGGAAAGATAAGAGAACACACGTGATCAAATGAGAAAGAAGTGTGTTGAGCTTCATAAGTCAGAAAATGGCTATAAAAAATAGCTACTCACCTGAAAAAAAGACATTATTTGGAAGGCAACCAGAAAAAAACCTTTCCTGTAATTTCACCACAAACGTAAGTGCCTGGAGCTTGGTAAACTCTACTGGAACTTTGACTGGAACTGTGTTCTATGGTCAGATGAAACGCAAATTGAGCTTTTCGGCAACTAACACTCAAGATGGGTTTGGCGTAAAAAGAGGGATGGCTATACCAAAAATAACCTGAACCCCACTGTTAAGTATGGTGGACGTTCCGTGATGTTGTGTGGCTGTTTTTCATCCAAAGGCCCTGAGAACCTTGTTAGGGTACATGGCATCATAAACTCCATAAAATACCAGGACATTTTTCATCTGAATCTGGCTGCCTCTGCCAGAAAACTAAAACTGGGTCGTTGGATCTTTCAGCAGGACAATCCAAAACATACGTCTAAATCAACAGTGGATGACTACCCATCACCTGAAGCTCAACCTCGACAAGACAGAGCTCCTCTTCATGCCATACAAGACCTCCCCGCTACTTGACCTCTCCATCACCGTTGACGGGACCTGGCTGCCTCCCGCTCTGCAAAGAACCTGGGGGTGGTCCTAGACGACCAGCTGGACTTCAAAGACCACGTCAGGGCGATGGCACGGTCCTGCAGGTTCCTCCTGTACAACATCAGGAGGATTCGACCGTACCTGACCACCTACTCCACCCAGCTTTTGGTCCAGACTATGGTCACCTCACGCCTGGACTACTGTAACTCCCTGCTCGCAAGCTTACCAGCCTGCGCCATCCTGCCTCTTCAACTCATCCAGAACGCAGCTGCCCGGCTTGTGTTCAACCTCCCGAAATTTTCACATGTCACCCCCCTGTTGAGGTCACTCCACTGGCTGCCTGTTGCAGCCAGGATCAGGTTCAAAGTTCTGACCCTGGCCTACACTGCAGCCAATAGGACAGGCCCTGTCTACCTGCAGGACTTGATCCAGAACTATGTTCCTGCTTGACCACTTCACTCATCTACTGCAGGGCGACTTGCACTTCCCCCCCTCCGTGTCAATGGCACCCGCTCGTCCCGACTGCGGAGCTTTTCCACCCTAGCTCCCCAGTGGTGGAACGAACTTCACATTCCTCTACATTCCATGCCAACCCTGCCTGCTTTCCGTCGTGGCCAGACTCCACCTGGACTAATACTTATCTAGGACCTCATGGTATGTGTTCTTGTTGAACTGTGTATCCAAATTTATAATATTTAGAATAGAATTGTAGTAGAGCTGATGTACCCAGTTCACTGTGAACTGCATTCAGTGTTCATTACTAGGGATAGCTGCTACTGTATGGGAAGAATGTGCTTTCCTATCCGTTCTGTAGTTACTTCGATGACCTTTCTGTATGCACTTACTGTATGTCGCTTTGGATAAAAGTGTCTGCTAAATGACTATAATGTAATGTAACACAAAAATTCCCTGACCTAAAACCAATTGAAGACGTGTGGGATGAGCTGAAGAGGAGAGTGCAAAAGAGACGACATAGGACTCTGGATGATCTGGAAAGATTCTGTTAAGAAGAATGGTCTCAGATTCCTTGCTCTGTATTCTCCAACCTTATTAGATGTTACGGGAGAAGACTCAGTGCTGTTTTATTGGCAAAGGGAGGTTGTACAAAGTATTAAATGCAGGGGTGCCAATAATTGTGGCACACTTGTTTTTGTTCAAAATAATTATCTATTCTCTGAATAAATTGACTTCAATTAAAGGTTGGATTTTTCTCTTTTTTTCAGTGTGAGATTAAGCTAATTCACCAAACTATAAATTATTTATAACCCTTTTTACTCATCAATAATTTTGGAGGGCACTGTAAATGTCATTTATAAAGTATATAGTATATAGTGCCAGTTACAATGCTTAAGTGGATCTTATTTTGAGAGTGCTGAAAGTTAATTTGTAATTAAGTTTTACATACAGTAGATTAAATGCAATCTGCTTATTGACCATAATTTCTGTAAATATTGTATGCGACGCATCACATTGTTTGTATGAGTGATCATCTCACTGAAGGCACAGGATGCATTTTATTATTATAGGCCTTGAAATTGAGAAATAGAAAAAACTGCCAAAATTATGCATTCTACATTTGTCTCTGTCAGCAAGATACTATTTTTCTAATTCCTGTTACAACTCCCCAAAGTTAGTTCTACATTTCACCAACTGCAGCCTACTTAGCGTTAGCTATTTGATATAATTTCAAAAAGCTGCAGTCACTAGGAGGGCCCCATTTTCTGCGTGTAAGAAATCAATTCACTATAGGCTTGTATGCAGAACTTTTGTTGTACTTCTGTGTACATTTTTGTACAATTAGTCTTAGGGTCTTAGGGTTAGAATTAGGGTTGTGCTTAAAGTTATGGGTTAGGAGGTGTTGAGGTGAGGCCATATTAGGGTTATGTTCTGGGACACGGTTTCAGAAAATGTTTGTTCTTGATTTATCTTCACTACTGGGGCCTATGACTATAGCCTTAGCTATTTTGATATTTTTAAATTAAATACATTTTTCATAATAAATTACTTCAAACATATTTCCACTTTTATTTTGCTGAATTGATTATGTTTAGTTGTCTTTCATCAATTTTAATAGAAAGAATCAAGATATTTGTGATGATTAATGGTATCTCATATTCGAGATGACTCCTATAGAGCTATGATTAGGAGGGGGTTGGGATAATGGTAAGCATTAGGGTTGAGACAAGATAAGGGTTGTGTTTAGGACAGGACTGCCCAATCTTGTTCCTGGAGATCTACCGTCCTGTTGGTTTTCATTTCAACCCTAATTTGGCACACCTGATTCTACTAATTAGCAACTCGATGAGATCTCTACCTGTTGATGAGGTGTGCTTTGTTAGGGGTAGAGTGAAAACCTACAGGATGGTAGATCTCCAGGAACAGGATCGGGAAGCCCTGATTTACGTGACTTTATAATTGGAGCCTATGGCTATATTTTGACATTTATTCAGTAAAATAGGCCTATTTTTTGTTGTTGTTATAATTAATAACTTCAAACATATTTTGTTTATTTTTTTCGTGAATTGATTATATTTAGATGTTTTTTCGTCCATTAAAAAAAAAGATCAATTACTTGAAATGACTCCAAGGCCTAAAATTAGAGTTTTGGTTAGAAGCATGTTTAGGGTTAGGGTTAAGAAAATGGTAGGCAAAATCAGGTTATGTTTAGGAGCTAGGGGAAGGGTTAGCACAAGTTTTAGTTATTGTTTCGGACGATCAAACTTTTTTTTCCCAGTACCGAAGGCCTATCCTATGACAACAGCATTGGTTATTTGGATATTTGTTCAGTAAATAAATGTATTCACACTGAACGTAGGCCTCTGAAAAAAAAGTGCGCTCTTGCTTTTCTGTCTTCCAATTGCTCCATTTGCATCGTTTAGTAATGTAGGCAATTCATACTGATAGAAAGACTACCGTAAACAAACAGGACAGCCTACCCGTGTTGTTACAGTAAGACAGCAATGCAGCATGTCACTTGAAGAAACTGAACAAGACCCAGCCTTAAACAAACCTGCAGCGTTATTCACGAATAGTTATTCAGTCGTTAATCTGCAACCGTTTAGTTACAAATTGCCGGTGTTATTACTAGACCGTCCTCGCTGCTGTAGCCTAGCCTCCTGTAGGCTATATTCTCAACTCTTGTAGCAGATATATCGCCTTGTCTGCCCTCAAGCCTGTAGGTCGCACAGACAATTTCCTTGTTTACACTGCACATCCTAGTCTTACCTCACAAATGCTACGGGCGGCGTGCAATGGCTTTTATAAAGAAGAAAGAAAGATCCAAAGAGAGGTTTGTGAAAGTGCATTTCTTCCTAACGTTTGTGAAATATTTTAATATAGGCTACACGCGGTATCTGAGATATCTTGCCATTTTCTTCCTGTATCGGTTCACGAGGAGACCGGTTACAGTGCTCAGTGGTTCCTGGTCGGAGAGCTCTGAATTCAGGCGAATGCTAACGGGGGCTCCTGGATTTGAACATAGGCTACTGTAGGCCATTTTGGCTTGTACTGGTCACATTGTTTTAAATTCTTACCTGGATTATGGAACAACTCCAGGTCCGTTTTAAACGGAGTTGTCCTTTACGTTACGGCCGCGTTTCGTGGAATCAATGTTGCAGGCTGTCAGTTTTCAGTTTGTCGGGTAGCATAGCTAGTGCCAACTTTCCCAGAGCTAACGTTAACTCGATAGCTAAGCTAACTTAGTGAAGACCTTTTCGTATTATTATTATTATTATTATTATTATTATTATTATGTGATTAAGAATATTGTCAAAGGAATTCAAAGTGTAAATTTGTACATTTGTACATTTTTTACAATAATAATGAACAACAATAATGACAATTTATTTCCCTAAAAATATCTTTCTAAATGTAGTTTTTCATGTTATCATTTTGATAACGTTAAATAATTTGTGTTAACGTCTCTGGCTATGTTAGTTTCTACCTGCATTCGGTAGGCCTCTTATGTGTCGAGTCCATCGTTACTTGATATATTTGTTAGCCTGCTGTTTTTCACGTGTGTTAAAACATAATTTCCTTCAATGTGTTTATAAGCCAAACATAGGCTATAATGCATATATATATATAGCCTAGTCATGGATTTCACAAAGCTAAAATAACTTGTGCCGGTTACATTTTCTGTGCGAATTGGCATTCGTAAAGTGTGTTCACGATGGAGTCTAGTTGTGACCCGTTGACTAGTAATGGCACAGTCCGACACCGACCTAACGTCAGTTAAGTCTTGACCACCATGGTGTAATGGATCAATTAGACTACCGAACGCACTTAAGGGGGATTACTGTATGTGAATGTGAACTCAGATATTTGGACTACATGTGCTATATATTATACATGATTAGACTACGATGGCGGTTGGACGTGCATTTAGGACATTGTTATTCATACAGTTAGGTTCTGTTTGCATTTCATTCCTTGCTTGTCAATGATTAGCCCACCAGCACCATGCGGTCTTGTCCCTTCCACTGCGACTCGATGCTCAGTAGGCTACACTAGGATATTTACAACTGGACCGCTAATACATAGGCTATCTAATTTAGTTTTGTGTTTATGCACAGTTGGTAGTAGGCTACCTAGTGCTCTTGACATGTCTTGAGAAAAAGCCTGTTGGATTTGCTGGTAGTGTGAACATGGGAATGCTCCAGACAAGGCAAATAAACTGTGAGGTTTCAGTTGTTTTGCTTTCATGTCTAATGGGGTCATGGCTGAATTTTCACACCTGTGAATTAGTGATGGTACAGCAAGGTGCTATGAATTTCTGAAGCATGATTAGTTTAAGGTTTGTGTTTAATATGCACGTACAGCAGAAACGACACCACTAATATACTAATGTGTACTGTATGATATACCATTATGCTTCTTTTAATGTGTATAAGGTGTTGTCGTAAGGATGTTTCTGCTGTGCTGATTGTAGGTGTATAATTTGACCATAATTGTGTTTAATTATGTTATACGTGAAAAATGTCGCCAATGAATGTCATTGATGCTAACAGGTATTGGCTGGTTATCCGCACCAAAAGAACACCTGTAGTCCCCCATAATTGTGCAATGGTGGAAAGATTTGTTGTGACTCTCTTTAATATTTGTGTTTTTCGATCCAGGTTTTCGCTGTTGTTACTTGACCTGGAAGAGTATTTTTTTGAACAGCACACAGCATACCAAGTGAACAGAAATAACGCTGCCCAGAAAAGGTACTGAAAATAAAAACATGGAGACGGGGCGTAATCGCTGCAGACGGCCATCTTTGGTGCACATTAGATTGTAAAAACATTCACATGGCAGTGAATGTTATATTAATGCAATAATGTACAATCTACCTTTTTTTAACATTGAGCACAAGTGATGCAAAGTCATAGACGGTCACATGCCTGACAGATGGAGAGTTGTTTGAACGTGTCAGATTTCCTGCTGCTGTTGTTTAGCAGTTTTTGTTTCCAGTGATGCCAGTTTGACTTTGTAGCCAGCATTGTATCTATAGCATTTACAATGTTGCTCGTGAACTATTAAACCAGCTTGCTGTGGCAGGGTGTGAAATTAACACCAACCACCAGCCAAATGCTGGTAAAATTTTGATTGTGGCTGGTAAGATCTTTTACTCTAGCAGCAGCTGTGGCAGGTAATTGTGTTATATTGTAAGAGGTAATGTGGCTGGTAAAATGTTGAAAACCGCTGGTGATTTTTAGGATAGTGGGTTGATTTCATGCCCTGCTGTGGCCTATTGATAATATGATCTGTTTAGGGTAAAGACATTTTTGAAGGTGTTGTGTTTAACTTTGTTCTGCATGCCATCATTCAGCACGGCCGCCTGTGTCTAACAGTACTTTCTCATTTTACAAAAGCGTTGCAGAGCACTCATGGATCTTTTCAAATTTGTGGAGATGGAGATTATTTGAGTGTGCATACATTTGATATTGATAGTACGGTATGTATTTGTATATGTGTAACTGAACTAATAGCATGTTTATTTTTTATTTTTTAGAAAAATTAGAGGCTCTCTCAAGATCTGCTCTAAATCTGTAATTTTTGAGCCTGAACAAATTACTGAGCCTATCGTAAAGGTATGTGATTGTACATTCTCACTTTTGATTACCAAATCCTCAATCTTTTCCAAACCCTTTGATGCAAATGCAACTTCATTATTTCTTTCAGATTCCACTCAGAGACTGCAAACAGATTGAAGGAGTTGAAGAAAATGATCGTAATCCTTTCAATGAGTGAGTGCCATTTGGAAAACGGTGCCGTATTGACCTGCTGTGGCATTATGATATGCCTATGTTTATTCTTCTATACTTTTTTCAGAAGCAGGCCTGCAGGGCTTTTCATTGCATGCCAGCAGGTATGTTGACTGTTGGATCATGTTGCTTGACTAGAAATTCTACTCAGGTACTTGAGGGGAAACATGATTTTTTTGTTTTGTTTCTCCCCTGATGCAATTTCAGGTTTATCTCATCAAAGAGAGCAACATTGTTGGCCCTTATAAGATTGAGAGGGTGAGTACACAGTTTCCCCTCGATACCAGTATCAAACTCTGTCTCTGTTACATGGTGCTTGTTGTATATTCGACTGGAGAAGGTTTTTAACAGGCAAATAAAACAATATTATTTTTTTTAAATGAAGTATAGTGTTATTGTCATGTTGTTTTTTTCTTTATCCTTTACAGCAGTGGTTCTCAAACTCGGTCCTGGGGGACCCCTGTGTATGCTGGTTTTCGTTCCAACCACAATTGCAATCCCAAAAATGTAACAAGCTGTTAATTTATCTTAATTAGGCTTTTCATGTTTAGAGGGATTATTTACCATCTTAAGCCACATTATTTTAGCAATATGCATACCATGAATAATAAAAGTCCAATATTGTGCTATACTGAAAACAAGTACAAAAAGAGAGGTAAAAACGTGATGAAGACGTGAGGTGAATCAATAGGATCCTAATGGGTGAAATTGTGGACGCCTGGCCACTAAAACTAACCATTTGTTAAATAATGAAGAATTCATAGACAAAGCAAATGATAACGAGCCAAACCTGCATTATGTTAATAAGTTTAAGAAAGAAATTATGAACTTAAACCACATGTGTTCAACAACCTAATTAGGAGTCAATTGATTCACCTTTAATTAAGTAAATAAAATAGTTAACTCTTTTTTCCTAATTGTTTGCAATACAGCACAATAAGCACAAAGTGAACATGGGACATGTATTTTTCATGGCATGCATAGCTATTTCTGACAATGTGGCTTAAGAGGGTAAGTAATCGCTCTAAACAATGAAATAAAAGAACCTAATTAATTTAAATGAACAGCTTGTTAAAAGTCTGGGACTGCATTTGTGGTTGGAATGAAAAGCAGCATACACAGGGGTCCCCCAGGAAACCAGCATACACAGGGGTCCCCCAGTTTGAGAACCACTGCTTTACAGCATACTGACTTATGTGATTATTTACTATTTTGCATTTCATTTTATATTTCCTTACTTCAGGTCAATTGGATATTTATTTACGGGTTATTGCCAATATTATTGTGAGAAAATGTATGTTTATGCTCCATTGACATGCATCGGTATAGTTCAGTCTTTTTACAGAGCCTCTTTTTCCTTTCCGGTCAGGGAGACAGCAGCTTTTTCTTCCAACTTGAAATTTCAAGGAAAACCGAAGATGTTGTTCAAACATTGCTCCAGGTATGAATGTCTACTTGACCCCTGTACTCATGTAAAACATAAGTGTAGTACAAAGGGTTTGTCACGTGAATAATGCACCTTTAATGCCGCCCCCTGCTGCTGGAGGACATTGAAACATTTACTTTATTAATAGCGCTATGACAACTAAACCTGTCTGACTTGCCTGTCATAATTGATTACCATATCAGGCTGATGTTAATCTTGCCCCATTGTTGTTCTGTGGGTGTGTCTGGTATTACTTTATGGGGAAAAAATGTATTTACTGTATGTTTGCTGATGTTTTACCTGAAAAGTAACGGCAATTCTTACGTTGTTCTAGCTTCACAGAGCATCATGCCTTGACAAGTTGGGAGACCAGACTGCCATGGTCAGTTTAAAAAATGTTTTGTTTTGTGTGCTGTGTATACAGGATTTATTGTATGTTTTGATCACAAGATTTGATACAGGGGTAAGTAGTATCATTAAGAGCTGCCATATCTCAATTGTCTGGTTTAAAAGTAGATTTTATCCACCCTGTCCATTACTGACCACTTTGTTTGATATGGTTAGCTTAATTTTTCAGTTTTCAGTTTGTCACATTTCCGTTGTGAATTATTGTGGCTGCCATGTCATCGTTTTTTTACAATTTTTTTCCAGATTGCTGCCAATCTGCAGTCAAGATTGGCTAGAACTTCATTTGACAAGAACAGGTACTGTCATTATCCATGCGAGCTCTAATTGTGATCTCTTGCGTTTCGCTTAAAATGTGTTCTGATCAGACGAATTGAAAGCAAATAAGCTTTGGTTCGTCGGGTTTTTTGCATGAAAATAGAATGTACATGTAGCACAAATGCTATTAAAATTCACAAATTACAATGCTAGGCTTTAGCTCTTCTGTGCAGCTCAATCCCTCAGTCAACCACCCAAAATAAAATATCTAATGTATAAATACAGTCATGTGAAAAAGTAAGTACACCCTCAAATAGTCAGTTTTTTTTTGTTGACATATCTGGACATATCTTATTTTATTTTAATTTCAACCGTATTGATTGATTAAGGTAAACTAATTCAACAAATGATGCTTAAAAAAGTAGATTTTGGAATACACCCCTACTATCAAATATATTGATTAAAATCAGTGTCAGGTGCACAAAACAGGTGTAAATGATTGTCCAATTATTAGATAATAATTTGTAAGTTCTATGCTTACATAAAAACAGACACTTGTTTGGACCTAACCATCGAGGTGCGTGCTAACATTTCATGCCTAGGTCAAAAGAGCTAGATTATTGATTGTCATGTGACTGGGAGGGGTCACAAAGCCATTTCAAAGCAGTTTGAAGTACATCATTCAACTGTTTGACACATCATATCCAAATGGAGAAAATTGCACATCACCGGAAATCTATGCAGGACAATGCCGTCCCACCAAATTCACCCCATGTGCTGACCGAAAGATGCTTCTAGAAGTCTCCAAGAACCCAAGGGTAACATCTAAGGACCTACAGACTTCACTTGCCACAGTTAACGTGAAAGTGCATGAGTCAACAATCAGAAATGGATTGCACAAACTTGGCCTACATGGGAGAATAAGAAGGAAGAAGCCCCTGCTCTCCAAAAAGAATATAAAAGCACGACTGAACTTTGCCAAACAACATCTGGATAAAGTTCAAAACTACTGGGAAAATGTACTCTGGACTGATGAGTCAAAGTTGGAGTTGGAGTCAATGCGAACGTCATGTTTGGCGAAGATGCAACACTGCCTTTGAGCAGAAGCACCTCATTCCAACGGTGAAACATGGTGGAGGGGGCGTTATGGTTTGGGCCTGCTTTGCTGCCTCTGGGTCTGGTAAACTTACCATAATAGATTAAATTTTATACCACACCATTCTTGAGGAGAATGTGAGGCCATCAGTTCAGATGCTGAAGCTGAAAAGGTCCTGGATTCTCCAACAGGATAATGATCCAAAACATACAAGCAAATCTACTGCAGAATGGCTCGGAAACAAAAAATGGAGGGTTATGGAATGGCCAAGTCAAAGTCCAGACCCCAATCCTATTGAAATGCTTTGGGGGGACTTGAAGCAGGCTGTGCATTCAAGAAAGCCCTTTAACGTCACACAATTAAAGCAGTACTG
Organism: Ilyophis sp. 1 JC-2022; assembly: GCA_022702515.1. Lineage (NCBI taxonomy): Eukaryota > Metazoa > Chordata > Actinopteri > Anguilliformes > Synaphobranchidae > Ilyophis > Ilyophis sp. 1 JC-2022. The sequence continues at coordinate 118,123,606 of CM040403.1, forward strand.
CAAAGAAGAATGGCTGAAAATTCCTCCCAGTCAATGTAAAAGACTTATAGTCAATTACAAGAAATGTCTAGAAGAGGTTATTGCTGCCAAAGGGAGCAACACCAGTTACTGAAGCCAGGGGTTTACTTACTTTTTCCTCACAAGATAATTACACTTCTGTTTATTTCTGATAAATAAATCATTTAAAACCATAATTTCTAAATTAGACAAACTTTAACAGTAAAAAGCATTGGAATAAGGATCAAATATCCATGTGTCCAAATATCAACTTATCTGGGGGTGTACTTGCTTTTTCACATGACTGCGTATAATTTTAAGAAAATTGAAGTGAAATATTACTTACTTGTTTTTTTGCCTATTGACAGTTTCCAGAGTGTTACTGAAAAGCCTCATATGGAATGTGAAGCTGAGATGGTGACCCCCCTGGTGACCAATCCAGGGCACGTGTGCATAACTGATCAGAGTCTATATTTTCAGCCTCTCAATGGATACCCGGTCAGTACTTATTACTTATACAGTACTTATACCCTGATACAGTACTTATACCCTGATACAGTACTTATACAGTACTTATACCCTGATACAGTACTTATTCCCTGATACAGTACATATACAGTACTTATACCCTGATACAGTACTTATACAGTACTTATACCCTGATACAGTACTTATACAGTACTTATTCCCTGATACAGTACATATACAGTACTTATACCCTGATACAGTACTTATACAGTACAAGTTACCTGATACAGTACTTATACCCTGATACAGTACTTATTCTCTGATACAGTACAAGTTACCTGATACAGTACTTATACAGTACTTATTCCCTGATACAGTACATATACAGTACTTATACCCTGATACAGTACTTATACAGTACAAGTTACCTGATACAGTACTTATACAGTACATATACAGTACTTATACCCTGATACAGTACTTATTCTCTGATACAGTACAAGTTACCTGATACAGTACTTATACAGTACTTATTCCCTGATACAGTACTTATACCCTGATACAGTACTTGTGCAGTACTTATACAGTACTTATACCCTGATACAGTTCTTATACAGTACTTATTCCCTGATACAGTACTTATACAGTACTTATACCCTGATACAGTACTTATACACTGATACAGTACTTATACAGTACACGTTACCTGATACAGTACTTATACAGTACTTATTCCCTGATACAGTACTTATACCCTGATACAGTACTTATACAGTACTTGTGCAGTACTTATACAGTACTTATACCCTGATACAGTACTTATACAGTACTTATACCCTGATACAGTACTTGTGCAGTACTTATACAGTACTTATACCCTGATACAGTTCTTATACAGTACTTATTCCCTGATACAGTTCTTATACAGTACTTATTCCCTGATACAGTACTTGTACAGTACTTATACCCTGATACAGTACTTATACCCTGATACAGTACTTATACCCTGATACAGTACTTATTCCCTGATACAGTACTTATACCGTACTTATACCCTGATACTGTACTTATACAGTACTTATACCCTGATATAGTACTTATACAGTACTTATACCCTGATACAGTACTTATTCCCTGATACAGTACTTATACAGTACTTATTCCCTGATACAGTACTTATACAGTACTTATACCCTGATACAGTTCTTATACAGTACTTATTCCCTGATACAGTACTTATACAGTACTTATACCCTGATACAGTACTTATACCCTGATACAGTACTTATACACTGATACAGTACTTATTCCCTGATACAGTACTTATACAGTACTTATTCCCTGATACAGTACTTATACCCTGATACAGTACTTGTGCAGTACTTATACAGTACTTATACCCTGATACAGTACTTATACAGTACTTATTCCCTGATACAGTACTTATTCCCTGATACAGTACTTATACAGTACTTATACCCTGATACAGTACTTATACCCTGATACAGTACTTATACACTGATACAGTACTTATACAGTACACGTTACCTGATACAGTACTTATACAGTACTTATTCCCTGATACAGTACTTATACCCTGATACAGTACTTATACAGTACTTATTCCCTGATACAGTACTTATACAGTACTTGTGCAGTACTTATACAGTACTTATACCCTGATACAGTACTTATACAGTACTTGTGCAGTACTTATACAGTACTTATACCCTGATACAGTACTTATACAGTACTTATTCCCTGATACAGTACTTATACCCTGATACAGTACTTGTGCAGTACTTATACAGTACTTATACCCTGATACAGTACTTATACAGTACTTATTCCCTGATACAGTACTTATACCCTGATACAGTACTTGTGCAGTACTTATACAGTACTTATACCCTGATACAGTTCTTATACAGTACTTATTCCCTGATACAGTACTTATACAGTACTTATACCCTGATACAGTACTTATTCTCTGTTACAGTACTTATACAGTACACGTTACCTGATACAGTACTTATACAGTACTTATTCCCTGATACAGTACTTATACCCTGATACAGTACTTATACAGTACTTGTGCAGTACTTATACAGTACTTATACCCTGATACAGTACTTATACAGTACTTGTGCAGTACTTATACAGTACGTATACCCTGATACAGTTCTTATACAGTACTTATTCCCTGATACAGTACTTGTACAGTACTTATACCCTGATACAGTACTTATACACTGATACAGTACTTATACCCTGATACAGTACTTATTCCCTGATACAGTACTTATACAGTACTTATTCCCTGATACCGTACTTATACCCTGATACTGTACTTATACAGTACTTATACCCTGATATAGTACTTATTCCCTGATACAGTACTTATACAGTACTTATTCCCTGATACAGTACTTATACCCTGATACAGTACTTGTGCAGTACTTATACAGTACTTATACCCTGATACAGTTCTTATACAGTACTTATTCCCTGATACAGTACTTATACAGTACTTATACCCTGATACAGTACTTATACCCTGATACAGTACTTATACACTGATACAGTACTTATACAGTACACGTTACCTGATACAGTACTTATACAGTACTTATACCCTGATATAGTACTTATACAGTACTTATTCCCTGATACAGTACTTATACCGTACGTATACCCTGATACTGTACTTATACTGTACTTATTCCCTGATACAGTACTTATACCCTGATACAGTACTTATACAGTACTTATACCCTGATACTGTACTTATACTGTACTTATTCCCTGATACAGTACATATACCCTGATACAGTACTTATACAGTACAATTTACCTGATACAAAAAAATACAGTACGTACAGTATCACAGAATGTAGGGTGATAAATTAACTTCTAACATTTATAAAATGTTTTTTGCCTCATCTTTTTGGTTTGTCAGACCTGTGGCATCTGAGCTTGTTCTGTTTGAGTCACTGCAATAACTATGCACGCAAAGTGGCACTGAATTAATTTGAACCAGTGTCTTGTGGGTAATTCTGACTTGATTTGTTTCATTAACCATAACCAATTGTATATATTTTTATTTGACTGCTGAATTACTGTCTGACTTTCCACGTTTTATTTCCAGGAGCAAGTGGTACAAATCATGCTTCACAGTGTTAGGAGAATCTATAAGAGAAGGCATGGTCTGAGACCGCTGGTGAGCCTTGCTGCTATAATTCTTCCCAGGATAATTGCATATGCCAACAGTACTCGCCCTACTAATAGTAGACTTGAACTTACTTTCTAGCCTGCAGGAGTATAGTGTGATTTTATGGAAGTTACCGTGTAAACAAAGTGAAACATTATGGCTTCTTCTTTACAACTTCTATTGAGATTCTCATTGGTTAATGTGTCCTTTGCATTATCTCATTTGCAGGGACTTGAAGTCTTCTGCACTGAGAATGATCTCTGCTCAGATATATATTTGAAGTTCTACCACACCAAAGACCGAGATGAGCTGTACTACTACATCGCTACGTTTCTGGGTCAGTTTGAAACCACAACGTTCTTACAAATCACCATGGCGATTACTGCATTGCTCTTTTTCCCGAATGTAACTCGGTGTAATGGTATGTGATGAAAATAAAATGCTAGGTAAAAAGGTAATAAATAAAATGCAGAAAAGGTTCAGAGAGCCAGGCTCGTAGAAGCAATGAGGTTAAAGGTAGGATTCCAGCCTCGCATAGATTAGTTACACAAACCACCGCTGTTCAAGGTCATACTTAACAATCAATAAAATGTCCTCTACTAATGCATATTGATTATCCTTTTTCATAGCATTGGAACTTGACTGTAGTGTGTATATTACCAATTTTAAGTAACTAAATTAGGGACTTGTCCTGCTAGTAGTGCTATTACTGCTATGAGTAGTACCATCTCTAGTAATCATGTTGTTTTGTCCATTGCCAGAGTTGTATGTGTTTATACTCATGTGTCAGTCATGCATATATGCAGTGACATCACAGTAGCACAGATGATTGTAAGTGAAGTATTACTGGTGGTCAGACAGCAGGAGTCAGTTCCATCACATTAAGTCTGGCGAGCCAGTCCTGTCAGAGCCAGAGCCTGTCTCAGTTTTCATGATTAAGAGCATTTCTCTTCTCTCTGAAGTACACAGCAGAAGTGGGAGCAGAGCATACAGTCACGATTAATAGAATTTGGTATTTTAATAAAATAGACCTTCTGTTTTTGAAGCAGTAGATCTTTTTTTATTATTATTTTATTTTTTTACAATTATTCATAATTAATGAAAAAAGCTCATGTAAGTTATGAAATATGTTAATTGTACACTGCAGTATACTGCTTTCATAACTGTCATCTCTCTCCATCCCTCCCCTCCCTCTTATTTCACACACAGAGAACCACATGGTGGAGCACACAGCAGAGAGCTACATGTTGCAGTGGCAGCGAGGCCACATCAGTAACTACCAGTACCTGCTGCACCTCAACAACCTGGCAGATCGCAGCTGCAACGACCTGTCACAGTACCCAGTCTTCCCCTGGGTCATAGCGGACTACACCAGCCCTGAGCTGGGTAAGTGTACACAAGAGAGGAACCGCAGACTCCTCACGTTACCTCTGTGTTTACCGTTAGATTTTTTAAACTTTTAGCTCAAAAAACTATCAAGATCTACGCAAACCAGCCTGTATCTATTGAGACTATGAATCAGCCTATCTGAAGCATAGTACATGGAATTAAGCTTTTTTAAAGTGTTTTAAGAGCGTTTAAAAGTGTGTTTTTTTTAGAGCAGTTAAAAACACAAAGCTTCTGCTCTATGTAGAGATTGCTTTCTGTGCATTCAGGAGAGTCACCAGATCCATGATTGACATTTGCTTTTCTCCCAGACTTACTGAACCCTGTGAGTTTCCGGGACCTGGGCAAGCCGGTGGGAGCTCTGAGTAAAGAGAGATTGGAGCGTTTGCTGGTGAGCGAGTTTACTCTGACCCTAACTGTCCTACACAGCCCAGTACACTGGCGTCAGGGGCCACAGGCTGTCCTACACAGCCCAGCACGCTGGCGTCAGGGGCCACAGGCTGTCCTACACAGCCCAGCACGCTGGCGTCAGGGGCCACAGGCTGTCCTACACAGCCCAGCACACTGGCGTCAGGGGCCACAGGCTGCCCTACACAGCCCAGTATACTGGCGTCAGGGGCCACAGGCTGCCCTACACAGCCCAGTACACTGGCGTCAGGGGCCACAGGCTGCCCTACACAGCCCAGTACACTGGCGTCAGGGGCCACAGACTGTCTTACACAGCCCAGCACACTGGCGTCAGGGGCCACAGGCTGTCCTACACAGCCCAGCATACTGGTGTCAGGGGCCACAGGCTCCCCTACACAGCCCAGCACATTGGCGTCAGGGGCCACAGGCTGTCCTACACAGCCCAGCACACTGGCGTCAGGGGCCACAGGCTGTCTTACATAGCCCAGCACACTGGCGTCAGGGGCCACAGGCTGTCTTACATAGCCCAGCACACTGGCGTCAGGGGCCACAGGCTGTCCTACACAGCCCAGCACACTGGCGTCAGGGGCCACAGGCTGTCCTACACAGCCCAGCACACTGGCGTCAGGGGCCACAGGCTGTCTTACATAGCCCAGCACACTGTCTTACATAGCCCAGCACACTGGCGTCAGGGGCCACAGGCTGCCCTACACAGCCCAGTACACTGGCGTCAGGGGCCACAGGCTGCCCTACACAGCCCAGTACACTGGCGTCAGGGGCCACAGGCTGCCCTACACAGCCCAGTACACTGGCGTCAGGGGCCACAGGCTGCCCTACACAGCCCAGTACACTGACGTCAGGGGCCACAGGGTAACCTACACAGCCCAGCACGCTGGCGTCAGGGGCCACAGGCTACCATACACAGCCCAGAACGCTGGCATCAGGGTCCACAGGCTACCCTACACAGCCCAGCACGCTGGCATCAAGGGCCACAGACTCCCCTACACAGCCCAGCACGCTGGCGTCAGGGGCCACAGGCTCTCCTACACAGCCCAGCACTCTGGCGTCAGGGGCCACAGGCTGTCTTACATAGCCCAGAACGCTGGCGTCAGGGGCCACAGGTTGTCTTACACAGGCCAGCACACTGACGTCAGGTGCCACAGGCTGTCCTACACAGCCCAGTACGCTGACGTCAGGGGCACAGGCTGTCCTACACAGCCCAGCACACTGACGTCAGGGGCCACAGGGTAACCTACACAGCCCAGTACACTGATGTCAGGGGCCACAGGGTAACCTACACAGCCCAGCACGCTGGTGTCAGGGGCCACAGGCTGCCTGACACAGCCCAGCACGCTGGCGTCAGGGGCCACAGGCTACCCTACACAGCCCAGAACGCTGGCGTCAGGGGCCACAGGCTCCCCTACACAGCCCAGCATACTGGTGTCAGGGGCCACAGGCTCCCCTACACAGCCCACAGGCTCCCCTACACAGCCCAGCACATTGGCGTCAGGGGCCACAGGCTGTCCTACACAGCCCAGCACACTGGCGTCAGGGGCCACAGGCTGTCTTACATAGCCCAGCACACTGGCGTCAGGGGCCACAGGCTGTCCTACACAGCCCAGCACACTGGCGTCAGGGGCCACAGGCTGTCCTACACAGCCCAGCACACTGGCGTCAGGGGCCACAGGCTGTCTTACATAGCCCAGCACACTGTCTTACATAGCCCAGCACACTGGCGTCAGGGGCCACAGGCTGCCCTACACAGCCCAGTACACTGGCGTCAGGGGGCCACAGGCTGCCCTACACAGCCCAGTACACTGGCGTCAGGGGCCACAGGCTGCCCTACACAGCCCAGTACACTGGCGTCAGGGGCCACAGGCTGCCCTACACAGCCCAGTACACTGACGTCAGGGGCCACAGGGTAACCTACACAGCCCAGCACGCTGGCGTCAGGGGCCACAGGCTACCATACACAGCCCAGAACGCTGGCATCAGGGTCCACAGGCTACCCTACACAGCCCAGCACGCTGGCATCAAGGGCCACAGACTCCCCTACACAGCCCAGCACGCTGGCGTCAGGGGCCACAGGCTCTCCTACACAGCCCAGCACTCTGGTGTCAGGGGCCACAGGCTGTCTTACATAGCCCAGAACGCTGGCGTCAGGGGCCACAGGTTGTCTTACACAGGCCAGCACACTGACGTCAGGTGCCACAGGCTGTCCTACACAGCCCAGTACGCTGACGTCAGGGGGCACAGGCTGTCCTACACAGCCCAGTACACTGACGTCAGGGGGCACAGGCTGTCCTACACAGCCCAGTACACTGACGTCAGGGGCCACAGGGTAACCTACACAGCCCAGCACGCTGGTGTCAGGGGCCACAGGCTGCCTGACACAGCCCAGCACGCTGGCGTCAGGGGCCACAGGCTACCCTACACAGCCCAGAACGCTGGCGTCAGGGGCCACAGGCTCCCCTACACAGCCCAGCACGCTGGCGTCAGGGGCCACAGGCTCCCCTACACAACCCAGAACGCTGGCATCAAGGGCCACAGGCTCCCCTACACAGCCCAGCACGCTGGCATCAAGGGCCACAGGCTCCCCTACACAGCCCAGAACGCTGCCATCAGGGGCCACAGGCTCCCCTACACAGCCCAGCACACTGGCATCAGGGCCCGTATGACAAGAGGGTTATTGGTACCATACACCACTGTAGCTACTTATTGGGTAGTATTAAAAATGCATCTCTGTGGTCTGAGCGGATTGCTCTGTCACATTAATCTTTATGTACTTTCGGCTGTCCCTCTGACAGTGCATTTAGAAATGTGGAGTCAGCTGCTGTGGAAGCGCATTATAAAGGGATGTTGGAGTTGTGAGTAGGAAGGGGAATGAGGTATCTTGCCGTTTCCACCTATGAAATGTCACTGAATGCACAGTTTGTTTACTTATTATTTACCTTTTCTCAATCAGAACATGAATATTTGTCTGTGTTTGTTCTGTGGTGAGGGTATGAAATATTTATGGTAACGCAAGGTCTTCTCTGTCTCCCGTTGCATGGCTAGGCCCGGTACAGAGACATGCCAGACCCTAAGTTTATGTATGGAAGCCACTACTCCTCCCCCGGTTACGTGCTCTTCTACCTGGTTAGAGTGGGTATGTATTGCCGTACAGGGGTGCAACCATGTGATATCACACAAAAGTGCAGAACTCAACCAGTGCATTGTACGATTGTACAACATTTTCATCCTGTTGACTTAATAAACAAAACTGGATTTACATTAAAAACAGAATAAAAAAAAAAAAAGAATAAATTAAAAAAAAAAAGTTTTTGTATTTATGTAGTCATCATAAGTAGTAGTCGTCATATTTTTATCTGTACTGATATAACTTGAAAAGAAAAATGTATTAATGGATTTTCAGCATGATGTTGTTCGCTAGTCCCATGTACATCTAACGAGTCGCATCATATGTGCAACTCTGCCGTCTCTTTATCAAATAACAGTGCAGCAGCGCTAGTATTAAATTATTTATCTAGATCAATCAGATTGGAATATTTTTAATTTACGGAATAACTTTGTGGCATCATCATCAACTATTGTGATATGCAGAAAACTTTCTGATATTACTATTTCCTATATAATTATACCATTTGACCCCTAATGCAATGCTTTGTGTAATCTATTTCCCATGGCACCTGGGACATCAGATCTTGAGATCTTGTTTCCTGTGTAATGCTCTTTCTAAATTTTTTTCCATTTCAGCTCCAGAATACATGCTCTGTCTACAGAATGGACGATACGACCATGCAGATAGAATGTTCAACAGGTTTGTTTGTTTGTTATGCCGCCCCTATTGTATTTTCTTCAGTTAAGATAGGTATGGTTCTTTTTTTTCAGAAACATGCAGAGACCTGCTGATGGTCTACATAAATTATGTAACATGATATACAGTATAATGTGTAAATTTCAATATTTTGCCTACAGCATAGCGGAAACATGGAAAAACTGTTTGGAAGGCGCTACTGACTTTAAAGAGGTAAGAAATAATGATGCATAAAGGATATTGTACTATACCATAAAGTTTATGTTGTAAAATATTTTATGCAGTAAGTGCAAGCTTCTATTATGATGTCCAGCAGATGGCACTGTTTTCAAATAGTATCGTTTTGGAATGTAAACTTTACTCACTGGAATATTGCAATACACTCAAGATCGAGAGTAGGCCATTTTTTCTGTTTCTGTATGTTCTGTATTTTATTGTGTGCTTTTCAGCACATGGCTTTTGAAATGGTGTCACTTATTGGCGCTTTTAAATTGTAGTTAATTCCAGAGTTTTATGGGAATGACCCCAACTTCCTGGAAAACAGCCTGGGTTTGGACCTGGGAAAGCGGCAAGGAGGAAGGATGGTGGGAAATGTAGTTATTCCTCCCTGGGCCTCAGGTAAAGGCACACAGCTGTACTCTACTTGTTCCTGAAAACTGTAAGAGTTTTGTTCCTCCCTTGTTCCTTTCCAATGCCATGTGTTATGAACATATGCAAGCTCATTTATATTAAATGAATCATATGAATTTAAAGTGCACTTTTCTGGGTGGAGGTGTGTTGTGTTTTGTTTTTTATCTTCATTCCTGCAAGCTAGCCATTACAGGGCGTTAACATTTTAATCACTAACACATCTGTGAATTTGTGTGTGTGTGTGTCATTACAGACACAAGCGAGTTCCTACAGAAGAGTCAGAAAGCCTTGGAGAGCCAATACGTATCCGAGCACTTGCACGAGTGGATAGACCTGATTTTTGGCTTCAAACAGAGGGGTGGTGAGGCTGTGGCAGCCCATAATGGTATGAAGTATATTCAGTATCCACAAAATGCATGAGAGAGCACAGAACACCTTATCTGCCGAAATCATTTTTTAAATCTTGTAATTGATGTCTTTAATACCAATTTTTTGTTGTGATCAAATGTTTATTGAAATTTCAAATATTACAAAGTACTAACAATCTCCCAGTGACCAGGATAATGTAGTATCCTCCTTTGTGCCATGCATCCGCAGAGAGCTTAATATGTATGACATGGAGATGGATATTTATCCATTGGAATTTTGTAAGAGTATGTGGAGGTCTCCAGTGTAATGTCAGCATTAAACCTCCTAATAAGATGCATAACAAAGTCAAATCGTTCATTACATTACATTACATTATAGGCATTTAGCAGACGCTCTTATCCAGAGCGACTTACATACTTCTTATTACATTTATCCATTCATACAGCTGGATATATACTGAAGCAATGCAGGTTAAGTACCTTGCTCAAGGGTACAACGGCAGTGTCCTACCTGGGAATCAAACCTGCAACCTTTCAGTTACAAGTCCAGTTCCTTAACCATTATACTACACTGCCGCCCATTCAGGAGCAAATTTGTGGGGGAGCATTGCACTTCAATACTTACAGTTTGTGTAATTAAGGAACATATAAGTTTCCAAAAGAGTGACACATCCCTACATTCCCAAGACATAAGCATAAAAGAGACATGTCCACCCAGACATGGGGTACATAGTGTTGGTGGGATAAGCTTCATTAAGAAATGTTTCCTCCCAGTTCTGCATTTGTTACACACAACCGTAGCATCTGTAATCTGCATTAAAATTATACAATATGTAAGGTGTTACTTAACTTCATGGAGGTGACCTGGACATACACTGAAAATATATAGGAGGGGAAATCCATACTCCTGTCACTAATACGATATGTTTCCTGTAAACGGAGCTCAGAAAGTACAGGCATTTCTCATCTGAAAGTGCCATTGTTCTTCAAGTGAAATTGACCTCTAACCTCCCCTGTGGCATAAACCCAATTCCTTTTTCTTCTTTCAGTGTTTCATCCGTTGACATATGAAGGGGGAATTGATTGTGACAGGTAAATATGCACAAGCATCTCTGTGTAGTAATACTCTGCTTGATGCATGATGTGAAAGTTATTCATTATGTTAATTGTACTATAAAGGCTCAAAAAAAAAAAAAAAAAAAAGTCTATGTCTAGCAGGGCGGCAGTATAGTATAATGGTTAAGGAGCTGGACTTGTAACCGAAAGGTTGCAGGTTCGATTCCCAGGTAGGAAACTGCCGTTGTACCCTTGAGCAAGGTACTTAACCTGAATTGCTTCAGTGTATGAATGGATAAATGTAATAATAAGTTGTGTAAGTCGCTCTGGATAAGAGCGTCTGCTAAATGCCTGTAATGTAATGTAAATAAATACATTGTGGTATATGTTCTACCAAGAATATATTCAAAGTAATATAAGATGTGAGGAAATTGATTGTTCCATTTATTTGAGATTTTTATTAGATTTATTTTTTCTTTTATGTCTTGAAAGTGAATGATAGTTGACCTGAACTGAAAACTGATTATGCATTTTCTTTTTTATAATATACCTTTTTTTTATTTTATTACTGTTACCGTTATTTCCCTTTGAAGCATTGACGATCCGGATCAGAAGATTGCAATGCTGACCCAGATTCTGGAGTTCGGACAGACACCCAAGCAGCTCTTCACCACTCCTCACCCTCAGAGGATCACGCCCAAATTCCAGAGCATGTCACGAGCAACGAGCCAGAGCGCCTCCCTCAGCGAGCTGTCCCCAGGTAACGGTCGCGCCGCGAGCCGTTAATCCCACACCTGGATGACAGGACGTGTGTGATCCTCGCAGCAGTGTGCTAACACGGTGCCGTGTTTCAGTCTCCCCCAGCGAAGACTCCTCCTTTGAAGACCTGACAGAGGAGAGCAGGAAGCTCTCGTGGAGCAATATGACCAAGCTGAAGCTGGTGTCCAGCCACAAGATCCATAAAGAGTGAGTCATTGCACTGTTGAAGTCAGTAATCTCACAAAGCTCTTTAAATATGTCAACACTCTCCATTGTACACCAGACGATTCATTCCGTCCTGGAAGCCCTTCTCACATATTACAGTAATATAGTAATACAAGCATAATTCAAGCCATTTATGGCACTTCCCATTTGTAAATGTTGGCCGCAAATGTTTAATACACTTTGAAGTGCGCATTCCCATGTAACGCCCACCATGAGTGCACTGATAGGTTTAATCATTTACAGAATTCTGCCCTTTGCTACACAGCACAGAGGGTTGAAAAGCATGTGGCTTAAAATCCCACTGAGATATAGAACAGTGGGACTGCCAAATAAATAAATACAAACTCCTTACCACTGTAAATTCCCCCAAACTAGATATCCTCCACCATGGTGAAGGATGCTACAATGAAGACCTAACAAAGCTGTGTAAATGCTGAAATTGGGAAAACTATGTATAAAAATAATGCGTGTACAGTTTTTTTTATTTTTTATTTTTAGTCTGGGAGTGACTATACTAGGTGATCAACCCTCGTTCGTTTTGAGGGTAATAAGCACTTGACTAGAAAAGTAGCTTTGTTTAAAGGTCTCTAGCCTGCTTGTGAGTTTTGGCGAGAGGGATTTCTCGGTACTTTAGCCTGGTTACGGTTGACGTGCGACTGTACTGCTTACAGCCCTGCCTAGTCTGCCGTGTGCCACAGACTACTGCTTGGAATCAGCTCTCACCATGGTCGCCACAGCAACAGCACTTCCCGCACGCCACTACATGCCATTTCACAGCCTTACACAACACATTACAGGCGTTTTACTTTGCTGTATGAACATGCCCAGTTTTTTTTTCTTTCTTCATGCACTTCAAATGGTAACATTCAGGTTGTTACACCAGCTATGTGTCTATGGCTGTAATTAAAAATAGCTCATAACATTAGTTATGCTGCTGTTTATATGTCCTGTATGCATGTACACTATGTGTGTTTTATATGGAGTGAATGTCTGCATATCCTTATTACTGCTGATTGCTTCTTGGATCCACAGGGCTATTACGGGAATAGCAGTGACTCGAAGTGGATCCTCTGTTTTCACAACATCGCAAGGTTTGAGACACTTTCATATTTAAAATGTGGGTCAGATATTGATATGTTCTGGCACTGCCAACATCGGTGTATCACAGCTGGCATCTGAGGTGCCCTCACTGTGAGTGTTTGTGTAGTGGTTTACCAATCACTCACACAAAGAGCCACGGGCTGGGTCTTGTTTGAATCTTTGTAATGCAGTGTTTTCTTGTTTCTACAGATTCCACACTGAAGATGTTTTCCAAAGAGTCCAACACGTTACAGAGAAGCATGTCCTTCTCCAACATGGTACTTGTGGTCTAGTTGAACATTACATTACAGGCATTTAGCAGACGCTCTTATCCAGAGCACAACTTTTAGCATTTTTTATCTATTTATACAGCTGGATATAAACTGTGATTATTGTGTAGATTATTATTATCATATAAAGTGATTCAGGTTAAGTACATTGCTCAAGGGTAAAAACGGCAGTGTCTTACCTGGGAATCGAACGTGCTATCTTTGGGTTACATGGCCAGTTCCTTAACCATTATACTACTGATACTATACTACTGATAACCGGATGACCTTTTTCCTCTACACATTGTGAGTGTATGAACGTAGGAGATAAGAGCTCAGCCAGGTTGTGTTCCGTCTCTGCAGGCCCTGTCCTCCTGCCTAACGCTCCCAGAAGACGCCACCGTGGTGTGCTCCTCGTGGGACAACAATGTGTACGGATCCATATCACCTCCTTTAGCCCTCCCGCCCTGAATCTGCGGTGATATTTAAGCACCAGCCTTGTAAGAAACGCTTATGAAATGCGTTATCTTTGTTTATGGTTGCGTCCATTGTTCTTTCTTTCTAGGTATTTTTACTCGATAGCCTATGGGCGGCGACAGGACACCATTATGGGACATGATGACGCAATCAGTAAAATGTGCTGGCGGGACAATCAGCTGTTCACGGCGTCCTGGGACTCCACAGTGAAGGTCAGTATCTTGGGAAGTGCTGCTCGCCCCCGTACAGTCTGTGGGTCTCGCCCCCGTACAGTCTGTGGGTCTCGCCCCCGTACAGTCTGTGGGTCTCGCCCCCGTACAGTCTGTGGGTCTCGCCCCCGTACAGTCTGTGGGTCTCGCCCCCGTACAGTCTGTGGGTCTCGCCCCCGTACAGTCTGTGGGTCTCGCCCCCGTACAGTCTGTGGGTCTCATCTCTGGGGAGTGCTGCTCGCCCCCGTACAGTCTGTGGGTCTCGCCCCCGTACAGTCTGTGGGTCTCGCCCCCGTACAGTCTGTGGGTCTCGCCCCCGTACAGTCTGTGGGTCCCGCCCCCGTACAGTCTGTGGGTCTCGCCCCCGTACAGTCTGTGGGTCTCATCTCTGGGGAGTGCTGCTCGCCCCCGTACATTCTGTGGGTCTCGCCCCTGTACAGTCTGTGGGTCTCGCCCCTGTACAGTCTGTGGGTCTCGCCTGTGTTTTATTGCTAGTCATTATTGTGCATCGGTGGCGCTAAGGCCTGATTTATACTTAAGGTGAATATGTGTGCTGTATAAGCAGGCAGTCCTCCTCGCATGCTCCATGCATTTGAATGTAAAGTTAGCCACCTGGATGGAGGGGTAAACCTGTGACCACAAAGGGGAAGATGTGTCAAATAACAGTTTATAGATACAACAAAAAAAAAGATCAAGCTAATAGACTATCTTATAGAATAGCCTTTTAATTGCCGCAAAACCCTGGGCCAGTGGTAACCTTTGATTCTGCCCACATTACTCTGTGTTGTATTTGTATGTTAATTGAATTGTAATAAACATGCTGTTTTGCATACAGTATTTGTAATATTGTTCTATTAAACTGTTGTAGGAAAACATTCTTCCTGCCATAGACCCACTATAGATAGCATCAGGGGCGTTTCTGGACTGCTTTGATTGGGGGGAGCATGGAGAGATGTTGGTGGGGCACAAGGGGAGGGACAAAGTAGTGAGGGTCCTCCCCCAAAATCTTTTTAGCTTATTAAAACTAATTTCCTGCATTTCGACACAACCTCACACAGAATTTTCTAAAATAAAATGTTTGATTTATGAACTTTTTGAAGAATTTTTTTTTCTTCAAAGTCCTAGATGAGATTTGAGATGCTTTCATATAAAGCTAAAACATAAGCTAATCAGTATATTAATGGATAACATAATTTTATTACATTTTAAACCCACCTCCACCACCCCCCCCCCCTTTTTTTTTTTATAGGAGGACTTTATTTATGCCCAATAACACCAAATCATTATCTAATCTTATATGGAAACAAGTATATTAAAGATGAGCTATATTCCTTCATCATTTCAGTCTCTTTGTGCTATTTTCTATTTACTATCTTTATGTGAAACTATATTACTGTAACTGTCATTTTCATTTAGCCTATATTTTAGCCATACTCCCCCCCCCCCCCACCCCCTTAACGGAGGACCACTTTATCAATGCACAATTAAATCTAATTATTATAGAATCTTACTTATTCCTTATTACTTATTCCTTCATCATTTCAGTCTCTTTGTGCTATTTTCGATTTACATGTGAAACTAAGGTACTGTAATTGGCTCCTCATTTCATTTATAATAAGTAGGTATATATATATATATATATATATATATTTATATGTATACATATATACAGTAGGCTATACAATTATTTTTTTTATATATTTTTTGCCTGAGACGCCAGAGGGCTTTCCTCTGTTGACGGCTGCCGTTTTGCCGTGAGAGTGATAGAGAACGTAAGAGAGAGAGACAGATATGATAGTGTATTTTAACATATGTGAAGTAGCCTATTCCAAAGTTTGAGGAAAGTATAGGCTAACACACACACACGGGCGCGCACACACACACACACGCAGCCAACTAATGCAATGCTGCAGATGTTTTGCAGAATCGCAGCTATAACAACTATGCAACATGTAATCAATCTATTAAAAATAGAATCTCCCAGACAGAGACTCTCGCCACTATCCTCAACTCACTGAGTAGCCTAAGCTAGGCTAGCGAATTGCCTATTATATCCTAAACAATGCGTAACAGTTATCAAGAAGAGACAGCATAGATTGATCAAAGAAACTGACCTCTCTCTCGCTGCGTCTCTGTTTTTTATATGGCCAAACCAACCAATCCGATATTAGAGAAATATATTATTTGTGGCATTTTTATGATTGGCTGAATCGTCTGTAGCTCTAATGATGGCGCTACAGGCGCTGACTTTATATTGTCTGATTTTATTTTTTCTGGATTTAGCTTTGGGGGGGCACGCGGAGCATTTGGAGGGGCATTGGCCCCCGTGCCCCCCCCCCCCCTATACACGGCCCTGGATAGCATGCCATAAGCTTGGCTAGCTCCCTTGCATAGAAAGGGGAAAGCAGCAAGCAGTAGATTATAACTTTATCTAGTTAGTAGACTAGGAGTGGCCTGGTAAGTTTCACGTATGAAAGAACTTTAGGTTTGCAAACATTCGTTTGCAGATTAGCCTATTTTTGTTGGAAGGATGAGAAGAGGTTCAACTTTTACAGCGTCTGGTTCCTTCTATAGTGACTCGCCAAAGATATTTCTGCGTTCCAGTGAAGTAACTTCAAAGAAGCTGGCCTCCGATGGTTACCTGACTCATGTATTAGAGATATTTTTGTTTGTGTTATTTTTAAGTCTGCAGCCTATTGATTGCACTCTTGTATTTCATGGTTTTTTGGATTCATCTTCTTCTTGGGAAAGTTTCCTTTGTATTTAAAAAAAAATGTCATGTTCCTACGCAAGCCAAGAGTTCAGCCTGTAGTTCTAGAAAGCAGAAAATTCCAGGGGTGTCATCGTAATGATCTCAAGGAACGGAACTCTTGAGGCTCCTCGAGACTATAAATAAAAATTAATTTAATATTTTGTAGTACTCTCAAGTACTGGAAGATTTTATTTATGTAATGATTTTAGCCCACAACTCCCTTTGTTTCAAAACAGTATTGAACCAAAAGATGTTGACATGTTTCAAACACTAAGGGCTAGATTTATTAAGGAAATAGTGGCAGTGCAACATTTACAGTGAGCAGGTCATGCAAGGTGCAAAGGAACGGATACAGAGCAATTAGGCACAGACAGTGAGGCAACCAACCACAAGACAAAGTTTACATATTGGGAAATATATCAACTGGGTACAAAATGGCAGATAACAGGAAAACAAAACCAGAGAAATTAGGTTTTTAACGATTAATTATTTCGGCATTACAAAATGAGCAGCAGATGATGTCAGTCAGGACACAATAGAAAAACCTTCCCACAGTATAATGCGGGCGAAAGACACGGGCGGTGGAAAGACAGAGGAAAGAATGTAAACAGGACAACAGATAAGTTTCCTGCAATTTCTGGGGGTGGAAAAAACAGACTCGGCTGAACTTGATGCAAGCGATTTGAAGAGATCCTTAGCGTAACGTAAAGTTGAGAGTTGGCAGAGGATTGTATTATCTTTGGTTGCATGGCTCAAGTTCCTCTTTTACATCCTCCAATTGTGTGCCGGTTGTGTTGCTGTGCAACCCGGCTGTATTGCTTCACTATTTGCTGTTGAGTTAACTGAAAGCGGGTAGTTCTTGGACGAAGACCCTGTCTTATTCTGTTTCGCCTTTGTCCTCTGTGCCTTCTCCTGGCTCTGATGAGTGCTACCAAGCTTGGGAGAGAGAACTATTTTTTTTAACGCAGCTTTTTTAGGTCACTAGTTAGGCTATATCACCTTGCTTTCAGGAGTTCTTAAAATCCATGGACAAAGGAGAGAGTTGACATTTAGGCATGATTTGGTAAATAAGATGGAATACTTGATTAACATAATTCACCAAGTGTCCACCCTGTGTTTACCGGGCCCAGGTGAACAGATTTATCTAAAACAGAAAGTTACACTGACATGATCCCCACAAATAACAGTGATTATGACCCATTGTGATCATTTAGTAAATCAGTGTGGACACTGTAGATATTGCAACCTTGTAGTGACTCCTTTTGCATTCAAAAAGTAGTTGCAGTTCTTAAGAAAATCTGGCAAAGTTATTTAATTTTTTCTTCCTCCCTTTATCAGAGTGAAGTGTCAGTGTATTTTGAGTCCAAACCTCAAGGGCCAGAAGTATCTGTTTTTCTTTTCAATATTTTTGCATCTCTCATGAACCTTTTTTTGCAGACATATAAATATACTTTGCTGTTGGACTGAAAACATTTATTTATCTGTTATTTTGGATATGTTTGTATGTATGTGCAATACCCACGTCTCTATCATTAATACAGCTCTGCTGTACACGAAGATTAATGATTTTCTTAATGAGAGAAAATCATTAATAGCTTTGACCTCACAGTCTGACTATTAGCAAAGTAACGCAGCCTTTTTACCTTTGAAGGTGTGGAGGTGCGTTTCCACGGACATCTCGAGTAATAAGAGGAGCCAGTCTGAGTTGCTGGCTGAGTTTGAACACGATGCCGGGGTGAGTTCTGTCTGAGTAAACAGTTATTTTTTCATATAGTTATTGTAAACATTATTGTTTCATGTACAAGTCGCCAAGTTCACAAAAATCAGTGTGAACGCATGTCTCAAATGTGGCTGCAGAATGATTGTATCAATTACATTTGAAATTTGCTTGTTGAATGAATGCATAAAACACTGACTTCTGTACGGTGAACAGTGTTTATTTGCTTAGCATATATCCTCATCCAAGAGAACTTCAACAGCTCACATTTCAGTGATTATCCCTTAAACCAGCTGGATAGTTACTAATTAGGTTAAATAACCTTGCACAAAAGCACCAGCAAGCCAGCTACAGTAGGTTTCAAGCATGGCACTTTCCGATTGCAAGCTCAGTCAACAAGCCACCACACTGCTGCCCTTCTAAGGGTACAGCGGGCCGGTTTAGTCTTTAATTTACGAGGACTTTGCGATGACTCGCGTTTCCCCTTAGAATCGGGGTTACATAAGCTAGATGACCCCTGTATCCAATCAAATTCCACGATTCCATCTTTCAGGTAAACACAATCAACCTCAACCAAGCAGGTACTCTCTTAGCCTCAGGATCAAAGGAAGGGACCATCAGCATATGGGACACCACAAACTTTCTGTTGTTACACCAAGTGGCGTGCCATTTAGGGACCATCCACGACATTGCCTTCAGCCCTGGTACGTATACTTTATTGGCTTGTGCAGCTCAGCTTAATTTACATCCCAGCTAAAAACTTCTATTTTCCCTTTCTTCACCTTACATACTTACATGTGTTTCTGGCCCTCAGTGTAAAAACTGCTGCTTGAGCATGAACCGTTATCTCTGATAGTGCAGGCTGATTCTCAACTCTTAGGCAGTCTCTGATCTCTGAAAATCTATTGCAGCCAATAGGTTTATTTATTTGTTTTTTTATCCTATGCCTCTGGCACTGGAACAATTCTATTCCATACAGTGGGTGTTGTAAAATGTCATGCAGGTATTTGAAAATCCAGAGCGATGTGCCATTTTGAGTCAACCGTGTGCTTCTCTCGCCTGTAATGGCAGAATGTGTCATATTCCTCCCGCTGAAGCTTGCACTACAGCGCAGTTACGCTGTCGGATTCAGTGCGTAACCAACTATAGTGGGACGATGTAACTGGGCAGAATGAAGAGTGTCATTCAATACCAGGTTTAAGTGTCACTGAAGAGCTAGCGCAGGGCACACCTAGCCTTTAGCACATTGTTCTGGGGAAATTGAACACTAAGTATTCAGCAGGTGGGTGAGGCAAGGGAGTATCCCCTTTCAGAGAGGCCTGGTTTATTTTACATGTACATTTGCATTCAGGCGTTTAGCACATGCGCTTACCCAGGGCCATTTACAACAGCGCAGTCATGATGTTATTCGGCAAAGAGCTGAGCCAATGGCAAGTCATCATTGTCACAAGCGAGTCCCAACAGCAGTTGTCAGTACATAAACCTGCAAAATAACTTTAGGTTCCATATTACATTGTGCAAGAGGTGATTTAAGACATAGTGATTTAAGTAGCCAATGGGTTGAGGATCTTGTGTTATGTGTAACATAGGTAGGGCAAGTAAAACCTTAATAAATATAACATTTGGGTAGATGAAAGAAAGCCTTCCTATTATCCTGTACAATATTATGTAATTCTGTACAGCAGTTCTCCGCAAACCTGTTTCTAGAGATCTACCGTCCTGTAGATTTTCACTCCAACTCTAACAAAGCACGCCTCATTCAACAGCGAGAAATCTCATGGACCTGCTAATTAGTAGAATCAGGTGTGTCAAATTAGGGTTGAAATGCAAACCTACAGGACGGTAGGTCTCCAGGAACTGGGTTGGGGACCACTGCTGTACGGTATAGCATGTAATTCTGTACAGTGTACCGGCTGAGACTGTGTGCTCTGTGGACAGACAGCAGGCATGTCCTGAGTGCGGGAGAGGACCGGTCTCTCAGAGTGGTGGACGTGCAGACGGGTATGCTCATCTCCACTGTCACGGCTGACGAGCAGCTGAGGTGAGGCCACACCCTCCTCCTCCTCCTCCTCCTCCTCACCTGACCGCCCGTGGTGGTGAATATGAGTAATGCGCACACCCGCTGACCCCGCCTGGCCTCCCTGACCCCGCCTCTCCTCCCTCTCTGTGGGACAGGTGCTTCTGCTGGGACGGCAACACTGTGTTGTCCGGGGGCCAGTCCGGGGACCTGCTTGTCTGGGACCTCATGGCTGCCAAGGTCACACAGAAGATCCCCGGCCATTCAGGTAAGATCCTGAGCTGAACCTGGAGAACCGCTCAGCCACCACCACCACCATGTGTGTCCCCTCTCCATATTTAGATATTTAGGAACACATTTTCCCCCATTCTCACTGCAAAAACCAAAAAATAACTCAATCTTAACAAGAATTTAAGTTTTATATTTAGACTTAAAATCTTATTTCCAACTTTTTTGCTAAATAACACAATTGCTAATGAGGTGAGACAGTTTGAGGTGAGACCGTTTCACTCATTTCAAGATTTGCCAATGGGATACGACAATTTCACGTCAAGAAAAAAGTAACTTAAAACAAGCTAATATTTTCTACTTGAGGGAGGGAAAAACGCCTCATTACAAGGCTAAAACACTTAAGACTGACTTTTCCTATAGCTGTTGCACCACTGCCATGGTACCCACACACATGCATGGAGCACTGCAGCTTCCACACAGAGCGCATGCTCTCCTCCAATGAACTCGCATTTGAGCCAGTCACTTTCCCCAGGCTACCAACCACACAGCTCTACAGCAAAGCTAGAAATAACACAGGCGTGTGCATTCAAGGCAGCCAATGACAGCCTGTTCTTGAACCCATGCTGTCTAGTGCTATAGGGCCTAGCCTGGCTACAGTCATTGTGGGCTCCTTTAGCAAGCGAGCCACTGACAGGTTTATTCTCTTCGTAATGATGCATGTTTTCCTATGGCCCGCCTCACCTGAGGTCAGTTACTAGTGTTGTAATGATGCATGTTTTCCTGAGGTCAGATACTAGTGTTGTAATGATGCATGTTTTCCTATGGCCCGCCTCACCTGAGGTCAGATACTAGTGTTATAATGATGCATGTTTTCCTATGGCCCGCCTCACCTGAGGTCAGATACTAGTGTTGTAATGATGCATATTTTCCTGAGGTCAGATACTAGTGTTGTAATGATGCATATTTTCCTGAGGTCAGATACTAGTGTTGTAATGATGCATGTTTTCCTATGGCCCGCCTCACCTGAGGTCAGATACTAGTGTTGTAATGATGCATGTTTTCCTGAGGTCAGATGCTAGTGTTGTAATGATTAATGTTTTCCTGAGGTCAGATACTAGTGTTGTAATGATGCATGTTTTACCATGGTCAGCCTCACCTGAGGTCAGATACTAGTGTTGTAATGATTAATGTTTTCCTGAGGTCAGATACTAGTGTTGTAATGATTAATGTTTTCCTGAGGTCAGATACTAGTGTTGTAATGATGCATGTTTTACCATGGTCAGCCTCACCTGAGGTCAGATGCTAGTGTTGTAATGATATTATTGTATGTTTTCCTCAGGTCAGATGCTAGTGTTGTAATGATATTATTGTATGTTTTCCTCAGGTCAGATGCTAGTGTTGTAATGATATTATTGTATGTTTTCCTCAGGTCAGATGCTAGTGTTGTAATGATATTATTGTATGTTTTCCTCAGGTCAGATACTAGTGTTGTAATGATGCATGTTTTACCATGGTCAGCCTCACCTGACGTAAGATGCTAGTGTTGTAATGATATTATTGTATGTTTTCCTCAGGTCAGATGCTAGTGTTGTAATGATATTATTGTATGTTTTCCTCAGGTCAGATGCTAGTGTTGTAATGATATTATTGTATGTTTTCCTCAGGTCAGATGCTAGTGTTGTAATGATATTATTGTATGTTTTCCTCAGGTCAGATGCTAGTGTTGTAATGATATTATTGTATGTTTTCCTCAGGTCAGATGCTAGTGTTGTAATGATATTATTGTATGTTTTTCCATGGTCCGCTGTAGGTGCTGTCACAGCCATGTGGATGAATGAGCAGTGCAGTAGTATTATTACTGGAGGCGAAGATAAGCAGATTATTTTCTGGAAGCCGCAGTACTGATACGCTCTGAAGTGGCCTCCCTCTCGCTGTTCTGATGGAGCGCCCGGTGTTCCAAAAGATACCACTGACTCAACACTGTGCGCCTCCTCTTCAGCCCACGCTCACGATGGGACCGTGTCCATTGTAGTCATGTCGATACGTCCATCTTTCTTCTGTTCTTCTTCTCGTTGGCACAAAAATGCATCTCCCGCGGGGTTCTCGTCTCTTCTCCAAACGATAAATGGACATTTATTTGCAATAACGCGAAAATGATTTGCACTAAACGCTTTGCCATTGTGTCAGTCTACATACACAGGTCAATGTTGTTTCTTCTGAAACTGCTTTTTATTAAAATATTTTGCTTTCCGTTGTCTGTTGTGTAAATTTAGTTTTTGTTTTCTTACAGTATGTGCCTTAGTGTCTATATCAAACGAGCTTCTTTTTACCATGAAGCGGACATTGTCTAAATCAAACTGAAGCTGTATTATTGAGTGAAGCAAACCACTTGTTGAAGAGGGAAAGCCTTTATCTGCTGAACTGTCTATGCGTACATTCAAGTATAAATGCAACACACCAATCAAATGTCTTCATATTTATGCTATGTAAAACTAATTCCAAACACGTATTTGTCTACTGTCCTGTTCAGACAAACAAAACTGATTCTTCATGTTGTTCACTGTTGCAGCAACTTGAAATGCTTGAAATGTATTGAAATGTAATCTCTATTTCTTGTTTCACAGTTGTAATTGACCTGTATTCATTTAATTTTATGCTTTCTGTAGTGTCTGGAATTTAATGTTTTTACAATGATGGTAATGCATGTAAACTTGAGTGTGTGTGTGTATATATACATATATACAGTGGGGACGGAAAGTATTCATACCCCTTCACTTTTTGCACACTTTGTGTTGTAGATTAAATTTTAAATGGATAAAATAGCCATTTTTTGCCCATCAATCTAAACTCAATAACCCATAATGACAAAGTGAAAACATGTTTTTAGAATTTTTTGCAAATTTATAAAAAATCTAAAACTGAAATCTCATTTACATAAGTATTCATACCCTTTGCTTTAACGTATTTTTAAAGTATCATATTTAATATTTGGTAGCATATCCTTTGCATGCTGTTACTTCCTGAAGTCTGTGACCCATAAACATCAAAAGACTCTCGATATCTTATTTTCAGGTACTGTTATAAGCGATACTATAACCTCTCTGCATTTGAATTGATCTCTATGGGAATTGGGGGGTGAGACTAGATTAGGCTAAATGGCTGTAAGTCATCAAGGGTCTGACGTATCAAACGAGCCCCAAATCAGCACTCTGCGCCCAGATATGGAGTAGATATGGATGGATCACTTTAAGGATTGTTTCTCCTGAATTTTTTTCCTATAGAGTTCTATAGGAAAATTTGTATAATAACGCTTGCAGTGATCCATCCACATCTACTCCATATCTGGCAACAGAGTGATGGTTTTGGGCTCGTTCGATAGCTCAGACCCTTGATGACTTACAGCCATTTAGCCAGTCATGTGTTCCATACTGTACCAGCCTAATTCACAGCTGAATCTAGTCTCACCCCCCAATTCCCATAGAGATCAATTCAAATGCAGAGAGGTTATAGTATCGCTTATAACAGTACCTGAAAATAAGATATCGAGAGTCTTTTGATGTTTATGGGTCACAGACTTCAGGAAGTAACAGCATGCAAAGGATATGCTACCAAATATTAAATATGATACTTTAAAAATACGTTAAAGCAAAGGGTATGAATACTTGTGTAAATGAGAGATTTCAGTTTTAGATTTTTTTATAAATTTGCAAAAAATTCTAAAAACATGTTTTCACTTTGTCATTATGGGTTATTGAGTGTAGATTGATGGGCAAAAATGGCTATTTTATCCATTTAAAATTAAATCTACAACACAATAAAGTGTGAAAAAAGTGAAGGGGTGCCATGTAAGTACCCCTTCCTGATTTCCTCTATTGTTGCATATTTCTCACACTGGATGTTTTCAGATCTTTAGACAAAATATAATAGTGATTTTATGGAACCTGAGTGGACAAATGACATATTTGCTTTTTACTGATTTTACTTATTTAATGAACAAAAAATCCCAACACCCATTTCTGTTGTGTGAAAAAGTAATTTCCCCCTTACACTTAACTGCAGCCAATGTAGAATAAAGTCATCATTTTAAATATTTGGTCGCATATCCTTTGCATGCCATGACTTCCTGATGTATGTGACCCAACAATATCAAAAGACTCTTGATATCTTATTTTTTGGTACTCATACAAGCGATGCTATAACCTCTCTGCATTTGAATGGATTTATATGGGAATTGGGGGGTGGGACTAGATTTAGCTATACATTATGCTGGAACAGTATGGAATACATATAAAAAAACAAATGTGTCATTTGTTCACTCAGGTTCCCTAAAATCCATATTATATTTTGTCTAAAGATCTGAAAACATCCAGTGCGAGAAATATGCCACAATAAATTTAAAAAATCAGAAAGGGGGCAAAGAAATTTCACGGCACTGTATATATATATATGTATAAACAGATACGTATACAAACACTGTATCAACCAGTAAATGCAGAAGTATTCATAAGCGCACAGTAACTAATTATATTTGTGAAAACCGCTAACAAGCAGAGAATATTGATTCAAAACCAAAATTGTGTTCACAGCATCAATTGTACATGGATGTTAAAGTTATTATTGTATGCCAGTTAAATATTGACTATCATATGTAGTTATGAAATGTGGATGTGAGATTCCTACATCTTGCAAGAATAGGTGTATGTCACTGTAATGTAGGACTAATCTCTGGCCCGCACGTGCATTTTAATAGTCTCATTTTATTGTGTTTTTATTTTTTCATGCAGACCTAGATTGAAGTAGTATCGTCACGACCCCCCCCCCCCCCCAACCCTGAGTATACTCGGATGTCATGAATGAAATAAAACTAAAATATAACCTCTTTCTGTTTCAAGATATGGAAGTAGATATTGGAATCAAGTGGGAGATCTGTCATCTTAACATGTGGATCATGTCATATTACAAGTGACTTTAAATCACACACTGTCAGCATATCAGTGTTTGATGCTTCCATTCCCTATGGAATATTTCAACAGTGACTGACCACATTCCTGGATGTCAAGAACAGGCAACTCTGGGAGACTGGAGCCTTAGAGCCATCACATCCATACTACATTGCTCTATTGTCTTGATATATAAATCAGGCATCAGCCTCTATAAATGCAAGAAACGAATAATACTGACTTTTGAAACGAGAACATCATGAGGATGAACTAAATGTAGCATTCTCTGCCGTTTTCGTTCATGTTTTTCCAGTGAAGGCTCCCTGTAAAAATATTCATGGATGAAATTAATGTGTCATTGTTTAGATTTGTTTCATATTAAGCATATTGTATGTACCTTCTTGCTGCTATGGCAACACATTGAGGCAATGTGGGAAGTGATTAACAAAGCATGAAATATTGGTACATATTACATACGAATATGGGTTCATAATTTTCATTAATATTTGTTTGAAAAATAAAACTGAAATAAAGTATTCTTATTATGGATAACTATTTTTGTAAATACGTTATTCATGAAAATATTTTTTTTATGTACAAAGCAATTCAACCAGGATTTTATAACCTTTTTTTTTTAATGGCTTTCAGAGAGAAATTTCAGTCACAGTCCACTCAACCAAAATGTGCATTGGTAGTTCAGGGTAGAGTTCACATTAGTTGCTGTTCCATGATTTGAAGGCTGGAGCAGAAACTATCAGCATATATGGACCATAACACAGTGATTAACAGAACATACAGTTGTGTAAAAAGAAATAGCAGTACAACATCAGTAACCTGATGAACCAGTTATTAGTAGTAGTGATATTTATGCATGGCAAAT
Organism: Ilyophis sp. 1 JC-2022; assembly: GCA_022702515.1. NCBI lineage: Eukaryota > Metazoa > Chordata > Actinopteri > Anguilliformes > Synaphobranchidae > Ilyophis > Ilyophis sp. 1 JC-2022. Next base: position 118,150,503 of record CM040403.1, read on the forward strand.
AATTTACTTGTAGATGTAGTGGTGTAATAGAAAAACTACAGACCCAACTGTCATGACATGTACGCTGCTTGTTCTCAGTATTTGACTCATTCATTGAAAGGGGCGTGTTCAAAATAATAGTAGTGGAGTTTAATTACAGAATTCATTCATTCTGTGAAAAAACAGGTGTCATTATTTGTCCTTTATTAAGGAAGAAGGGAAGCAAATGTTTCACACATTGTTATAAAATATATTTCCTTCTGAATTGCGAAGTAAAATGGGCCGTTCCAAACATTGTTCAGAGGAACAACGTAATTTGATTAAAAAGTTATTTGGAGAGGGGAAAACGTATAAAGAAGTGCAGCAAATTATAGGATGCTCAGCTAAAAAGATCTGAAATGCTTTAAAATGGCTACAAATACCCGAAACGCGCAGAAGAAAATAAGCAACTACTTTTAAAATGGATCGAAGAATAGTCAGAATGGCAAAGATTCAGCCAATCATCACCTCCAGAAAGATCAAAAATGATCTAAAATTACCTGTAAGTGCTGTTACAGTCAGAAGACGTTTGATTGAAGCTAAGCTATCAGCAAGAAGCCCCCGTAAAGCACCATTGTTAAAATTTGCCAAGGAACACATCGATTGGCCCAAAGAGAAATGGTGTATCATTCTGTGGACTGATGAGAGTAAAATTGTTCTTTTTGGGTCTAGTGGTCATCGACAGTACGTCAGACGACCCCCCGGGTACTGAATTCAAGCTACAGTACACTGTGAAGACAGTGAAGCATGGTGGCGCAAAAATCATGGTGTGGGGACACTACGGTGTTGGGCATATTTATCGTATACCAGGGATCATGAATCAGTTTGAATACATCAAAATACTTGGAAGAGATTATGTTGCCGTATGCCGAAGAGGAAATGCCCCTGAAATGGGTGTTTCAACAAGACAATGACCCCAAACACACGAGTAAGCGAGCAACATCTTGGTTCCAGACAAAAAGGATTGAGGTAATGGAGTGGCCAGCTCAATCCCCCGACCTCAACCCCATTAAAAACTATTTTAAAATATTTGCACTTTATTCACTTTTTTTAACGCACTGCTATTTATTTGAACACCACTGTACTTAAAAAGTCAAATAATATTGTTTATTACCTTCTAAATACGACAACGATGAAAAATACACTTGTCCCACAAGTGGGTTTATTAAACAAAAAGGCAAACGTAGACATTGAAAATCAAGGCAAAAATAAATACGTTTTGAGGTCTAAGAATGAACCTCTGCATTAAAATGTCCTGTCCTGACAATGCAATATGATCAGCAACTGCAACACAGATGCCACAAAATATTAAGAGATTTTGCAAATGAGCAAGATTGATCTGTTGGAAAAAAATGTGTTGAGGTCTATATTGTGCACACACAGTACATGCGCAACATGATTTTTTTTAAAAAGGAAAAAAAAACCTTTCAGTAACGTAGCTGCAGTAGTAGTTCTTTTTAAATGAGACAAGGGACTCGTACAGGATACAGATAGGGTTTTAGGGCTGTCTCGGAGCAGGAAGCAGTGGTGAACCACGGACTGGTGAAATCCCAGGAGAGCTTGTTCCCTTATTTCTCCAACACATCACATTGGTGTTTATACCTCAGGAATGGAGTGGTCCATTAAGGACTTCACGATGCTTGAAGACATCCTGCACATGAAAAACAGCAAGGTCAGCATCAATTTTATACTGATGACCATTATTGTAAATACAGTACATTTTGAAAGTAGGGGAAATATTGTCCAACATTTTATTACGTGTTATTACCACCTTTTAAGAGAAGAGAGAATTTGCCCTATTGCTGAGTTTCTTTGTAGGGACTATGGAGGATTAATGATCATTATTTTGCTTCATTGCTTTTTACACAATTGCTCAATGTATTTCTTACAAGAAGCTGTGTGATGTTTAACTGTAGGATTTTGAACTGTCTGAAATAACTTCACACCTGATGCTTAAACTGTAGCAGCACATTTAATGTCTAGGAGGACAGATGTTCACACTGTATGATAGAATGTAATCCCTCAAGTGATTTAATTAAGATAGAAAGCCCAGAAAAGAGTCAGTGGGACACATTCAAAATAAAAAAAGAAAACTATTTGGTGGGATTTTCTTGAGGTTACCTGGCTGTTCATTAGAATATCATGAGTCAAGACATACATGGGTTTATTTGTGCTATTAACCACATGTGTGTGTGTGTATGTGTGTGTGAGAGAGAAGAGAGTTCAGTGAATAGCAATAACTGTTCAAAAGCTACTGCATTTGTGTGAGACGTCTTAAAAAATGGAGGATTATTCATAGCTGAAGTCCTTCTTTTCCGCACTAATACTTACTTTTTCATCATGTGTTCAAAGATAACTGTGGGCATGACAGTTACTGTAATTACATTTCCAACAGAGTTCAGAATGTCAGAAATCTGAGGATCCTGTAAGAATAAAGGCAGGAAAAACATGAATAGCTCTTTAACATAGTTTACATTGTATTTTACATTACCTGCTCACAAGACCGATCGTCCAATATAAACAGTACACAAAAAACACTTATGGAAGCTCATGAAGAAGTACTTATTGTGCTAGTGAAACTGTGGGTACTGTACATGTGACCTGACTTAGCTATGACCACTGCACAAGAGCACACCCACTGCTACTAGAAGATGACTTTATGAGAGCTACACTTGACTATTCCTAGGAAACAAGAATATGTGCTGCATGTGATAATGTGATAACTGCAGGCTGATGCTTTGAGGTGAGCCTGTAGCCTGGCTAAGTAGTAAGGGGAACCAGTTGTCATGCAGAAAAAAGCTGTTACTGCATTTGTTTTTCTATTCCAAAGAGCATGTTAGAGGAGCTAAATTAGTTAGAATTCAATTTCATAGTAGGTCTTGGTTACCTTGAGCCCAATAACATTCTGTCCATTCACTTCACAAATATGGTGGTCAGTGAGAAGTCCATTTCGAGCAGCAGAGCTGTCCTTAACGATGAACGTTATCTTCCCCTTTCTGAAAATGAAGCCCAGCTGTCCACTGCTGTCTTTGTGAAGGGTGACTGTGCGTTCGAATGGTCTGTCACAGGAGATTGGGAGAAGGTCGGAGCTGGGTTAGCAACCAGGTTAATATTTCAGGCGACGCAACTGTCACCAGAGATAAATAATGCAGGGAGAAGCCCTACCTATCGCGCACCACAAAGGCTATTCGCTCAGCAGCTGCGTTCTTCAGCACCTTGTGGGCTTTGTCCGTGTTCCACCCTGCGCAGATCTCCCCATTGATCTGAAGCACCTGGTCCCCGAAACGCAGGCCCCCCAGTGCGGCAGCCGTGTCCGCTTGCACAAGCTGGACAAACACTCCCTGAAAAACATTACCCGCCATGATGCTGGTGTCACACCAGCTAACCAACACAAATGCATCTGTGCTTTGTTTCTCTTTAACCACAACAATGTTGTCCATGTAGTCAAGTGCAGTACCTTTACTCAATCATGGAAAGCACGCAGTTACACACTATACGTCTGCGTTTAAGTGCAGACTGAGAGTGTAAAATGAATTAAGGCACTTAATTAAACACTTTAGAATTGGGAATGTAAAGAATGTAAACTTACCTGTAAAGATGAAATAAGCAAACTTAAATCAGAATTTTCTAGTATTAATCTACAGTAGTCAAACTCCTTCAGGGTTATTCCTTAAATAAACCTTAACAATGGTGACTTGTGTGTTTGCATTAGTGTCTTACATTATCTACAGATTTCAAACGCAGGCCAATCTTGCCCTCCATGTCCTTGCACAAGTTCACCTCCCTGACTCCCTGCTGTATTTCAGCTCTACGCACTCCACAGTCATTCCCTGTTATCGGGGCAGTCATGTAACTCAGAGCTGACGACCTTGTAGCAATTTGCTGCAGGTAAGAAAAGACAGGGATGTGTTGGATTTGGGTGAGAACAGCATAAAACATATAACCAAGGGAAACACAAATGAATGATGGAATAACTCCAGCTCTATTTCTGGAAAAATATACAATAATATACAAAAAATATTTTTCATTTTACATCAAATTTTATAAAAAAGAAAAATTTCCATTGTCCATTTTCCAGATTAATATTTTTAAATTACAAAAGAAGATTGTGAGATTAATTAATAATAGGGTCTTTTAAAGGGTATAATAGAATTAAAGCTACTTCTGTTCTAATATGAGACTATTGTAATTCCAGGTTTGTTTACTTTATGCACATTGAGAAAAAAAAAGTATATTTTAAATATGCGTTTTGGATGTTTATTGAAAAATTCTGAGTGCTATTTATTTTTAGGCTATTTTTATTTTTTATTCCAGAAATGTATTATAGCAGTGACTGGCATAACCTGTTTCACTGATTAAAGTAAACAAAGCAATTAAAATGACTGGGTGAGCCCACAGCAAGTCGTTCTTGTGACACTGTACCCCAGAGTAATCTTCTGCTGGTACCACCGAAAATGCCTGCTGCACTGCTTCCTCTGTGAGGTTCAGGCCCATAAACTCTGTTAGCTCTGGGTACAGTCTTGGGTACAGACCTGTGGAAAAAATTTATTTAAAAATGTTCCTGTCAAACTGTTACACAACATGAGCACATCATCCATGTGTTATGGGCATCATATGTTATCATCTGTGTTATTAAAAAAACAAACAAAAACAAAAAAACAATAGGATTGTGATGCTGATTCCTTTACTTTTCCATTGTGTTCAAGGTGTTATACGTCGATATCTCAACAAGCAATAGGTATATAAACTACAGACTTGAAAGACATATTCATGGGCAAGAAACCACAAATATTCACAAATATGTGCGTCAGTCTGTTTTATTTGTCGCTTGCATGTGTCAGAGTATTCTACAGGCATACCACACACATTAACTGGTAGGGATTGGTTACATCTGAAGACAGGTTAAAAGTATAGGAGCATGTGGCAGAACTTAGTCTACTGCAGAACTCCTAGCCAAAGAAAAAAAAATCAATACAAAATTTATGTCAACACCCCCCCCCTCTCTCTCTCTCTTAACACAACACTGTACCATACAAATATGTTTATGTAGGTAGTAGGCACCAATAAATATATTGCCTTTGTTGAAATTCTTAATATTCATGTATAACGTATCGATGTAGCTAAAAGGTCTGCTGCATTTTAAATCACCTCAAAGTTGCTCATCATAGTCTTTACAATGCATCATAAAGCAATATCCTACCATTGCTCTCCTCAGCAGAATTCAGATTAGATGCCTCTGGCAATGCAGCTGGCTTTGATGGGCTTGCTGCATAAGCACTATGAGCCTGAACAACGTGTATAAATGGAAAAAACAAAAACATTAGAACGTGTTGCGTTATCAACAGTAGAAAAATCTAAACATATAAAACAAAATACACCGGTAAGCTCAAAGGTAGCCATGCTTTTTTAACTCGTTGAAAAACAAAAAAATAACAATACTGGTTCTATATTGACATATTCACAATGAAAAAACCACACAAATTAACTTAAACGCTAATCATACCTGCATGAATTTATCCACCTTCATGTCCTCTAACGACGGGTACAGCGACATTGTTCTGGTGCACTTGATTGATTCTGAAAGATAAAACGTAAAGCGACGAGGTGTATTAAATCCCTGTGGTGTAGCTACTCCTGGGGCGTGTAACGGTGCAGTGGGTTTAAACCAAGCTTTCGTCCGCCCTACATCTTTGTTTTGAAACGGGGCGCGAGACATAGCCTAATGATTTTGTTCGCATTATTTATTTTATGCACGGGATATATAGGTATTGAAACAAACAAATCATATTAGGTCAGTGGTTAATTGGCTCATACTGCAATGGATGCATAGCCATATTATCCAAAAAGCATTTCCGCAAGAATATAGAATAGCTACATAAATATTTGGCCCTGATCACTTGGAAAAAAGAAACAGGGAAGTTGGGTGATGCTGTCTAGCACAATAGACTCAAATACCCAGTGTTAATGAATATACCTGCATTTTCGCCTCGTGCATGCGTCAAAAGCCTACATACAACAGGGCAGTGGAAAGATGACACACCAATAACGGGACATGTGAGTTCATGTCGGCTAGCCTACGTAGGAACTGGCCATTTTGATAACAGTGCGTTTGAATGGGAAAGAGCCTGTGATTCTGAGCTGTTTACGTTTCCCTTTTCACACATCCCACAGCTACAAAATGCCAAAGCATAAAAAAATATGTTTCCAAAATGTATTACTTCAGCAAGCTGTCCAGTTCAATAATAATGCTTTATTATTGATGCACTTTGCATCTTGTGATTTAGAGCGCTTTATAGCCCAACGCTAATGAACCCACGGATATAAATTTGGTGTAGCAGTATTTCTGCTCTTCGCTATGTAGCCTATTCCTACTTCAATTACGTTTGCATTGGTCCGTAATACAGTCTGTGAGCTTTATTTAGGACGTTTTTCAACCTAGTAGACAAAAAATAAACATGTACTGCAAGCTACCAAACGCTAGCTGTCACTCACCTTGAAGATGCTATGACTGCAGTTCGTGGGTGTATTTCTCGGTCTGTTAATCTGGTAGGCTAATTTAGCTATCTCCTTTGTGCCTTCGATTTAAAATATCTTCCCAAATAAATAGCAAATACTGCCCAGCAACTGCGCAGTCCCCCTATCTGCTCCGGATGTTGCTCTATTTACACCCAGAACTGCGACCTTGTTCATCGCATGCGAAGATCCATAAGGTAGGCTATCATGCGCAGAACTGAGAACTGTTACTTTACCTCTGGGAGCGCCCCTGCCTGCTGACGCGATGGTGGCCGACTTGTGTTCATATAAGTGGTCTACGGTTCTTGTCCCGGTCATACAAAACACAGATTTCGCTTGTTATGAACATAAGTACCAGGCACGCACTTAATAATTTTTTCTCAAGTTTTTTTAAAGATTTCCAACCATATACCCTGCAATTGTCATGGGTGTACAGGCTTCCCAACTTTCATACAAACTGTAGTGTCATATTAAAGATAGTTGATTTAATACTCAGTACCGGTATAACAATGAGAGAGTAGTTAGTACAATATTTATTTCAGATAAGATGCATTTTCAGCATCGTCAGTTAAATCACATGGCGCCAATAGTTTTAGCATCTTTTGAACATTGCACCTTTGTTATTGCTATTGGCAACATTCAAGTGCATACAAGACAGCAGGAACATCGTAGAATTAGTAGTGATTATCACATTTATTCCACTTGTTTAATAATGCTTAATACTTTCACCGGTGGTACGATATTACCACCCATACAGGCATATCCCTCAGTGCACAGGCCTTTGTATTTTGGTCCAACACCAAGTGGAATTTCAGGCAGGTTTAATATTAACATTATTATAGTTTTCGATATAATTACCAGTACACATTGAAACCTTGGCCCACGGTGCACTTACTCCTTCTGTGGGAAGACAAATGTGTACACAGTGAAAAAATGCTTTGTTAAATACTGACACTAAACAGCATTTGTCTAGTTGATAGCAATTTTTTAACAATAGATGACCCTTGGGTGTGTCCACTTGACATGTTGGGGAAATGCATAGAATGCACCAGCCCAGGCACGGCCCAGTCTCTCCAGCTCAAGCTAAGCTGTAAAAAGATGCTATAGAAATGACTGAGAAATAATGTCAAACAGACAAGTGCAATGTAGTAGACAAAATCTAGTCCATTGGGTTGCACTATGAGAATGTTAGACTGTTAGGTGACTTAGCTAATGTGAGGTTTCCCCTTCATCAGTGAAGGCACACCATCTCATTCGGTATTTTAGCGGAACATCCTGTTTTGGTGGGAGTATTCCCAGACCTGCACGGGTACTGTCTGTGGTCAGGGGATCACTTGCCATATGATCCAACTCCATTTCATAGTGCCAAAGCGCCAAAGTCAAAAACTGCTTTATTTCATTGATGGCAAAAAAGCGCCCGGGGCACTCACTGGCCCCGGACCCAAACGGAATCAGGAACTTCTTCAGCTTTTTCCCATTTTTGTAGAAATCCATCTTCTTCTGTCCCTTTTCATCCAAATACCTGTCAAATTTAAATTCCTGGGAAGAAACAAAAACGATAATTTGTATTATTTATCTACTAATAAGAAAATGGCCAGCACTCTCCAATATAAGTTTAAATTATTTTAATAGCAGCAGTCACAAACGCATTTCGGCTACACAGCCTTCATCAGCATACCACAGCTTTAGCTACACAGCCTTCATCTACTAAAATATGAATCCACTGCAGATCCATGTGAAATCTCCTTTAATTTTGAAAGAGTAAAGCATACCGTGGGATTTTCATAGATTTCTGGATCCATGTGTATCATCTGGGGGTACATAGCAACGTAGTCCCCTTTGCGAATGTCTGCAGTTATTCCTGAATCCAGGGTCAAGGTGAAGTTATCATTTGCGATACGAATCATTATTGATGCACTGGAAAGACGTAAGGCTTCTTCAATTATGCTACCTGAAATGAACCGGAATAAAACAAATACAGTCAAGCCAGAAAGTCTGCACACCCCTTTCACCTTCTCCATGTTTTATTACGTTACAGACATATTCTACAATATATTGAGTTAATGTTTTGTCTCAATATTCAACATAAAATAGCCCATAATGTCAAAGTGAAAACAGGTTTTTAGACATTTGTGCTAATTTATTAAAAATCTAAATGTAAAATATCATATGTACACAAGTGTGCACACCCTTTGATATGACACCCAAAAGTGAGCTGAGCTGCATTTTGTTTCCACTGATACTGCTTGAGATGTTTCTACAACTTAATTGGAGTCCACCTGTGATAAATTCAATTGATTGGACATGATTGGGGATTTCCAACACCTGCCTATATAAGGTCCCACAGTTGACAGTGCATGTCAGAGCAAACTCCAAGCCATGGGGTCAAAGGAATTATCTGCAGACCTCAGAAACAGGATTGTGTCAAGGCATAGATTTGGAGAAGGGTACGGAAAAATCTCTGCAGCATTACAGGTCCCAAAGAGCACAGTGGCCACCATCATTCATAAATGGAAGAAGTTTGGAACCACCAAGAGTCTTCCTAGACCTGGCCGCCCGGCCAAACTGAGCAATCGGGGAAGACGGGCCTTAGCCAGGGTGGTGAGCAGGAACCAGAGGGTCACTCTGACAGAGCTCCAGCGTATCCTTGTGGAGATGGGAGAACCTTTCAGAAGATCAACCATCCAGGTAGCACTCCACCAATCAGGCCTTTATGGTAGAGTGGCCAGACGGAAGCCCCTCCTTAGTAAAAGGCACATCACAGGCCGCTTGGAGTTTGCCAAAAGGCACCTAGAGGACTCTCAAACCATGAGAATCATGATTCTCTGGTCTGATGAAACCAAAATTGAACTGTTTGGCCTGAATACCAAGCGTCATGTCTGGAGGAAACCAGGAACTGCTCATCACCTGGCTAATACCATCCCTACAGTGAAGCATGGCGGTGGCAGCATCATGATGTGGGGATGCGGGAACAGGGTGACTAGTCCTGATAGAGGGAAAGATGAATGCAGCTAAGTACACCGAGATCCTTGAAGAAAACCTGCTCCAGAGCGCTCTGGACCTCAGACTGGGGCGAAGGTTTACCTTCCAACATGACAACGACCCGAAGCACACAGCCAAGAGAACAAAGGAGTGGCTTCAGAGAAAGTCTGTGCATTTCCCCAGAGCCCAGACCTGAATCCAATTGAACATCTGTGGAAAGAGCTGAAAATGGCTGTGTACCGACGCTCCCCATCCAACCTGGTGGAGCTTGCAAGGATATGCCAAGAGGAATGGCCAAAAATGTCCAGAAACAAGTGTGCCAAGCTCGTAGCTTCTTTCCTAAGACGCCTTGAAGCTGTAATCGCTGCCAAAGGTGCAGCAACTAATTATTAGGCTAAGGGTGTGTACAGATATGTAACCCCTAAATAAACTATTTTTGTCAGTAAAATAAAATTGCATATTTTCTAAAAACCTGTTTTCACTTCATCATTATTGGCTATTGTGTGTAGATGTTTGAGGCAAAAAATGAACTCAATCTATCGTCGTATAAGTCTGTAACGTAATAAAATGTGGAGAAGGTGAAAGGGGTGTGCAGACTTTCCGGCTTGACTGTATATATATAAGAAACATTGGTTAGTAAGAAACAATGGTTAGTCAAGTTGTGCATGCTTTGAATTCTGAGAAACTCTGTAGCTTACATGCAACCAGGCCACACTTTCATGCATAAAAACAATAACATCACAAGATACAATAAGTGAAATTAAGGAAATGGTGTCTGAGGCAAATTTACACGTCCTAAAACTGACCCATGATAGCCCCCCCACCCTAAACAGGAAAAGTCTGGAACAGAGGTTCAGTGTCACTAGTAAGACTTCAGCTTCTAATCCTCCACGTGGATTTAACAGTGCTGGTAGCCGGCCTGATTCCTTCAGCTTTCAGCGCATGCACAGTGTACAACTTACCCAAGATAGACATGCCATCTAGCTGTTCAACAGAGAGAATCAGTGGTCCCCCTGGGATGACTGGCTTATGATCTGACTCTTTTACCACTTTGTCTACTTCATTCTGAGCAGCTTTCAAACCCTCGGGTGACCTGCAGTATGAAAAGACACAGGGGAATTTTGTCTTGGTCATGGAGAAAAAACATGAATATAAGTAAGACCTAAAAACTCATTGGTAAAATATAAATATATAATTAGACAGGACGGGAGTGAGATCCTCACATGAGTGGTGTTCACCTCGGGAAGGAAGGGTACACAACGTACTGAAATCACAGGTGTGATTATTCATGTGTTTAAATAAATACATTTTTAGAAAAGTGTTATTTTGGTTTGTGCCAATGAATGATTATTAAAGTAGAACATTTTGCTCATGTTTGAGAATTTATTTATAGCCCAGTACCTGATTTTTTATTTTGTCATCATGTGTTAGTCTTCAGTAAAGATGTGAATAATTTTGGAGGGCTCTGTATAACAAAACATGTTGCCTAAGAAACACAGTGCCATACAGTTGTAAAGCTTATCCTAAAGCTTGGATATTTTTTACAGGTGAGGTTAGCTGGATAACTTGGTTAGCTGGAGTAAAACACGGAAACAGCTGTTTTAACTTCAGTCCATGCTCCAGATTTGGGACTGTTCCGGGTTTTACTCAGTGCAGTTATCCAGCTAACTCAGTAATCCTGATTCCTAGTATACCCCCCTGAACTGTTCTTGTAAGCAGAAGTTTCGGGACAGTTATACGGTATACCTCAGAACAAGGCAACTTGGTTGTTTTGGTAAATATCTTAACAGACTGCGTTGTGAATATTTTTCTGTAAAGAGATGGGAAATCAAGGAACACTATCATAATTAGAAGTATGGACATAATGAACAGTACTTTTACCTTAGAATGTTTTTTTTTTTTACCTTAGCATGTAATAGAGGCTCCAGACGGTTGCAGGTAATGTATTGGCTTGAGATGCCCACAACATGCTCACATGAGTTCTTGCCTTTCCAAGCTCATCAATGTGGCTCATCTGGTCGAAAGCAAGTATCCTTCTCTCGATGAGCGCTGACAGACGCTGGTTCCTTTTTAATTCTTTGTGATAAAACATTTGAGCCAAGGCTTCTCTGGCCCTAAAAGCTCTGAAGCAGAAGCGAATGGGTAACCCTGCAGCCATCTCAGGAAAGGCCTTATCAAACACAAGGAAGTCATCAATGACTTTCTGCATCGAGAGCTTTTTTGCTGCACTGTCTTCCTGCACTACACTTTTTTCCTCTTTGCCAAAAAACGTCAGATATCCAGCCTCAAACATGATTCGATTGGTGAACCTTTTCAGCCCCTCTGTCTTCCATCCAGACTGGTTATTTCTCTGCATGACGATCTGCGTATTTTCCATCATGCTGGCGGTTAACTGTTGCAAGACCGGGCCTTGAAGTGTCTGACGAAAAAGGGAATGGATTCCTTTGTAGCTGGTGCTGTACACAGGATCGTTGAAATCTGCATGTCCAAAAACCTAAGACAAAAAGACGTGAGCTATGCATTACCGAGGCATACAGGTAGTCTTTTGCTTTACTTCCAGCATCAAAGCTGCTCTAACCCTGGGCTTGAGCAACATTGGATTAGACCTTTTCCCTCTGTTAATGATTCTGGGAAAAGTCATACATGCTTTATCCTTCCTTGTCTTCATAACTGCCTGAATGTCTTGTGCAGAATTCAGCTGCAAGACCTCTCACCAAAACAAATGAGCGATTTCACAAAAAAACTGTATCTATGGTAAACAAACCGACGTGCCGGCATTTTTCTAGTCTTTTCTGGTAGCTTGCAAAATTGAATAAAATAGTACTTTTATAAATAATCTTAATTACACGGAAAATAATATGTACAAGGATTAGTTATTGTTTGTATTGACAGAATCCGCTTAGTTCTAGTTCGTATACATGCTAGGTGTCATTTTGAGACCGTTCTAGCGGAACTATAGAACTGAATGGAGAGCGACAAATACCCTATACTGGATTATCACCCCAGGGGAGCACAGAGCAATTTACGAACATATTTTGCCACCATTTGCACTCATATCATGGCCAGGTAACTACACAACCCAAAGTTCTACCAAAGTTCAGTTGTGCTTTAAGCATGGCTTTAATGGAGCAAGTGGGCTAAATAAATACGTAGTGAAGTTGTTAAAATGTTCAGATTAAAAAATTTGTAAAAAGGCAATCCACAATAAACACACCCTTGATAAAACACAAATTAATGAAAATGTTACATTAAATAGGAACAAATAATTACCTGGGAGCTATGCAGAGGCAAAGCTTAACAATATTGTTCAATGCTAATGATCACAGTTCACAAAGGACAAGCTTTACAAACACAATGCACTAGGAATGAATCTGCCCCATTTCCTTTTACTGTTTCGGTTTCCTTCAAGTGAGGAATGTTTGGGTCATTAAAAGCCTGTGGCATTGCACCCTGCACCTTGTTGCCATGGCAAATAATTAGGCAAAAGTTGAAGAAAGTAACAGGAGAAACAATGAAAGGAAATAATTAGATTGCACAGAATACCACCTACTGAACATTGGCTTACATTCTATAGCCATTTTGCAATAGGATTGCATTGCCTAATATACAATATATGCTGTCGCAATACTGACAAGTCTTTGTGCAGCTGTTTATTTTACCTTAGATGAGAACCCAATGGCAAACTTTTGAAAATCAAGGTTCTTTCCCTGGCGAAACACAGCATTGTATGAGAAAGGATCTGTAATGAATGTCATGTACTTCCCAGCGATTTTACAAGTGAAAATGTGGCCATACTTCTTCTGAGTCGATATAAGGAAGGCTAGAGGATTTCTCCCATAGGTAAGTGCAACTCCAAGAAAAGGAATCCATCCATTCACCAGTGGAGGTTCACCTGGTTGCCTTGGAGAAGAAAGAGAAACCAAGGATTCATTAGAATTCTACGATAAACATGATGACACCCTACATGATGTGTAAACCTCAGGTTTACAGCGTGTTTACACTTGTTATTATTATTATTACTATTATTATTGTTAAGTAGTAGTAGTTGTTTGCTTATCAAGCATAATTTTCGTCTTTCATAAAACAATGACATTTGCACATGTCACTACATTTAAATGCTTATGATTGTTTATGGTTCTAAATTTCTTGTTAAGTATCTGAATTTAAGTGTCATGAATGTAAATGAAGTTAAAGGACTTCATGAAAAACAGTGTGCGAGCAGATTTGGCTGATATATGAGAAATCATATCGCCAATTCCAGAGGAAATAACAACGCAGCACACAGACTGTTTTGACCAGCCTATCTATTGCTCACGCCTCGCCCATTATTGTGCAGTAGGCAACGCACAAAAGTTTCATTCTGTCTTTATCTATGATATGCGTCAGTATCAGTACACGAAGACTTTTCAGTCTGTACTTTTGCTGCTGAAAAGCAGCTGGACAGTAAGCGGACATAAACTCAGCGAAGAATTGTCATTAAAAAAGAAAGTGATTCAATGTAAAAATTAGGAGGCTTGCGCAACACGTTTGTATTACTGAACTGTTAAATGAACACAAATAAAACAAAGCACAAAGCCTAAGCACAAAGAATCGACACTGATGCGACATTTGATGCTGAGTCAATGCTAATGTCCAATGTAAATTATTCCAATGCCATCCTTTCTGACAATACAATTTAGCATGCTTGCAATCAGGCTAAATTCTGAATAAACAACGAATGCACATTACCTACATATCAACAATGTAGACGTGTTTTAAAACGTGTATATAAATAGCGACATGGTCTACTCATGATCATGTTTTGTTTTTTTAAGTTTATTCATTCCACTTAATAGAGATTGCGAAAACACAAACATGTAGCCTACTTTAATTAAACTATACTAATTTAGCCGTGATCGAATAATATTTTGTCGGACCCATTTTCAAATAAATCGGCTTTGTCTTCTTCGTTCCCGCCGTCTCAATCTCAATTCTAAAAATGTAGCCTACATAGTTGAGTTGTGAAACATGACTTAGTTTATATAAGCAAGTTGTAGAACATTACACAATCACGCATAGGTGAAAACCGTTTTTGCATGTAAGCAGTATCTTCTGCCTTACCTCTTCCTCGAGACCCTGAACAGCCAGGTCAAGAGTATGGACAAGAAAATAATCAAAACGAAGCCAGCCATGTCAACACTAAACTCATCTGAACCAGGGGCAGAAGTGTGCAAGAACGTTTTCACCATATTTCGCTCCTCCTCCGCGCGATGAGGCAATGGGAAAGTACAGAAGACAGAGTCAACGCCAGTGCTGCGTGCTGCATTCACAGAGGGAATTCATAAGTATGTCTGTATACTCAGGATCCATTTTTAGGATATCCACAAGTAGGTGTCCCTCCAACCTCAGCCAAAAGGTAATCATGTCAAGTTGGATTCGTTCCATATCCACTGTGGCCTCCGTTTTCTCATCCCAAACTCGCTTATTCCTTATGCCCCCGCATTTTTTTTTTTTTACAACAGGATGTTCATCCTATAATTCCTTCATGTTGCAAGATGTCAGTAGACATTCTCCAGCAGTCATCAAAATGACTCATTTATAATGCTCAAATGTGCGCAACTGCTGCCCAATAAGGGAGAGAAGCTTGTGTCACATATGAGTTTTCACACTCGTGAAACTCGCTTTAAAATGATTAATGCTATTATTAAAGTAATGGCAAATTACAAATATCTATTTAGAGCACAACCTTTTTATTACCATTTAAAATGGTATTTCTTTTTTAAAAAACTGAAGACTATACGGAATATTTCCTGTTTTCTTTGTTTTTAATGTCTCATTAAACTGGAAGAAAATATTAATAATTATGGTTTCAATATGAATGTTTGGAGGCGTGTCTGTTTTTTAACGTTACAGCAACAGTTCTCTGTGTCTGGATGTATATGCTAAAATGCTTAGCAGAAAGGCGCAGGGTTTCTTTTGGGAGTAGCCTACATAAGAATCTTGGAAATCAAACACTTCTATTCTTTTGTTCCAGCCTATCCCACAATTTGGCCCGGGGGCGTAACTGTTTTTTGTTTGTTCCAAAATCACAATTCAGGTTTGGCTTATTGCCACATGCCTTTATAAGTTTAGCTTCAGCGAGAGTCATGACGCAACCACTTTCCTACCTTCAATAGATCAGTGCTTTATGTTCATCCCCATGTTACAATTTGATGATTCCTTTATTTAACCAGGGATATGCCAATTGAGAGCAAAGCTCTCTTTTACAATGGTGCCCTGAGAATACAACAATGCAATGATAAAACACAACAATACATTTAAATATTACAAGAATAATGTGAACAATATGAAAATAATTCAAAAATAACAAAAACATTATGAAAAGCAAGTACAAAATTCCTGAAAAAACTCATTCTAAATAAACATGAAACTCTCAATACTAGTCAGTCTGTCCAATTTGATGGTAACCTGTAGCTGATTCCATTTAAAAGGTGCATAGAAGGCAAAAGCAGCCTTTCTAGTTTCAGTGTTCATACGTGGGTTACAGAAAGTGAAATATTCTTGAGAACGAGTATACTGCCCAATAGATCTAAACTCTAAAAGGGAACAGATATAAAATGGCAACTTATTTAACACTGCTTTATAAATGAACATAAGGCAGGGGTATTCCCTTCTGGCACTGAGGTCAAAATAAAAACCGTAGGCTACACATAGGCCTAGCCTCGCCTATGGTAACTGTGGACGAAACGGGCTGAGAAGAATGTAGCCTAATAAAGCAGGGATATGAGTAGGTTGTGAGTATGCTATAATAAAATGTATATTGTTGTCCATGATTATGCTTTTTTGTTTTACATTTCATTTTTGGACATATATAATATAATATTTTTGTTTACAAAAAGACACAGCGACACAGCAACAGCCAAATACAGCTGTATTGAAAAGAATGGGAGGCCTCTGTGTGGTGTTTTTAAACTCTAGTAGGATTGTTCCCAGTAAATGTTTTGTTCCTTACTATCAATGTAGCTACTCCTTCAAATTAAAGCTGTATATTTGTCTTTTTAAGAAAAAGGACAACTACTAGCCTATTTGAAGAACAATGAATCACCTATGTATATACAGATACATATAACATTAATACAGGATTGTTGTGGAACTCAAAATGTTAACTGTACCTGTATTAGTCTGTGCACATCAGATAATTAGTAACATTAACTGTAAAATAAGAAACCAAAGTATATCAGTATGCGATTCTTTAACTCTCATATTGACATAGTTTTCAACTAGTCTATATACTACAACAACATAATAGAATTCCGGAAATTCAGTTATGGCTTTTGGTTTTGGTGTGCCACCCCAAAATTTTCAGTGGACCCATCTGGCCCCCCCCCATGAAAAACTTCTGGGGGCGCCACTGACCTCAGCATAGTTTCAGCTTATGCTGGTGGTTTACATGCAATATTCAGAATCATTATTTAATCATTATTTAGACACAGATAATAATGTTAATGTTCTGTGGAGTTACCAGAGGGTGGCAGCAGTAAGCCACAGTCACTATAAACTCAGCGTGGCTATATTGAGCCATTGTATTTAGTTTTGGCATGTGTCGTGGTGCAATACTTTTTTATTTTGCAAGAGCAGGGTCATTTGCAAACCCAGAACACATTTGATATAAGCCTACAATATTTTTGGCAGTAGAACCATTTCCCTGAAATACTTAATTAGAATCTCAGGAACACATATTTTTAGATATTGTATGTTGTCTATTTGCTACACTAGCCATTTCCAATGCCCACACCAAAAGTTTCCAAGGAATAAAAATGAATGCAACAGTAGGTACATATCTGCATATTTTAATCCTGTAACCCAACAGCTAAACTTCATGCAAAATTCAAAAACCTTGTACTAGCCTATCAGAAAGCTAAAGGGGCGACTCTTTAGCTTCTTTACACCTACACAAGACCATCAGACACACCAGCCAGACCTCTCCATTCTACAACCCCTGGCCACCTAATCTTTAAGGATCTTTACAATATAATACTGTAGTAATAACGTTTTTATAGATATATATATCTTTTTTAACATTTTTGATACATGAAAAGTGTCTATGTAATATTTCTTAAGATTTATTAGGTAATATTTCTTCAAAAACAAATTTTACTCTGTAAACAAAGAAATGCCTAAATAAGCAAACCTTAATCCCCATTTACATTTTTTGTAGCTCATTTTAATTCCATTAGACAGTCCAATACAAAAAAATTATGAAACTGTGTACATTATAAGTGTAGAACCAATAGCAGAACACAGTTTTGTACACTTGAATAATTACTATTGATACGTGACATCACGTGGCACTATAATGGCCACATGTAGTCCGGCTGTCTCTCGTGTTCGTGTTTGTTAATTTTAACGTATTTTGTTGTGTCGGGCTTTTGTTTTTTGTTTTTTCATGTGCCGTGTGTCTGTGGTGGGACGGGGAAGCGGGCTGGATATTTTCCAGGGCACTCCTGCTGCTCGTTTTGGTAATATTGACGAATTGTCACATTCCTTAACGGGAAAATAAAAGTTATTCTATTCTATTCTATTACCCTTTTTTATAAACACAATTTGTTAATAAACTTAATTTTTTAAAAGTGTCGATTTATTTTTTTACTTGCAAAAACACTAAACTCAACACTAAACACTGAATATTATGGCAAATTTAATATATCTTAATTCTGAACCATACTAATAATTGTCCACAATTATATTTGCAAAGTTCATGTTACAAAACTGTTCACCGAAGATAAAAAAAAGACAATTTCACAATGGTTAACAGCAACTGAGTCTGCTAATCTCTGCATTTCATCATGAGAAGGCCTTGTGCAATGTTACTTTTCTGAGGCCCCCAGGTGGCCCATCCAGTTCAGCCATTTTTTCTGTACCCCATTGAGCAGCTCAGATGATTTCTTACAGAATACAGTGTTTTGTTGCACACATAGAAAGTATTGTAAATGGTTAACTCATTTGTACATGAGTACTGTCCCTTAAAAAAATCAAGTCTTCAGTGAAAAAACTTTTACAAATATCTCACTGGGACTTTGTTTCGGACATTAACATCATTACAACACCCATACATTTTTTTTTCAGCGTGAAACCTTCTAACATCCTCAACAGTGCGGATATGAACGTGTAAAATTGAAGATGACCAATGTTGATGTTTTTGTAAATTCGGTACACCATTTGGGTACAACGATACTGTTCTGGGTCAAATTTGACCCAGTGGTGCAAGAATAGTGTACAGACCAAATTTAAGACTACCTGTAAGGTTTTGTATGCACAAACACACACAAACACACACACACACACAGTAATTAAAAAATAATTTTAAAAAAACAATACATATTGATACGTAATAATATTTAGGGTGATCCTGCTCCCCAGGAGGGGTGCAAGAAAGTGTGGAAGAACTCTTGGACATGGGCAACATGCCACAGAGGACCAAGAACAAAGTTAATTACCTTATCCTAAGCAAAATTATATAATTAATTTTGAGTCGTGATTTATTGCTAGAAATAATCTTGAATATGGGATTGTCATGCATTTCAATGCCATGGTGTGCAGTCAGTGTGCGGGCCTACCTCTCATATGATGACCTGAGCAGGCATTGTGGTAAAACTAATGGTTGAGGACTACTCCGCAGAAGACCTCTATAGAAACTGGGGCACGCAGCTCGCTGTGACTGCAGCCATAGTTAGCGCATACAACAATGAGCGACAAACGGCCACAGTTGGTGAGGCCAGGGTGAAGGGAAAACTTGAATTAACACAGGAGCAAAAAGAAAAAACAAAATGGAAGCCAAAGCAGATCTTTCTCATTGAAGACTTGCTGAGACTTACTGGGCATTGTGAAAGGGAACTGGGAGGAGGTACCATAACATCTCTGTACAAGCAGCTTTGGAGTTACTTGAAGTATATTGTCCTGCTTTAAATCACTAACTCGTGAATGCCCTAATACCAACTACTTTAAAGCCCTCAGGCTATCAAAAACTGCAAGTATCTAAAATATCCTCCAGGACACACCCATCAGAAACTATAGTTTACAATCATTTATCAATTAAAAAACTGCATGTTGTTTACAATAACCAGGGTGAAAATATATGTAATTTATGATGCAGTTTAAAAAGTTAAAAAGTAAGACAATGTGTTATTCTCATGTAAAAGTTTTCTATGAGATGCATTTTCTGTGTCCTTGATTCTTGAAATTTTAAAGTAGCTGTCTTTAAACACAAACATGATTCATTATTTATAGAGAGTAACTTTGCTCCTGTGTCTGATATTTTTTATCTTGCACGTATTATCATGTTATGACTTTTAGTGCAAGGACAACATTTAAAACATTGAACTGCTTTCTTGAATAAGGTCCTTAAAATTTAGCCATGCATCTAGCACAAAATTAAGTAGTATTAAGTTTTTAATATACAATTTGATATATTAAACTCAATAATAAAAAAAATAGACGTGTAAGATCAATGTTTGTTGAGTAATAAACTGATTAATACAAATACTTTTAGAATATTGATACCAATATTATTTGAGATAATTATCGGAATTCTTGAATGTTAACTGCATTCCATTGTACGCAGAAATATGCAGTAATCAGTGGTCAGAAATCAAACCATTATAATAGTACAGTTCTATAATTCATGTTTTTTTTTCACATTGAAAGAAGTTGTTTGACAGCCTTGATTAGACTTCAGTGTTTCAGGTTTGTCAAAATGGCTTCATGCAGAGAGATATGCATTGAAAGAAAATAGAGATGCAACAAAAAAGACAGGTCATTGATATTCCTGCTCTTAAAATACTAATTATCATTTACTTGCAGTCAATGTATTTCTTTTTCTACTGTAATTATTGCATGTTTTAAGCAGGTATCCACCATCAGACATGCATAAGTATAAGAGTGTAAAAAGCTTTGATATAATACCCACATTTGCACATCTGCTGTCATGGTGAATCCTCTCATTAGGTTATTTTTTATATCTAAGTAATGATGCAACTTAATATTTATTTGTGAATACATCTGTGGAGATATGAGAACAAAATTGCTGTGTTGGGCAAAATGTGCATGTGTTGTGCATATATCCATGCACATTCTATGGATTCTATTGGACCAACAAAACCAACTTGGTACACTAGTTGGGTGGGTATAACTGTTTCAGGCACGCATGCACACACACACACACACACACACGCACACACGCACACACGCACACACACACACACACACAATGCACACACACACGCACACACGCACACACACACACACACACAATGCACATGCAGTATAGGCATACACATGCATACACACATCAGGAGCCCTGACTCAGCTTAAAACTGCTTTGTGAATTTGCTGCCATCATGAGGCTCAAGACCATTGTGTCATATTAGCATTATCATATTATCATACAAAAGTGTGTTATTCCACCGAGTTTCACAATGTTATTTTCTATCCCATTGTTCAAATTGATCACAGTAAATGTTATTATTTATAAATAAGCACGTCTAATGTGTAGCATTTACTGCCAGCATGGGCTGTGATCATTTCTACAGCAGCAAATTTTCTCCAGTATAAGACCCTCATTAATTGTGAGACATGCCGCATTGTACTGAACGGTACCAAATACCAATATTAAAGCCTTAAGGGAGGGAAGCTGTAAAACGTGTTCATCTGAGCCTCTTGGAGAGGAATTAATTAATTACAATGTATTTAATAGTTAATTTCTCAGATCCTATCTGTAAGGCTCGAGTCAGTAACTGAAGTAATGTTGAACTCCCCCAGGCTGTGGTGCAGCTGGAGTAACAGTTTATTTTCACTAGGCCTAACTAGGCCTTCTTCCATATGATTACTGCTCGAATGCAATGTGATGTGAGGTACAGGCAGTCCCATATCACCCTTCACCAGAGCTGAGTCAAGTCAGGGTCGTGTGGCTATAGACCGACTCAGATATTTTCTCTTTTTTTGCCTGAAGATTGTATTTTCATAACAAAAATAATCAAAATACCAGGATACCATGATTTGGTTTCCAAGCAAAAGATCGGTAAGCAGTAATAGGGTGACAACAGTATTCCTCCTGAGACTTAGCCTGTAAAACCGTGAAATTGCATTCATTTGAAAATCTCAGTTGTATCTCCCAGCGTCCTGGTGATATTAGGTAGACCTGCTGTCATAGGCTCTTCCAGAGGATTAAAATATCCAGTCATGTGCTCCTGGATGGCATTTTCAGCTAAACTGCTTGCCGTCAGTGCAGCGTTGAGTCCCAGGTTCCCGGTCTTGTCCTGACCCTACCAGTGCTGCTTATGTCTGTAAGTCATTACATTACATTACATTACATTTACATTTTACAAGCCAATACGAAGAACAGTAACAAAGTACAGTAAGACAACATAGAAAAAACAACAGAATAACTAATAAACCACATAAGTCACACACAGCAGCACACAGAAAGTTGGTACACAACACATAATACAAACAATTCTTAACAAATCTATTCTAACTAATAATTCTATATCTAATTCTATTCTACACTATACACACAAAAACAAAATAGAACACACCACAACAGAAAACAAACCCCAGAACCAACCAAAGTTAAAAAAGTATGAAAAGGGTGGGGAAAGGAAAAGGTCAGGCCATGGGAAAGTAGGGGGGTGGGTAGGTTGGGGTGGGATGGGGGGGGAATGGGAAGGGGTTCAGAGGGAGGGGAGAGGGGGGTGGCGAAGGGGCAGGGGGGGATGGGGGAGGGGAAGGGGAGGGCAGGGGGGAATGCAGTAGATGAGCGAGCAGAGAAGCGGGAAGCGGCAGCAGGATAGTGGTTCCTGTCCTCCTCCTGGTAGACAGGGCTGGCCAGTTTGGCCAGGTGCAGGCCAGGCCTGGCTGCCTTTGCTTGAACCTGTGCTGCAACTGGCAGCCAGGTGTGGTGTGTGGGGGGGGGGGTGACATGTGAAAATCGGGGAACACAAACACAAGCTCAGTCTGTGCTGGATGGGTTCAGTTGGCAGGAGCAGGGCAGGCGGCCGGTAGGATTAGACACAATTTTTTTTAATTTTAAAAAAAAAAAAAGAAGTCTTAGAGTTGTAGTTGCTGCTGAGAAGCTGCCCAGCAGTGTGATAGGAGGAGCAGTCATCTGGGGATCTGGATTTCCTCCACTTTCTCTCAGCGCCTCGCAGTATGGTTCTGTTGGATCTGAGAGAATCTGTCAGCCACGGGGAAGGGGGTGATGGTCGAGCTGGTTTGGAGACAAGTCCCACAGGTTGACACATACTTAGCCAGACAGAATGTGGGAGGGAATGGGTTTTTTTTGTTGTCTTGCAGAAGCAAATTGCTGATAGATTGCCAGCAGTCTGCCAACACCAGCTGTGTCATTTATACAGGCCATTGGTGCAATGAATGGTTCAGTTAGTGAATTACAGGGTGAAAAGAGGAACATTTAGGCAGATGTTCCAGCTCATTTGCACTCAACAGACAGTAGAGCAATGAGCTAGATGCTTGGGAAATCCAATAACAACATGGGCATACAAACATTTAAAATTAAAAACATACAATATGATAAATATAACACATGCACACACACACCATTACTGCCCTTGACCTCTGTCTTTGTCCAGAACAGTGATGCACGTGGGACAGATGAGACCAGAAAAAAAAAAAAAAAAAATTTATTGAACTTTTCAAATTAGTTTGTTCTGAAATACAAATATACTGTACACTGTAAAAAAATATATATACAATTTTGACACACTCTAGTGCCCAAAATGACAAATTTATGTGACATTTTTCAAAGCATAATACATATCATCAAACCATACATTGTTAAAAGCTCACAAAATATTGAATAGTTTCAGTAGTAATACTTTTAATGCTTTTGTCTGCTGGTATTTATTGATTTAGTCTGGATTTAATACCACCCCAGAGAGGCCTTTGGATACAATACTGTATTTGTTTTTTCTGAGAGTGAATGACCATACCTACTTACATTGCTGTATTCAGGAAATGCTAAGAGCACAAATGATCTCACAGTAATCTTTGAAAAATTCAGTCTTCTACTGTAGTAGATATATAATATGCCAGTATATTTTGTCATTATAACATAGTGGCCCCATTGTATTGTTCATGATTAAAACAGCTTTCTCCTGTGGGGGAAGATCTGTTCGTTCACTCTTTTCCTCTTTGATGTGTGTTTGTAGGTCAATCGTGGCCTTGCCTGACTGCCTACCCCAAATTCCACGGCCATCATTGTACTGTGGCGATGCCGGACAATATCACACTGCTTCCTGTTTGAGCGCGTTTGCAGAATACGTGATTTAGTGAACTAATGGGTTTCAGAAATGAGCACTTGTAACGCACTTAATCATCAAGGCCAGCTTTACTGTGGCACAATGGCTGGCACATTGTACACACTGCTAGAGAAGAGCATCATTAAAGAATAAAGGCAGATTTAATAAGAAGTGCGCAAATTATGAACATTTTGGGCTTCTGTTGTGAACTCTACAAGTACTGTCATGATATACCATTCTCTTGTAAAGCAAGAAATTCTCAAGTTAACTGAAAGAAGCAATTAAAGCAACAACACTAAAAACAATAAATAAGAAGTATTTCTGAAGAGAAAAAGACTGTTCTTGTAATGGTATGGCAGTAGACACCCAAGCCAATGAAATCCTTCAATCCCATTCCATCTTTGACAAGATTTTCAAACTGTACACATACTTCTACAGACTTCTTATTTTGTTACTCTCATTTCTAAATAACACCACAAAGAGAAGAATAGAGTACGGCAATGCAGTTTTGAAAAAGAGAAATAAAATCGTGTTTGTTGAAGAAGTGATTATCATCTAAACTACTTCTGGACCTGGACATTCATTAGCACCAGACATCTCAATTGTAAGACTCTTCATACTAAACCAGAAAAACACAGGTCCTGTTATTTATTTATTTATTTATTTATGGATGAATTAACAAGAAAATTAAGTTGATGAGTGAGAGTTTTGAATAGTTTCTCCATGACATTATATTCAAAAAACACTAGGAACTGGAAGGGTAAAAATCCCATTCAACAGTTTGCATTTTCTTTCAATAAGATAATTACTGAAGAAAGATAATTAATTAGTCATATTTATGTCAGATTTTATGTAGTGTGCTTCTCTTTAGTCTTCAGTGGCTTGCACTTGACTACAGTCACGTTTGCCTACATTATGAAGAGGTGAGCTGTAGCCATATTTGATGTCATCTACACCGAGTGTACAGTATCACAGATGTCAGTTCATCCATTGACTCAGGGAAATGAGAGCATTTCCCTTCAAATGACATTTAATTGCCTATAATGATCTATAATTACCTAATTATGTGTGTGTGTGTGTGTGTGTTTCTGTAGCACACAGTACCATGGGATTTCTTGAATTACTTGAACAACTATGTCCTGTGTTTTGTGATCTACCCTGACCAATTTATGTCATTATCACGTAGGCACACACAAACACATCTACTGTATGTATGTACTGTATATTCAGGCTACATGTTTAATGTAACCTGCAATTGTATCCCAATCATTTTTGGATATCTGTGGGGGAGAACTGGATGGGAACTAATTCGTTTTCCATATTTCTTGAGTTGTTTTTTTTAGTGGCTATGAAGTGCAACTACAGCTTTTCCCTCAAAAAACATGTTAAGAAAAATAAGAAAAATTACAAATAGGTACAATTGGATTAAATGAAAATAATTTCCAGGGAAAAAATAAACCAGATAGGACCTTCTTTCTAAACTGGATTTTGTTATTTGTTATTAAGCAAAAAAAACCTGCCATGATTCTGTAATCTGGGGTTGCTACAGTCTAATGCCTGGTGCACCAAAATTACTTTTTTGGGGCAAACAAACCCTGTGACCTGTTATAAGGCATGTCAGAAATATTTTTTCCATCTTAAAACTGAGGAACTGGCCCAGTCAAGAAGGTCAAATATGTTATCATTTTGAGAATGTGAAATCTGCTTCCTTTTTTTTTTCTCAAGAGAAACTGCTCCAAAGATCCCCTCTAGAGAAATGTTCCCTTTACAATAACAGCCAGTTTTATTTTTTTGGAATTATGTAACTCAACATCAGAGTTATAGTAATAGTGTATATACTGTAACACATGTAACATAAAATACTTCATATATTTAACATTTTAATTTTCTATTTGATGATTTAGGAGGATTTTAACGGTATGTCAATGGAACAGGAAGTTCACATGTTGTTTTTGGAGGTCAATACACACTGCCATGATTGAAAACCCTTCTCATGTTGTTCAGTAATTGAGTTTCATGCTGTAACAGATGCAGAGCAGATGGGGAAAGTTCTGTGAAATCTCTTTCCCAGCATTTATGCTTCTTATGCACAACTCTCAAATAAAAGTTTTCTTATAAACCAAGAGTTTGAACAAACAATGCGTCACATAGGGGACAAAATCCCTGCAGTTTCTGGGAACGTGTAACGCATCCTCGGGGAGAGACATCCTACAGTTGGGTGTTTAACTGTGGTGTAAAATTAATCACATTCAGATGGCTGTGATGGGCAGATATGGCAAGAGAAAATGCTTTCTTCATTTTGCAAAATAAATAATTAAAACAAATTATACATAAATAAATAAATAAACAAACAAAAAACTTACCGTAAAATTAAGTTAGATAAAAATGGTAAATGCATTTTTCTTTCAATAATTTTTTTTTTTGCATTACTAACATGACATTTCCTTCAAAATATTCTTGTGTTACAAGGTTGTTTATATATTTATATTATGCAGAAATACATTTATTATTTCATTATATACCTGTCGGATCAAATATAAATCATATTCATTGGCTTATTTGTGTATAAATTAACTCACTGGTTTATTTATGCATAAGTTAATTCTCAGCATTGCCACATAAATATGTCATACATAGCCAATACCCAATATTTGTATTGACTGTACAAATGACACAGCTGGTGCAGGCAGATTGCTGGAAACCAATCGACAATTTGCTTCTGCAAGAACAAAAGACATAAAAGATTTCTTGCCATATTTCTTCTCAATTTTTGTATTGATAAAATGACATTATCTTTTTATTCTGATGTGGAAAAGGCCTCATATTATATTTGAAATGATCACAATGGTAACACTGAAAAAATCTTGTCATACTGTTTAGGAAACTAGACTTGTAAGCAGATGTTTGTGTGGGC
Source organism: Ilyophis sp. 1 JC-2022 (assembly GCA_022702515.1). Taxonomy (NCBI): domain Eukaryota; kingdom Metazoa; phylum Chordata; class Actinopteri; order Anguilliformes; family Synaphobranchidae; genus Ilyophis; species Ilyophis sp. 1 JC-2022. The sequence continues at coordinate 118,177,221 of CM040403.1, forward strand.
TTGATTCCTAGTTGAGGTCCTTAGGCATGGCACACAACCGGAATGGCTTCAGCAAATGTCTTACTCTAAACAGCCAATGAATAATGCTTTAGTTTACCTGGACAATGATAGAAAGCGAGAACAATTCAACAAATGCTTGACTAGGCTGTAGGTCATGCGCACTTAAACCATTGTTGTTCATACTTATATCTGGATTTTCATTATTTATTTGGTTAATTCTTTTTAAATTAAGATATTTTATTCCCTCAAAAGGACTATAAACTAAAAAAAAACCTGTGGAATGTATATATAATGCTGTTCAAATAGTTCTAGGAAGCACATTTAAGTGGGACGATATAATAAATGAAGGCCATATGGTGCTTATTAAAACCAGTGTACCTATAAAACAGGTTTTACTTTTATTGTAAATGAGTTTGACATTCTTGGGTATAAAAGTAAGTGAATGATGCAAAATAAGAGCCTCATCTGGTGGACTAAAATCTGACCATAACATGGGGGTTTGTGTTATGGAGCCAAGAGAGCATCACTTACTCTAGTGGTTGTGTAACAAAGCCAAGAGAGCATCACTTACTCCAGTGTTTGTGTAACGAAGTCAAGAGAGCATTACTTACTCCAGTGTTTATCAAGCAACCACGTCTAGCAGGATCAGAAAACTGTGAAGAGAGATCTGTGTGCACTCCTTATCAGATAGCCTTGGATAATTTTACACGGCATGCACTTAAAACACCACACCTCTTATCCCATAAGTTTAAATTCTGGAGACTGCATTATGAGCCACTGCTTTATTGCTGGGGACTGTATCATGTGCCACTGGTTTGTAACTATTTGTTCTCCTGAACCCAATTAGTTAATGGCCAAAGTAATTGATCAAGCGAGTAAAAGATTACTGAAGATTAAAAGATGCCTGTGTTTATACTGTTTAATTTTTGTTACATTTGTGAAAACTGTAGGCTAATTGAATCTAAGGTATGGGGTTTCTCCTGCGATTTAAATAATATCTGAATAATGCTGGATGCTAAGAGGTGATGGGAATGTTTTTTAAATACTCTATAGTCATAAAACAACTGACCCATCGACAGGGTGTTGCTATTCGGCCTCGCATATCCTTACATACTGAAAGGGATATTTAAACATTTTAATCAATTTTGTGCTGTAGTGAATAAAAATTCTGCAGGGCTTAAAAATGTGCCATTATATTCAAAAACAAACAAAAAAGAAACAGAAAACATTAGAATTCATTTTACATTCCCCAAAAGCTTACGTACAAACTAGTGTGTAGTAATTGTTAAATTTCAGAGAATATCAAAATGATGGAGAGTGCAAGATACACAATAGTTGGAAGCATGTGATTCAGAACATATAAAGTATTCTAACTTCCCGTGTTACTTTTTCCACAGAATAAATATCCAAATGAATGCAAAGAATTAACAAAGGTTTTGTAAACCCTTTCAAATGTAAATCATAGTCGCTGCCATGCATTCTAATGTTACGTTGGCGACTGATATTCAATTTGAGAGAAGTTGTACTTCACCTTAAGTACTATATTAAGATGTTTTGATGTTTAATCCTCCTAATAAATGACAATAATGTATATGTCACATAAATACATATGTACATGACATGTCCTTTGTATTACAACCAAAACCAAACCAATTTATCTTAATACTAATGATACTAGGGGGTAATGGGGATAGACAGAGTGGTTGGCCAGATTATAGTCTGAAATCTGAAAATGGATATTAATCTAAAGATCAGGAGAGGTGATGTGAGACATTCTAGGCCACCGGGTTGCATAAAAAAGGGGCTTGAACCAAGAGAGGTTCCGGCTGGAACAGTCTGTGAACTCAGGGCGGCGGAAAGGGACAGGGAAGGGAACAGAAATACAAATGGGTTAGGAACTAGGTAAGTAAAATGACAAGTGAAATAAGTATTGCACACAGAGGCCTGAGTAATAGAAGAGCCCCAGATAACAATAACAGAAGATGTATGAAGTATGGCAATTCAAAGCAAACAGAGAGGAAAACAGATCACTGTCCTTTTTTATTCATCCAGGCAGTTTATTTTTTACGTACACAAATGATGAGTAAATACCACCGCTTGAGAAAAGTAATCATTGGTGTGGGCTATTAAATCAGTCAAAGTAAGGCGCCATGTTTATTTCCCTGTTTTTTCTTGATTATGGTGTTATAGTACAAACGGTCATAACCGCTAACCCAGTCAGCAGATTATGCAAAGAGGATGGAGGAGGGTGATCACCGGCCAGGTTCCCACGTAGAGCCCCCGTCCAGCGTGTTCCTCGGCATCTGCTCCGGAATTCAGGCCACGAGGACGTGCGGCTGAGGGCATCGGCGCCCGCTGGTTATGGGTCGGTACCACCTCGTCTCGTCCCCCCTCGCCCCCCCCCCCCCCCTCGGTGAGGAACACAATACGGCCGGCTTGGCCGGGACCCAGACTTGAATGTCAGGAGGTGGAACACTGGCCGGCTGATAAGGCTCTCATGTTGCCTGTTGGCTCGCCGCCTGTCTGGGAACAATGATACCGCAACCGCGGCTCTCTTTACCGACAGGAAGAGGGAGTCTGGCCTCTCTCACTCCCAATAATATTTACTTTACACGGCCGTATATGTCTTAAGCGCAGCGTCTGCTATTAGCATTTAGGAGGGCTACAAATGAGCCGAGGATAAAGGTCTTCCCGTGCTTCAGAGCGCGTGGCATTTCGGAGCTCCTGCATTAGCGGGGCGATTCAGAAGGTCGGAGGCCTTTCCCTTCCCTTTATTGGGGGGGTAGGGGGGGCACACCGTAAAGTCAGACATGTAAAAGCCAGGGCGATTTGGTCGAGCAGGTGGAAATCTGTCAAAGCCCTTTTTGTCTGGTTTGCAGTGGAATAGAGTGAGCCTTCAGAGCTCAGCTTTATTTGATTCCTGTGTTTTCTGACATCATGGGGAAAAGATAGAGCAGAACTATCCTTCATGGCGGTCTTGTTCTTAGACTCGTCTGTATTATAAATTATTTAAAAGTATAATACTAAACCCAATTGCAAAACTAATACTTACTAATTGACCCTTGCTATACTAATTGACCAAGCACAGAAAGTAAATGTATCTGGCTACATAAAATCTTTGATTATTCATGAAATTTTATCAGTTTGTTTTACCAAACAATTCCTTGGCAGACATCTCACATGACACTCATCTGATATATAAAAAAACTCAAAATCCAACACCAAACCAACATTGGTCACTCACTGCTGAAACTATAATTGAATGGGTTATACAACTTTTCTGATTAATGATTGAAATCAATGGATCCTACAAATGTATTTTACATTGTGCTAAGCATTGGGATAACAACATTGATATAGACGATAGTGCTAAGTACAAATAATTCATTGTGTAGGCTACGTCATCATTAAATAAGCAAACAGGATATTTGCATGCATAGCCTATTGATGCTATTATTGCACTTTAATCCAAGGAGATCAAGTCATCCCTCATACTACATCCGTGCTTTCTTATTGCACTTGAATGCTTGTGCAACAACAATATACTGCATATCCCTACGGCTTTATGCAGTATATGAACCAAGTCTTACCGGTATCAAGCACAGTTTTTATTTATTTATTTATTTATTTATTTATTGCTGAATGGCGTTCCTACAGACTTCCTTGCTCCGATTTGGCAGGACAGTGTGTTTTGAAAGAACACTCAGCATGACTCGCTGACTGTGGTGTTCCGTCGGTCTTTAAACAGACCATTCCTCCATGCGAAAAGACTCAGCTGGCACAGATTAATCCATTCAGACGAGGTTTTAGACCCTCTTAAAATAAATGATAAGAGATTTCAGCCGCGAAATGAACGCACATCCCTCCGCGTTAAGAAAACAAAGGTTTCAGCGAGATTAATTAAGGTGCTTTATCTTTTTTGGATGTGACAGTAAAGGAAATGAGGTAGTCACTAAACTAAGATGGACAGTTTCCTATTGCAAGAGAGCAAAATCACTGCTGCAATATAGTCCGGAATTACTAAATTACTCCCGCCCTTACTTGAACAACTTAATGCTGTTGAATGTCAGTCTGGAAATATCAAGATGTAACAACCAATTCAGTTTCATACCATCAATTTCATACTATAACAGCTTGATAACAACCACACCAACATTGTGGACATAGTTACAATCCCACAGGTAATATCCTCTTATGCTGTTTTTTGTTCCAATAAATATGATAATAAAATATGGAATACCACACATACCTAGCCAATAAACATAAAACTCACTCTGAACTGACACCTGAAAGAACATGCCATGGCTTTAAATTGACACGTTAACAATTCTAGCCTAGAATGTAAGGCTAATTATTTTAACATTTTTTTGTAAAATTGCACGTATTTAAGAACAATATATTACTTTTAATATATGTGTTTAGACAGTTCAAGTGTTTGAATCAACCTTTGTGTGACATTGCATACTATTTCAAGCTCACTCATATGTGGAGAGGATAGTGAAAAACCCACTACTGTATTTTCTTTTCAGTATAACAATCAGAAAATTATATACAAACATCTAATATTAAATCGTTTCTAAATGTCTGACCTAGGTTTCTGCTCATCTTGCTTATTGAGTTGCATTTAATTCCTCCTGAAAGAAGTGGGCCTTCTCCACAACTACAGACATTTTAAATGAATGAGGTCATTTCCTCCCACTCTGGGAAAATGGGTGCCTGAAAAGACCCGTTTTACCAATTCACCAGATGCCTCCCACAGACTTTACGTATTCCAGATGGAAGATAGAGAGAAAACACCTCACAAATTTAACAGCTTGGAAATAAATATCACAAAGCAGATTTTTGGCACAATATGGTGTGTAGTAACAATGACCACAATAACATAATGTTAATAATATAATAGTGCAACAATGTAGTAGTATTTGTGCAATTTGATTTGTGTGAGACAGATTATTCACACCTTTTAGTTTCACTAATGTAAGAAAAGCTTTGCTAATTTGCATTTTCCCCTCTTTCCATCAATTGTCCTTTACGTGCAACAGTTCATCCACTGATATTCTTGGCTCTTCCTGGGAGGGCAGGACTCTGCAGTCAAAACACACATTCAAACACACATCCTGCATAACTGAAAATAAATAATAATGTTTAGCACACTATCTAACGGTTTTGCCAAATAGCTGATACTAAAAACAAAGCCAATTTGAATGACAAGGTTAAATTGGTTTTGCTCATTTAAAAAAAAAATAGTCAAGAATAGTTTTTGCTTGCTCCATTTTGTTTGGACTAATCTAAGCACATGTGTCTCAGGTGTTGAATCATGATGCGAGAGTGACTCCTCTGGTGGGACTCCATTGGCTGCCTGCCTGCACAAGCTGTACATACACAGCTCAGCTGGTGGACTACAGAGTGAAAGGAGTCACTAGCAGAAACTGTCTCAGAGGATATGGTATGTTGTCCATGGGTACAATAAAACATTTAAGGGCAGCATTGTAGTATAATGGTTAAGGAACTGGGCTTGTAACTGAAAGGTTTGTTTCAGTATATATCCAGCTGTATAAATTGATACTATGTGAATATGCAAGTGCTCTGTAAGTCGCTCTGGATAAGAGTGTCTGCTTTTTAACAAAAATCAGGAACTGTGCATTTTAACCTATACTCATGACAAAACCGTCAACAACACTTAGATAGGAGCACAAATGATACAATATGCAAGCAAGAATCCTGTTGCATATCAACTTATACTGTTCAATCAACAAGCCTGTGTACTCTAATGCTGGTACTACAAATCAGTGAAATGTTAAAAGAAGAAATGGAAGATACACATTAAACCCACACATTATTCAAGACATCACTGGTGGTTTATTCAAATTCAGAAGTGTGCAATATCTAGAAGTAACAAATATAGTAAAAATACACTAAATCTCTAACATTGACAGTTTTTTCCCCATGAAGCCACAATAATGTTTATTTCAATGCAGGAAAAAAGTTTTCAGAAAAGTTAAAAAGAAATGAGTTAATTCGTCAAACCTGAGCAGCTTATTTAGACGTATGGTGCGCAAATGATACTAACAACACATACCGTTTGGAATGTTTACCAGCCTGGAGGCCAACTGCTTCATCTAAATCAGCCAACAATATTTATGCATTCTTTCTGGGAGAAAAATTTATCTTACATATTATTTCAAAAAATATTTTAGTTTAGCTTTCTCACCTTTTCACTCAAAGATTTGAATAAAACAATTCCTAACATTTCCAAGTGATCAGTACCCTTTTCAGTAGTAAATGTGTAGAATTTTTCCTCATACTGAAGTACCTGTTGTTGGATGATTGCCTCCACTCCCAGATCAATTACAGATCTACAGAGTAGCACATCATCAAAAATTAATAGCGGCACTATTGACTAGCATGGTTCTTTTGTTCGGGAGAGTGATATTTCATAAGGAAATGCTCTTGAAAAAGACAGATGCCTTAATAGAGATACTTATCTTAGCTGCAGTCTACTGTATCACCTGACTTTAGAAGCTTGATTCATTTAGTGTGAATCAACAGTACCATATACTTGTGTGAGTGGGTGGAGGACAACATGACGTATTTTTTAGTTATGATTATTGCACTTCAACAGCCGCAAATTCAGCCACCATCAACACTGCAGTTTCTCTCCATACAGCCTCACCCAGAACAATAAGGCCACAGTTTCATCACATGCTGTATACTTTCAGTCAAATAATTCTCAGCTGACCTACTTCTTGATAGCCATGGAAACATTATTGCAAAACAAATTAACGTGAACAAAGCCATTTCAAATGTCGCTATTTATAATCAATTTTCCTTTCCTGGAGTGTATATACTGAATGCCTACATTTGAAATGTTACTTTTTTATTGTCAACAGAGTATCAAACATACTCTTGCAGTGCAATAACAAAGCAAAGAGTAAATGCGCCAAAAAGCTATTTATTAGCATAGCAGACTCCTCTTTACAGATTTGGTAACAACTTAGAAGTTATATACATATCCTTACAGCATTTACACAATAAAAAAGTTCATATTCGCCAATGAAATAGAGCGGTTCTACTGTGTATTTGACACACAAATACTACAAGTTATGAGGTCAATCACTGAGCTCACTTCCATTCCTTAGTACCACAAAAATCAGCTGCTGATGAGAAAGAGGATGTAGAGGACGGACTAGATGGAAGCGAATCACAGAATGCTGATGGTATTACAATACTGTTTGCACCACATCACCAGTGCAAAACTGGACAGCTTAATGAAAAAAGCTACATGTCTCTGAGAGTACACCTAACCTGGACTGTAACATGCTACTACAGCCCATGGCTTTATATACATACAGTGTGACTGCATCCATACACATTAGAAAGTATAACTACTGATTTTAACACTGAATCCTTGCATTCACACTGATATGGCTACATGACTCACATAGGCTCAGTATGCTGAATGCCACACAGAATGGAATAACATTGAACAATGCACCCAGAGGAGCTGACATCATAATGCTTGTCTGATTGATATAAGCAAAATACTGTACTCTAAGGCAGAAGGCCAGGAACGGCAGCCATCTTAAATATGTTGTTTTGCTTACATTTGCATCGGGGAGGCCAAGTCAAAGTTGCATGTCGAGAAGCATGCAGATTCTGATGACATTGCACACTGAACGCAAAGCAACTGAGAGGACTCACCATCTATTCAAGATTCAAAGCCAGTATAGAGCTTTCAAAAATCATAAACATACAAAGAAATGAAAAGAAAAAAAGTGGGTCTTTTCTCAAACATGAGAAACTTTCTGAGACTCTCGGGCCTGCTTGATGCTGTAGAGCCATTTAATGACTCTGGCGTTCCTCTCGACAGCCGAGATGCCGTACGGCACCCGCTCATTGGCGTCCTCGTCGTCCGTCAGGTCATCGTTGCTGTGCCGCGACTGGTCACAGTCTGAACTTATCATGCTGGCGCTGCGGAAGTTAAGCGATATAATATCTGAGTTGGCCCGAGTGAAGTTCTCCACGCCAAAGTTTTCAAGCTCTTCAGGATCGAGTCCGCAGTAATTAAAAAAGCGTTCGACGTCGGCGCTGGCGCGGGCGTACCGGTCGCTCAGGTCCGACTTGGACCTGTGCAGAGAGGGCCTCCGACTCACTGTGCTGTCGGGCTCCCCCACCGCCTCGTTCTCAGGGGACTTGAGCGTGTTGCAGGTGGAGACGTTGGGCTTCGGGGGCAGGGGCGGCGCGGAGCTGCTGCTGGGGGTGGCTCTCGTGGGCTTGCCATTGCATATTCTCCTAATGTCCGAGGAGCTGTGGGAGACGTGGAGGGACGAGTCGCTGGACTGCTCCTCGAAGAGCCGCTTGCTGATGTTGAGGTTGCTCCCCTGGGGGCTGGAGCGACCGTGAGTAGGGAACACCTTCAGGGACTCAGCGAAGGAGCGGCGGTTCAGCTCAGTGGACTCAGAGCGCTGGGGCGCCCAGCTCCGGGCGCTGTGCTTGTGGACCGTCCCCGTGGACGAGCCTTCCGAACTGTTGAGGATGTTCTTCAGGATCTCCAGGTTCAGGTTCTCACGCTTGACGCTGGTGTCTGACTTGGAGTTGTTGTTGGAGGCCTTGAGTGAGGGGCTGCTCCCCGCCCTCTTGGTGACCGTGCACACTGGCTTGGGCAACACGGCGGGCTTAACCAGCTCCTGCTTGGCGTTGATCACCTCCTGACTTTTCACATATTTGGCCTTGTCTGCCTCCAACCTCTCCACCGCACTCAGCCTCTTGGGGTTAGGTTCTGCCTGTCTGCGGAAATAATCTGGCCCCTTGTTCAATATGCGCAAGGGCACGGCAGAGGTGAAGGAGGTGGCTTGGCCGGCAGGCTTGACCATGCTATCTGTCTGTAGTGTTTCTGTAGGCATGTTTGACGGTCTCTCCCCAGCTGCCGTTTTGGATTCCGTGGTAGGTTCTCCTCGGAGGTTCGCTCAGGAACATGTACATGAAGCCAGATGAACGGACGATTAATCCTTTCTCCACTGGCTGTCAGCAGCAAGGCCTCATCTCACAGCTCATTAAATGGCACTGCCTTCTCTTTCAGGTCGGCCTTTATGCGGAAAACAGGGGCGCCAGACACGAGTCTGTATTAATCTGCTCTGGCGGATTCTTTCAACTGAACGAGGGGACGGAGGAGCCTCGTCTCTTCCTTTGTGCTCAGCGCAGGCAGCGATCTGAAACACAGAACAACCAACCGTGTGTCAGAGACAACGTGACATCACATTTATAGCAACAACCAGAAGAGCTCTTCAGGAAGAAATACAGTTGGCTGGTAATACAACCTCAGAAATCTGAGTCATGAATAACGCACCCAGGTGATGATCTCAATAGAAAAATGAACAACATAAAATTAATTAATGTGAAGAATCTCATCATTGAAGAAATTCTTGTCTAATATGATTAAGTTTCTCCGATGCTTATTTCACGGCAGTCACCGGCCATAAAAACGGCACTTTCCCAAGGTATATTTAAAATAAAGGTCAAAAGTAAAAACAGTTGAATAATGCATTATTTTGCATATACATAGGTAATTAGACCTGATGAGATTCATGATGATCAAAGCTATAAAAATGTTTCATGATAGCGTGATGTAGCCCCAGTGGAGATTAAATTCAACCTTCACTTGACTTTCATTTCAATCATTTTTCCTCCATTATGGGAATCCTCCTTCCATACATGTTAAGTAATAAGCAACTGAAGTAAATATTTTTTTTCTCAATGGCAAGGAAATCAGCATAAACATAAATGGAAATCAACCTGGTGCTGAAACATATCTGAAAATTACTCTCTGTATTAAAATAATATCATTTCATAAAGAAAATACACAGACAACAAAAAAACGATATGTCGACTGAACTGGTAAAATCTTAATTTGAACATATTTGATACGTCGATACGTTGTCTGAGGATGTATGCCTTTATGTCGATGCGCTATATTCAGCATAAAGCAATGCTCCAGCAGTTCTAACAGAGAATGTCCTGGTGGGGGTCAAATAATGTTATACGACTTATTCTGACTTGAAAGTACAATGTACTGCTGACTCAGCCGGAATGTTTCTATGACATTCTTTGTCCCTGCAAAGAGCGGTCTCAACAAAATAGGGGTACACGAGATACTGCCGTCTGTCAGGGCTAGAGGGCTGCTCGCAGAGTGGGGTTGCAAAGGGTGCAGGACGCATCATTTAAAGTACTTACAGGGGATTCAGGACTGAAATCCCAAACATTATTGGAAATTTAGCTTTGGAAAATATAAAGCGTAGCTATTTCCCCCTATAGATTTGTGCTTACTTCAGTATGATCAAGACTCTAGAACGACTACAGGACTCATACCTTAGTAAATGTTTTCTTATTTAAGAGAAAAGCTTTCCACCCAGTAGGTACCTTTTGGCATCAAGCACTATAATGTTGCTAAATAGCTCAGATTATTATATCAAAGATGTAACCCAGTTAGAACTAATTGAGTTAACTGTAACTATATCCTCTACACTGTGAACAGCTTTATACAGTACTTCAAAACATGTAACCTATTCTTTTTTAAGTATGTCATCCACTGTAATTTAGGTCAACGCTTTCTAGTTTATTGCATACAGTTTGTTTCCTTCTACTGTGCATATACCACCCAATGCAGAAGATTCTCTGAGAGTCACATGATATGGCTTTCTGTAATTCAATACGGAATACTGCACCAACCAGTACTTTGAATTCCTAATCATTACAAATGTGCCTTTTACATTATGCAAAAAATTGATTATCTAGCTATAGAATGACAAGGAGAGCATGCAGGGAGAGCATGCAATCAATGGTTGCCCAGATTTCACTCGGATTTTAACCCTTAGAACAGTCCCAAAAGCAGATCAAGATGACTGTTGACTCACTACTATTTACCTGGTTGGAAATGGAGCTAATTGAAGGCCAACTCAATATTCTATTCTAGAGGACTGACACACACAAAAGTTCAAACACACAATAATTGTAATGTATTTACAGTGTTGAAACTAACACTAATGTCTGATTCTAAAGTTATCACCTTTATAATCATAATCATGATCCAATACCGAACCCTCCCAGCACATCTATGTTCATTTGCAAAACACTGTTTTCTCACAAAAGCACAGCATGCCTAGAGATGTTTATTATACCATTCTTTATATACCAGTCTTTACATACCATATATACCGCATCGTATACCACACAAATGCTTAATGGTGTTTATATCATTAAGCAGGAAGTCCATTAATTAATCTAAATCATATCATAAATAGGGCCACCGACCGGTTTGTTTCCACCATGTGACCTGCAGGGATTTAAACTTGTGTTTCAATGGTCCCCATAGGCACTCCAACGGCACAGTCAAGTGACTAATCATAAAATTGAGTTTATAATTGAGACATTTATAAAAACAATTAGTCGATCTAATATGGAGAGAGTCAGAGGAAGGAAAGTGACTATGGATGGAAGTCTATATGCTACGAAAAGGATGTCTTTGAGCGAACGAGGGAAGCATTATCCACCTGGTATACTGCATACCAACGGATTTAATTTATTTACTTACAATTTAACAATAAATTACACAAAGAAGATAATAGACCGACATTTAAAAACTAAGAAACATCACAGAAGAGACTGTTAAACAACCAGCCATGATAAAACATAATCACATGAGTTTTCATTTCACCACCACTTTTATTTTGTGTCTCTTTTTTGTTTTGATATACCTCCGCTGCAAACTAATATGATTTTCAATTTTTTTTAATGCTTTTAATAATAATAAATATATAAATATTGTTTTTCTAATGAACATAAGTACAATACAATCAATGAACAGAGGTCAGATAGAATAAGGTAAAACAAAAAAAAAATCAGTTGTCATCATGTTGATCACCATCACCAGCATTGTCGTTAGTAAATAACACTTTCAAAAATCACTGATCCACATATAGATCTGGCACCTTGCAGTAAATAGAACAGATTACAGTAGGTCTTTATCCAGTGAATTACTACCCCTTTAAAGTAGGGATACATTAGGAATTATTATGAGCAAGTCATCAGCAATAAAATAAATTGATATAATTATTTAAATATATTTAAATAAATAAAAACATGTCAAATAAATGATCATCAGCCAAATGTAGTATAAAGAATTATGGAAAGTTGAAAAGGTTTATACATTATTATTGCTTAAAAATACAAACAGTAAAAAAGATTTACTTTATGTGCTGATTAAACTGGAGTTGAAAACCTTCCACTATGAAGCGTTTCAAGAAGTGTCACAGATGCTGCACAAACTTACAAATTGAAAACATAAAAGGGTTTAAAACAGCGGCCGTTGGATGTCGTGCCATTTCCAGTCACTAATCATTGGAGATTCAGAATTAGTGAGGTAGAACTAATCGAACATCCTGGTTCTTTTGTGGCATGCCTGAATTCAAAGTTATTAGCCACTCTGTGATCATGAAAGGAAATACACAGCCAGCGCTTATAATAACGCTTTTCATACACGGCCTATCAGCAGGGACACAGAAAATAACATATGCATGATTGACCTCATAAAGAGAAACAAGCACGAAATGACTGTGGAAGTCCATGGCAATGAGAGAGCTTGCAGAGCTGCAAAGAAAAGCGCTTTCTTGCCACCTCTGCATGACATCGAACTGCCTGGCACATGGCGGCATAGTCTCGCAATAAAGGCCTACTGTACCATGGCAGCTCTGCCCAGGCAGCGAGGATAAACAACGATCAAATCATTCATTTCAGTGTTGCCATCTTTGTAACTGGCTCTGAAATATGGCGTGTCGGTGCACCAGCTGCCTGCTTGCCTGCCTGCATTCTCCTGGATGGATGACACCGGTGGCATCACCGGGGTAATGAGCTTTCAAAAGGCTACGGAGATCAAACGGAAAAAAACGTGAACATGCACAGCAAGCACTGTAATGCGAGTAATAATCATTTAAAAACGATGCTCACCCACACAATGTCGGACACGTTCCTGACAGCTAGTCTAGTTTTCCAGACTCCCGCTGAATTAAATGAGCAATCGTAGTCTGCAGCAAGCCATGATCACTTTAACACAGCCTCATTTCATTACAGCCCAAACAGCAAACCTTACTTTCTTACTGTGGGTAAGAAAGGAGCCAACAGATTTTGTACTTTCCTGACAGTCCATGCATGAATCCGAGCAGCATCGACGTGCTTTAGTGTATTTGGTATACGAGTATGCCTGGCGGGTGGGGAATTCTACTTGTGGCATTGAGCGATTATTGTCAGTGAAACAGCTACAGCACCGATGTAGATACATTTCTAGTAAATATTAGTAAATACTAGGCTACTGTATTTCAATTAATAATTTTCAGAAACGTCAGAATAATGTTATGTAAAGCATGTGTTTGTGTGTGTGTGTGTGTGTGTGTGTGTGTGTGTGTGTGATAGAGAGAGAGAGAGAGAGAGAGAGAGAGAGAGATTTCACATAATCTTTGATTTTACATTTCAACAACAGAAGCACATAGCACACAAAATGTGCACTGAAATGTAAGGCTTAGATGTAAAGATCTTGCATGTTTCAGTTGATAGATTTCAGAAGAGCCATTAAAAATGTTTCAGTGCTACTTTTGACTTTAACATCCTACTCGGAATGATTGTTTTTCACAAAAGGGGGAGGGGACAATGTGACAAGTCCAGGGAACACAAACTGGTCATTATGTGAACATTAGAGGCCAAACTGCCAGCACATTCAAAAGGCAAAAACTGATTTCATTTTCTTCTCATCAAAAAATACAATCTTTTAAAGGGAACAACATCCTTGATTAACATATACGCGCCGAAGCCAAGGCCCATAATTTAATGCCTGAGTGGATTAACAAGGGCTCGTGTTTAGGTGCATCTCACCCCTAACAGAACTGAAAGATCAGTCCATTTATTTCTCTCATCTCTCTGTTAATTAAACTGTCATGTTGTATTAGAAAATACCATTTAGTTCTACCCACAGGACTTGTGTTCAATCAATTGTACTTTGAATGTGCAACGTGCCTGTTACTTTAATTTTGTTTCTCCCCCAGAGGTAATGCATCTGTGTTCTTTTTCTTTTGAACAAGGGCACCACTTTCTGATGCATTTCATTTATCACTGAAAATGAAAGAAAATGAAAAAACATGATTGACTACATCACCCAGTGCACTTGCTTGTATATATGATTTATTTACATAGCATGTACACTTATCCAGACAGCTTATATTGGTTTGCAGTTTTTCTGGGGGCGTTCCTGCTTGTGCCATTTTAAATCACCAATTGTGCCACTGTACTGCTATGCCACACGTACCCGCACCTGGGCCCACATGTATAAAACTCTGAGTAAAAGAATGAGTAAAAGAATGCTCAGGGTGAAAGTTGGAAATCTGCTTAAAAAAAGTTTAGCATTTTCTACCTCTGCCTTTCTGTCACGGTGTCGCCATATCACACGAACTCCGAACATTGCGTACGTATGGTGTCCATTGTGTGCAGAGGCACGCAGATTCCCACAGCACGTTATATTATACATCTGAATTTCTGCGTGGAAAGTCGCTTTGTAATGGAAATTTCCACGCCGCTTACGTGAAGAGCATGGCTGACTAATTAAACTAAGAGCATGTAGGTGTCTACTAGTGAGTAGTTTGGGTGATATATGCATCAGGCAACCTTGGGAGCCCTGGCTGACTTGGGCCCATCATAGGCCAAATCCAAATAGGTGCAGCTAATGTGTAGTCCTGGCTCTAGTCAGCTAATGATGTCACACAGACTTGAACTGGTTATGTCAAGGCTACAGGGGTCAGCTTGTGCTTACTGACCGAGTCACTCAATAGTCCACAGCCTGTATTTACTTCCAGCAGAGCGTGTGAGCCTCTCCTAATATCTCAGCCCTCACGCCAGTCTGAGTCAACAAAACCCATTCAACGGAACAACGTCATGTATCACCCTTCACTGATATTGTTACCTCCACAAGGTTTATGGTAGCTGGCTAAGCTAATGTTTACTGCTTTGGCTCCTGCATTCTGCTGGATTATCCAGTCTGATCTAACTTTGGTCTATGAGAGAGCTGCCATGGACATACAGCTGGTAGAAGGTCGACAATCACCGTTGAAAACAGCAACAAAAATGATATGGGTCAACATGATAAGACTAGCTTGACATGGGGAAATTGTGAAGGGAAGTAATTAAGATTACCTTCAAAGATAAACCAGACCAAATCAAGCTGGGTTAATATTTACACACTTTAATGGTCACAAATGCATGTAGGAAAACCAACTGCTAGATCACGTGACAGTAAATCAGATAAATCAGGGCCACGAATTCAATCAGTGCAAGAAAAAAAGCGTAGCACTTACACATTATTAAAGTGAATGATATGTAAACAGCAAGGTTTGATTATGGTTGTAGACATAAATACAGTAGAATTAGAATAATTACAGAGAGAATTACAATTACCCTGAGTTTGAACCAGTATTTTCATGAACTCTCACTGGTTGAGAGAGCACCCAAAACCTGATCATATTGATTACCAATGCAGATGCCCTTGATTTAGTTTGCTGAATTGTAGCAACATTTTCTGAAGCGACAAAACACATGCAAAAACATATGCCACACCTGGCTGATTTGATTTCCCAACCTAACAATATGAAGTTGATAATAGTGATGATGTTTGATGTTGTGCATACAAGAATATATTTTTTGTTGACAAAAAGAAATAAATCAATCAATAAAATCTCAGCTAGAAATGCGACATCATATTTCTCACCTTCCATTCTCTATCCTCTAGCGCCACTGATTATCACAAAAACACTCCAGAAAAACATCAATTCCAAGCCCATTCCAAAGAACTATACACACTACACCATTCAAAATGGCACCAGTGTGTCTGTCATTGTGTCAAGTGATCAGGCTACCTTAACGCATACGTGTACCTCTTCCGTTTATTTAGTCACCTGACCAATCAAAAAATCATGCTTACTCTCACACTGAGACGCACAGTAGCCTAACTAAAACCGAATTCCCCTTTATAAAAAATCTATTTTAAAAGTCAAAGACCTATGTGATTACATTATTCTAACCAAAGGAGACCATTTGCAAGGTGAAGCTGAATTCACAGATGGGGCCTTCACCGTGGGGAGACTTGTGACTGTCTTAGCTCACAGAACCAGTATGCCACCTGCATGTACAGTGAGATGGCTAAATCACAGAGTGGCAGTAATGAGAAGAGCACAGGGACATGTGGTGACTCCTCAGGGTCAACATGCTCTCCCAGCAACACAAGAAAGGCGCCATCGCTGATATCATGTGACACATCAAACATGCTTTACCATTTCAAGACAAAAACGTAGAAGAAAACCTAGCCTCAAATAAGACTGTAATAAGTCCTTATAATATTACAGTATTACAAGACCACAGAAATACAGAACTTAACTCCTGCAGTTTAGGATGATATTAGCATGTGTCATCATAACAGCATGTTCAGCTTTTAGACGTTGATACAATTATTGCTAATGCACTTACTACAATTCTTAGTCCATTGACATCATGCAATTTCTTTCTTGCAATTGAGTGTTATTTGAAATAGGAATTGTAGCCATCTGCCTGTTTCTTGTTTGCAAGCCTTTGAGAGGCTCACAAGTGACTTTAACCACCTTCCACAAATGCTTTGTTGGAACCAATGCACTTAGAAATTTGAATGTTCTGTATAATGCAATTCACAGCTATGGGAAATTATCACACACAGCAGCAATTTTGAAATGAAGGACCACCTTCTCTCCAAATGACCTTTCGTTTGCTTTTCATTCCCCTGTGCATATTCTAAAGCTTTTCCTGTACGGTCTAAAAGCAACAAATTCTGCATTTGTCCTTAAAAAGCACTGTTCCCAATGCAGAGAAAAATATGTCCCACTGAAGTCTTCTTCCATTCTCTCACTATGGGACACGCTCTCTGTCTCTAGTTGTATTTTTTTTGAAGGGGTCAAGCAGTTTCTGTGTATTTTTTCAGTGTCTACACAAGCAAGCCAATAACTGGGCATTTGTTCTCATTTCTGGAGCTCAAAGGGCCGTCTGATCTATCTGTATAGCTGCTGGACCCTCTCACAGGGGCAAGAGAGAAGAAATGGTTACTCTGATCCGTCAAACTCATGCGATAACACCAGAATCATTCATGGACCTGGGCACCAGCTCCACTGGGACTTCAAATCCAAAAAAAACTTAAGGTATCTAGCATACTGCAAAAAACTGTTCTAAAGATTTCTGAGACACCCTGGGACAAGTGGATCTCTGCCAGACAGCACCTTGGTGGGCCTGTAGAAAAGCAAAAAATACTTCCCCTAGCCCTGGGAATGAAAACTAGCTTTCAGTGTTGGGGAGTAGTGGAACGACATGTAACAGAGCTACTAGCTTAACTAATTTGCTTTCAAGTAGCAAAATTATTTTAACCAAAGTAGGTAGTGCATTTTCTGCACTGTCTGGCCACTTCACATGAGAGTGAAGTCCAATGAAATCAACGGGTGCAGCGAGTGCATCCCGCCCACATTTTCCCCCTTCCTTCCCGCATCTGTGATATGAAGTTAGCTGCCTGCAAAGTTATTTAGTAATGCAAAATTGCAAGGCACATTTTGTTTGTGTTTTAATAAACAAACTGTCATTTGGGGAGTGTGATTAGGTTGTTTAATTGTGGGTGTGGCCATTGTTACTAATACAGCTGTAACTTGTGAATGCTTCGCCATCAGCCAATCAGTTGTAAGTAGTCTTGTGACAGGCTTAGCAATGGCTGATCATCATAAAACTTGTATGTATGTTGACCTCTCAGCCATGTACTACCATGTCAAATGTTTGTACTATTCATCTAATATGTGTCCTTACCTTACAGCTTAAAAATGCATCATTGGGGCATAATGCTAGGACCCCATTAATAGGGGTTATTAGGGTGTCATTAGGGTGTTATTTGGGTTATACTTGGTGTCCGTAGGTGCTGCTTGTTGCTATATATATATATTTTTTTTTTCATAAAGTAGCTTCAATGTAGTTTCACTTCTTTTTAAAAGTAGCTGTAGTTTCTGTAGTTTAGCTTCTTTTCTCTTATTGGTAACTGTGCTGTGGTTTACTACTTCCGGTGTTGAGTAATTGGTAGCTTAGTTAGCATTTTCAGGGCAGCTTCCCCAGCACTGACAGATTCTGTCAACAGGGTTAGAGAGGAGCTGAAAGCAGAACACATTTACTGGGGATCGTTTCACAGTCCTGGTATTGCAGACTGTGGCTCCTTTTTGTAACTCAAAGTGACTCATTTGAATTTGACCATCAAGAAGGGTAGTTTTCTCGTTGCATTTTAGCCAAAAACAGATGACTGTAGAGTGTGCAAGATAATGAGACCTTCAGTGTCATGAGAAGCAGTGTGACACTCAGACAGCAACACAGAATGAACAGCAGTTACTGGTGGCTGGACTGGTGTTTCC
The DNA here is from genome assembly GCA_022702515.1 of Ilyophis sp. 1 JC-2022. Classification (NCBI taxonomy): domain Eukaryota; kingdom Metazoa; phylum Chordata; class Actinopteri; order Anguilliformes; family Synaphobranchidae; genus Ilyophis; species Ilyophis sp. 1 JC-2022. The sequence continues at coordinate 118,195,712 of CM040403.1, forward strand.
TTCACTTGAGAGCACTCCGCATGGCAAACTGTACAGTATGTCTCAGTGTTCATCATGCAGCAAAACCATGGTTGGACAGAACTGACAAGTGAGCCAAAAATATACCAATTTCATATGTGTTGTCACCCTTTAGCTTTAAAAGCGGGCGCTATATATACTTATATTTTCCAAGAGTCAAGTCTTGAAAAATACAACACAAATGGTACTCCACAGCTGAAGCAGATCATTGAAATGTGCTCACCACCCATGAACTCTACAAAGGACATCACTCTGTGTTCCTCTGTGCAGAATACAGAGTTTATTTATTCATTCATTTATTTAGATTACAGCCAAAAAAATGGTTGAATATTTCCAGATTCTGTTTTGCTTTTATGCTGTGGGTATAAGCACACTCCCCATCGTAGGCAAGAACCACGTACTTTTCTTTTTTTACTTAGCAGCTAACCTGCAGATACTAGAACTAATTAACATCAAAATCAAAAACTATCAGTAATGTAGACTACTGTAAATGTGCTTTATGCCTCGCCCCGCTCAGTGCATCAAACTGCCAGCCAGCTGACTGGAATACATTTCCGACCCACTAAAAAAGTTTTTAGTTTGTCAGCCGGTTTAAAAAACGTGTGCTTCTGAAGAGGCTGTAAATGAGCTGAACGGTTGAAATAATGAAAATAGCATTGCAAGGCAACACCTATGAGATGCAGAATAGAATGTTCTAGAGCCACACAAAGTCTTTACTCAGCTGTAATCTACAAAAAGCACCAAACATCAATTTATCTTAACAGAAGGTGCCGCGCAGTTTGTCCCGGATTACTTACAAATGTTTTTTTTGTGCTTCAGTTCAGAACTGCTGGTGTTTATCTGAATTGTCTCTGGAGGGTACAGACACAACAGTCTGATTGTCAAAATTAAAGTGTGCACATTTTCACAACTGAACATCATATAATTGTAGCTTTGCAGTTAACTGTAATTGCTGCAAGACCAAAAAATTTTGTTTTCGTTTCGGCAATTTCAAGCAACGTTGAAGCACATTTAGTTACTATAAGAAGTAATATGTAACAAGGCTAACCAACCATTTCTTAGTTGTCTTCAATCATTAGAAGTAAAATCATTAATTTTGTGTAATTACTGTGTGAAACCCATCACAGTAATTACTAATGTTGGCAGCTATAGTGCCATCTGGCTGGTTAGCATGTTAACAAATGTGAGATTTTAACTTAATTAAATTGTTCTATACATGCATTTCCATAAATATTAGCTAATCCAAATCCAATACTTTCCATTTAGATTATTATTATAATAGTATTTGTATGTGTAGCCAGCAGGTTTTTCCAGTATTTTACCGTATAATTAGTCAATAGCAACATCCAGTTTACTGCTTGTTCATTAGTTTTAATGTATAAAATATTTTGGCAGCCACAGTTATATTTGCTGTCAATGCTTGGCTTGTCAGTAAAAAAGATACAACTGTCTTTGTGTTATAGTGATAGTACATTGAAACCACTCTCTATGTCACACACAGCTATTGAGTCAGTAATCTAGTTCTTTATCATAATATGAGCTCGATGTCTCGCTATGGGATGTGACCCTCCGCAGCCCTGACAGAAGTACCTATCTCAAATAACCAATCCTGATTGGTCAGAGAAGCGTGTCCCTCCGCTGCGTGATGTAGTCCCCCCCACTACAAATACCGCAGCAGGAGGACACGCCCGCCATTCTAAAAATTCTTCTCACCTAGAAGCATTATCTCACACCGAGCCTAGTTAGTTTAACTGTCCACAGACGGAATTATTTATTAGCTTCTGTCGACGGACGCTAACTCAGCTCACTATATTCGCCGAGGTTTTGCACGCCAGCTCCCCTCGACGTTTCCTGCTAACACACCAGTTAGCCTCCTGCTTTTAACACTCCAGTTATCAGCATCTTGCTTTTAACACGCCAGTTATCAGCCTCTCGCTTCTAACACGCCAGTTATTAAGCACCTGCTTCTAACACACCAGTTAGCTAGCTATCTGCTCCTAACACACCAGTTAGCTAGCTACCTGCTCCTAACACACCAGTTAGCTAGCACTTACTGTAAAAGACACCCGCGCACCAGCCGGTGTTTTTTGCCCCCATGGCGTCCGCTGCTCCTCATGCCAGAGGAGACTCCCGGCCCTGCCCCTGTGGTGCCCGGATTTCGGAGAAGGATACGCACCCCGTGTGTATGAGTTGTCTCGGGACTGACCACGCCAGGCTGTCCCTATCCGTCCCCGGTTCGTGTGTGCATTGCAAAATGTTCACGACGAAAAGCTTGAGACGCCGCCTGGCTCGCCAAGCCAGCCTGTCCGACCAGGACCCGCTTCTGACCGCCGCTGCCCCGGTAGCCGCTGACGAAGAGGAGCCCATGGTAGAGGAGGTACAGGAGGTGCACACCGACTGGGCCGCCCTGTCTGTGATGTCCCCGGTTCCTGCCTTTCCTTCCGACGATGTGTTAGAGCTGGAGTGTGTAGAGGATGACTCCGATTATCCCCCTCTCATTTCAGAGAGCGAGGATGAGGATGATGCCTTAATCACTCCGGTGCCGGCTGCAAAGCCGGGGCTGCTTTCCGGGGGCTCGGAGGACGGCGAGGACGCACGTCCCTCGTCCCCGGTTCCTGTGGTTCTGCTCGACACGTGCAAGCGTGCGGCAGCGAGCATGGGTATTCCCTGGCCCGCTCCGGTGACACAGCCCTCGCGCTCGCGCTACGAGGGCAGGCTATTAGCACCGGGCGGTAACACGGCCAAGCAGCTTCTTCCCGTCTTTCCTGACTTACTGCTCGAGCTCACCAAGATGTGGAGCGACAAGCCGTACAGCGGAAGGAACCAGATTCCGGGTGCCTCCGTCCTCGACACCGAGAACATGGAAGCCCTGGGTCTCCTCGTCATGCCCCCGGTCGAGTCCCCGGTTGCAGCGCATCTGTACCCGGGTGGCGCCATGGCTGGCTCAAGCAGACGTCCGTCCCTCCCCGCTAAATCGGAGCGTCTTCAGTCTGCTTTGACCGAGAGGGCGTACAAGCAAGCCGCGCTCTCGATGAGGGCTTTGAATGTGCTGTCGCTTCTCTCCGCTTACCAAGCCGACATTCTCCATGGTGCACCTAGCGCCGCGGTTTGGCGCGAGGCGGGAGTGATTACGGACCTGTGCCTTCATGTCCAGCGGGTGGCTGTGCTCGCCACGGGGAAAGCTATGGCTTCTCTCGTGGTCCAGGAACGAGCCAGGTGGCTCAATCTCGCCAGGCTGACTGACAGAGAGCGAGATGACATCCTGGACGCGCCCGTCATACCGGAGGGTATCTTCGGCTCAGCTCTGACCTCCATGCAGGAGAGAGCGGAGGCGAGGAAGAAAGACAACGAGGCGTTTGCGCTCTGCCTGCCGCGTAGAGCCCCCTCGCCGTCTCCCCCGCCCCGGGGAAAATCTTTCGCCCAGGCCGCTGCTCAATCTGCGCGATTTAAGGTCCCGAAGAGGCCGCAGCAGCAACCTTCCCCGGCCCGATCCCAGTCGCCTGCCCCTCGGGTTGGTTGGAAGGGTCCCCCCGGCGCTCAGCCCGCAGCCCCGCCGCCTCCACCGGCCGCTTCAGCTGCGCAGGGTAGGAGGAAGAAGAAGGCTACTTGACCGCCTCCGCCTTTTCTCCGGGTGACGCGCCCATCAGTTCCCCGTTCATGGGCTCCACCAAAGAGGTTTTTAAGTGCGCATCTCCAGTCGCTGATCTCCGCCCCAGGGCCAGACGAGACGAGGAGGGACATTGTCACCGGGCTGTTTGCCGTTGCACAGCCGTGTTCACATGTCCACAAGCACGCGCATACACACAATGTTCTGCCTTTGTTCAAAGAAATAAAGTTGAAAACAAAATGTGTAAAAAAACACCGAAAACAAAGCAAGCACAAACAAAATGAATGCTTTGCACATAAGCAACATGTCCGCCGGGCATGCTGTCCCTCTGTTGCCGGCGATGGGCATCCCATTTCTGGCTACGGAGGAATTTACCCAGGCTGCTGCGCGGGTTCGCGCATGCGCAGTACGGCCCGAGGGACATTCTCTCGCTCTGCCACTGGAGGGAGCCATACCACCACTTATGAGCCCTCCCGTGTTGGCAGAGCCTCAGCCGATATTCTCCCCTTCACTGTGTTTCCACATTCAAAAGTGGAGAGAAATAGGGGCTCATCCGTGGGTATTACGCACGATAGAGCGGGGTTACCGGCTGCAGTTCAACACTGTGCCGCCTCGTTTTTCCGGCATAATACACAGGGACGTTTAGCTGGCGTGCTAAAGGAGGAGATAATGTCTCTTTTAGACAAAAAAGCTATTCAAATCGTCTCTCCCGAGCAGAGTCAATCCGGGTATTATTCAAGATATTTTCTCGTCCCCAAACGGGGAGGGAGAGGAATTCGCCCTATCTTGGACCTCAGGGCTCTGAACTGTCACTTAAGGAAATACAAGTTCAGGATGCTGACACAGGCATCTCTGTTGCGTCTAATAAAACCAGGCGACTGGTTCACATCAGTGGATCTGAGGGACGCTTATTTCCATATAAAAGTGTACGCTGCCCACAGAAAGTATCTGAGGTTTGCGTTTCAGGGAGTGTGTTATCAGTACCGAGTGCTCCCGTTCGGACTTTCCCTCAGCCCGAGGGTGTTTGTGAAGTGTACGGACGCGGCGGTCGCCCCGCTACGGCGGGGGGGAATACGCCTGGCCACATATTTGGACGACTGGCTTCTCCTAGCGCGCTCGGAGCAGGAGGCCAGGTCGCACACGGAGTTTGTCACACGTCATCTGTCAGAGTTGGGCTTTGTGATAAACACGGAAAAGAGCAATCTCTCACCGGGTCGAGAAATAATCTTCCTCGGGGTACAGCTGCTATCAATGCCGTTCACTGCGCGCCTCTCGGAGGAGAGGGCGAACAGTTTCAAGGCATGTCTTGCTCCTTTTCAGAGACACTGTTACGTCCCATTCAGGGTGTGTCTGCGCCTGCTGGGCCTGATGGCCTCGGCTATACACGTAATACGCCTCGGTCGCCTCCACATGAGGGAGTTTCAGCGCTGGGTTGCTGCGCTCAGGCTGGACCCCGTGCGTCATGGCGCACGGAGGATTTTGGTGACGTCGGATTGCGTGTTGGCCCTACGTCACTGGCGGGCGCCCTCTTTTCTGACTCAGGGTGTGCCCCTGGGCACCGTCCTGTCCAGGAAAGTGGTCACTACGGATGCCAGCCTCCAGGGGTGGGGCGGCATTCACGAGGGAAGATCTGTGAGGGGCCGCTGGAGCCTGGGTCTCCAGCGACGTCACATAAATTTTCTGGAGCTCTCGGCAGTGTTTCTCTCTCTGAAACATTTCCTCCCGTTCCTCAGGGGTCATCATGTCCTGGTGAGGACGGACAATACGACCACGGTGGCATACATAAATCACCAGGGGGGTTTGCACTCACGTCAATTACACATATTGGCACGCAAACTGATCCTGTGGAGCAGTGTGCGTCTCCTGTCATTGAGGGCAACGCATGTCCCGGGGACCCTGAACGTGGGGGCGGACCTCTTGTCCAGGGGTGCGCCCGTATACGGAGAATGGACTTTACACCCTCTCGTGGTGACTCAGATTTGGTCCATTTATGGCCGCGCCAAAGTGGACCTGTTTGCGTCGGAGGGGAACACCCAGTGTCAGCTGTTCTTCTCCCTACAGTCGGGGGGCCCCCTTGGGGCTGGACGCTCTGGCGCACGACTGGCCTCACGAGCTGCTCTATGCGTTTCCCCCTCTGGCGCTGGTTCCTCCCACCCTGGCGAGGGTGAGGGAACACAGACACTCTCTTATCCTGATAGCTCCACACTGGCCGGCGATGCACTGGTTGGCGGAGATTTATCAGTTGCTGTGCGCCCGGCCCTGGCAGTTGCCAATACGCAGGGACCTGTTGTCACAGGGGGGGGGGACGGTGTTCCACCCACACCCGGACAGGTTACAACTGTGGGCGTGGCCCCTGAGTGGCTCTCTATGACCACTGCGGGCCTTCCTCCGAGTGTGATTAACACTATTCAGAATGCTCGGGCCCCCTCTACCAGGTCTTTGTACACTGGTAAGTGGGGGGTGTTTGAGCGGTGGTGCCATCATCGGAATCACACCCCTTTTCAGTGCTCTGTTCCGGTGGTCTTATCATTTCTTCAGAGCCTCATCGATGATGGCAGAGCCTTCTCGACAGTCAAAGTGTATCTGGCGGCCATTGCCGCCAGTCACGTGGGCTTTGGGGACAAAACAGTGAGTCAGCACCCTCTGGTGTGCCGCTTTATGAAGGGTGCCCGTAGACTGCTCCCAGTCTCCAGGCCGCTTATGCCCCCATGGGATCTGACGGTGGTTTTGGAGGGGCTTAAGGGTCCCCCCTTTGAGCCTTTACAGGGTGCTAGTTTGAAGCATTTGTCTCTTAAGACAATGTTGTTGCTGGCGCTCGCTTCCGCGAAGCGGGTCAGCGATATTCATGCACTCTCGGTGCATCCGTCATGCACTCAGTTTGCCCCAGGGGACGTAAGGGTGTCGCTGAGACCTAACCCAGCCTTTGTGCCTAAGGTGGTGGGTTCATGCTCCCCGATTACTCTCGCCGCGTTCACAGCTCCAGCTGCTGACCAGCGGGCTCATACATTGTGTCCGGTCCGGGCCATACGTTGTTATGTGGACAGGACTCAGTGCTTCCGACGGAGCGATCAGCTCTTTATTTCCTGGGCTAATCCCAGGAAAGGTCAGCCTGTTTCGAGGCAGCGCCTCTCACACTGGCTGGTGGAAGCTATAACTTTGGCCTACGCTAATGAGGGGTTGCGCCCGCCTGCGGGCCTGCGCGCTCACTCTACGCGGGGCATGGCTGCATCCTGGGCCTTGTTCAGGGGGGTGTCTATTCAGGACATTTGTGCGGCGGCGAGTTGGACTTCGCCTCTGACTTTTGTTCGATTCTACATGCTGGATGTGTCGGGCCCGTGCGTTGCCAGCGCGGTCCTTCAGGCCTAGCATCTGGACATCTGGACCCTCCCATCGGTTGGTGGCTGTTCGATAAAGCTGTCTGGCAATTCGGGAGTAACCACATCCCATAGCGAGACATCGAGCTCATATTATGATAAAGAACTTTAGGTTACTGTCGTAACCCCGGTTCTTTGAGTAATATGAGCGAGATGTCTCGCCAGACAACCCTTCTTGCTGGGCGGTGAGAAGGAATTTCGGGCTTTAGAATGGCGGGCGTGTCCTCCTGCTGCGGTATTTGTAGTGGGGGGGACTACATCACGCAGCGGAGGGACACGCTTCTCTGACCAATCAGGATTGGTTATTTGAGATAGGTACTTCTGTCAGGGCTGCGGAGGGTCACATCCCATAGCGAGACATCTCGCTCATATTACTCAAAGAACCGGGGTTACGATAGTAACCTAAAGTTTTCTAGTTACCAATTTGTCCTGTTACCAGTAAAATAATTACATTTAGCCTAACATAACTAATCTAAATTGCAGTAACACATTTTTAAAAATGGTGGTAAACCACAGCTAATAGCCAACTACCTGGCTGGCTAGGATCTGACAGCAGCTAGCAAATTTCCATACAAGTCATTATACACATTCTGAGTCAACATTATACAATATTTAGCAATTAGTGGCATCACAGGCTATATGCAATTGATTGCCTTCCCTCTACACTAATTACGAATCACAGAATGACTGAATGATGTAATGCAGGATCCATGTGACCCAGCTTTCCAGCTTTCCTAAGGGCAGCCTTTTAATTAGGTTTTCCCTTTTCTTTCTGGCACAATACAACACCCACTACACACGCCACCGACTACTAACTAAACACCAAATACTAAATACACACCTCATACCCTTATTCTTTTCTTGATTAAAACTCGGTTAACCACTGCTTACCATGTGGACTTATTTGTTATGGCCTGGACAAGCCACAAATGTTTCCATTATTATAAAAGTACAGTACTGTACATGGCAGTACTGTACAAGGCTAAAGTATTTCAGTGGAGTGTCTAAGTGGGGCTGGGTTTTAGTTGGACCTATTTTGGAATAAACATCATATCAACGTTACTTGATATTCTTGCCTAATAATATCACAAAGTATTAGTTTAGGATTGTATGAAAACAAGAAAGTTAATATATAATATTTTCTGTGTATTTATTGGTAATTCCATTGGGCCCAGATAATCACTAGAGAACTCTCCAAAGGTGAGAGGCCATTCAAAATCCACTGTAAATCTGTACAGATGCAAAGAGGTAACTGAAACAGATAAATACATGCACTGTTATCAGTAATATTTGTCAGTGTCTAGGATTTATTACAAAGAGACTGCTCACAAATATACAACTGGAAATTATTAGAATTTCAGATGAATCTTATGCAACAGCAAGCATCTGTTATTAGTAAATGGGCCATGTGCTATTTATAGAGTGCAGTCTGCAGAGATGAACAGAAAATTCATCATAACTGAAATAATCTGCATTTCCCAGCCTCAAAAAATAAACAAAAACAATACGATAAAATAAAAATAAAATGAATGTCAGACTTACACATATATTCAACATTAGGACAATGCCATTTTATTATTCACCCATGGGTATTGTCGCATTACTGGTGAATTACTCCCTAAACGTTGACATGCCCTACGTAAAATAATTGTACAGGACAGCATGAAATAAAATGAGATAGAAAACGTGAAACATGCCAATATCCGCAAATGTTTACATATGACCAAAGCGCATTCATCGAATTATAAAAGTGCCCTGACTAGTGCAGCACTGTACCCGATCTTGACTTCCAATGTGAAGCATGGCAGACACAGTGACCCACTTAATCAGAGATAAGCTGATGCTGCCAGGCATGGAATTTTATACCACAGCCAATGTTACCGTACCATTACATAAAGAGAGTGATAAACGGAAGCACAAGACAACTTTGCCAATGATCTTAAAAAAGTATGGTTCAATAATTAAAGAAAATCAACACATATATTACATTTTATATAGAAAAATGCCTACACGTCTTTAAGAGCGATACATACGTCATCCTGACTGTTATGCAGTGTTTTATCAGACAAGTAGCCTATCATCTGACACACATCTGGCTTCACAAGCACACTGTAAGAGATAAGCACACTGCATGAGTGTGAATCTAATGCTGCTTTTCACGTTAGCGTATATTACCACATGAAACTATTGTTGCAACAAAAGGTTATTACATCTGCTTTGTAAGGCTACACTGAGTTAATGTTCCTGAAACTAGCCCAAGGGTTTTGTAAACTAGAAAAATGATTGTCATGCCAACGGGTTATAATAACAATGCAAGATTGTTCCATTCGTCGCAGACAGCCTGCTGACCCGCTCATTTCCAGAGGCAGTGCTAGGTCTGTGTACACAGTAAGATTCTACACATTCCTCAATAATCTTTCTATCTGTCTCATGCAATGAGTGATATTATAGAGCTCCCTCATTGCAGAATTCCTTAAAGAACAGCGATCTGGCACATCATTTCAAAGACATGAACATCCACACATCACATACCCTCCCGGAGTTCTCTCCCTGCTCATATCTAACGTTCTCCTGAGAAAAAAGCTTCGCTGTTCAACCCAGACTGGAGGAGCCTTCTTCGTTTGAAGGAGAAAGCCTATTTTTAAGTACTGATAGCTTGTGCACAGCAAAAGTCTTTCTTTCCCTCCAAAAAAGAGAAGCGCACTGAAGGAGATCACATGATCAACAAAGCTAGGCATTACTTGACAGCCGTTACAAATGGGATTGCATGGGGAGTGGATCAAAGATATTCAGATTTACAGAAACACATTGATTTCACTCCACCATTAGATCCCCTTTTGGAAGTTTATGGAGTACAGTATATTACTACAAGTAAGATATTACTACACAAGTACATGTGCATAATTAAATAAGCATTTAAGCTCTCTTCAATTCATGTTTTTTTTCTATTTTTCTGTACCCTGCAGATTATGACTAATGTGAGATTAAAAGCACTTTTCACCTGTGAAATCACGCTGCATTGTGCAATAGTGGACCTGCTTGATTGAAAACAGGATTGTATCAAGAAAAAACAGCAGTGTTTGAATACACTCTGCTTCACAGCGTCTTGTGTAAGGCCATCAATGTTCTCTATTTTCCAGAACCATTCTCTGGTGATCTACTGTGGCCTCTGTTGGATCAATGATGAGGCCTGTAATGATGTACAGTGCATTTGTGTGGCATTAACGCAGATCAATTCTTTTCTCGTTTGGCAGAGGAACAACAGTACACTTCTCTTAGTTAACCCACATCATTTTCATAATGCTGCCGATTTGTGACAAAAATGTCCAAAAAGCTTCCTTTAAAAAAACACAATTGAAAAATCATTATGTTTTATCTATTCACAGTCAATGCATTTTAGTCTACTTGTTTGCATTGCATTTTGTGCAACGTTTTGTATATTTTTATTTTATCTCATTTTCAGAGAATTCCATTCTACTTCATTTCAACCACTTTTCATCACTGCAATAGTGATTCAGAAAAGCAAAGCAGTTTTATCTTTTGGTGAATTGCCAAACATTAATTCAGCATTTTTGGTAGTATCACTGATACTGGTCATTTTCAAGAATGCTGTTTTAAATTGAGTTTCTAAATAGACATACAGACATAGGGTAGGTAGTCATCTATTTAAAAACACACTGGCATCTGCATAAGAAGTACACCAGCTTGCTTGTATGGTAACCTTTGTTTCCACTGCACAAGCTACCAGGATAACTGTCATTTCTACATCACTGATATCAAATTGAACATGCCTTAATAGCTATAAATAAAGTACAGGTACATTTCCTTAACATTTTTATTTTACCTTTGTAACAACAACGAACAAAAATGTAGAACAGGTAAAGAAGGTCATTTAATTCAGGTATTTGGTTGTAGCAGGGAAGACATATGGCTTGCTAACTTGCTAAAGGTTAGGGTTAGACTTTAGCAGCTAACTTGCTAACTGAAGAAAACAGCTCATGAATACTGTATGTGCAGTACGGTACATTTCTGGGTCACAACCCTGAAGTCTTTACATTTCATTGGGGAATGAAGTAATTGAATGTTTTCTCTTTCACTATTGCAGGTTTGATCGAATATAAAACACAGCAATAACTGCAGCAGTGCACGATAACCCATTAGTCAGGAAAGCACAGGCACGGATGTCTTCAGTGCAACGTCTGTATCCAGGAAGTTGATGCGACCGTGACAGCACACTTTCCGAGCACATCACATTATGGTCGATGTGGCCTCAGCTGCCAATTCTATAGTTTCACCTGATGCTGCCAGATTAGGGAGGACTTGCTGGCAATTAGCCTACAAAGATATGGGATCTCTTCATCAGAGAAGCCATTATCTGCCTTAGCCTCTCCAAAAACCACTTAACCGCATACAATATAAAGTAGTCACACAGCACAATAACCTCTTGTCTAATTATGTGACTGTGCAAGATTTGATAACCGCGCACGGTTTTAATGATTTATGGATGCCTTATGCTCAATGATAAACTATACAACAGTTAACCATTCGATCACAAAGGAGTGGGAAACTCAAGAGCAGAGACTGACCAAAAGATATAAACAACTGAAAAGAGAAGGCAAAACTCTATGCAGATGAGCACACTGAAATTCAATAAGGAAGCACACCACAAAGCAGCTTCTGTTTCTGCTATCTCTGTTATATCATTTTTAGATGCATAATACAACATGCATATGGAAAAATACATAAATTCACTGTCCATACCAATATACGTCAGATGATTTTTCAAAAAATGTATGCTTAATCATTTGTGATTCACATCATTGTGAGTCATTTGTTCGGGAATAGCCGACCACCAACTCAATAAACCGCCAGTGAGTGTAAAGCAGCCATTTGCATGACTCAAAATCATACACACTGAACCTTAAATCATTTTCATTCTAATCTTTATTTACTTTGACAACAATAGTACAGCCCATAGTACAATAATCTAAGTACCAGGGAATGTGACATCACACACAAGGGAACCAGGGAATGTGACATCACACACAAGGGAACCAGGGAATGTGACATCACACACAAGGGAACCAGGGAATGTGACATCACACACAAGGGAACCAGGGAATGTGACATCACACACAAGGGAACCAGGGAATGTGACATCACACACAAGGGAACCAGGGAATGTGACATCGCACACAAGGGAACCAGGGAATGTGACATCACACACAAGGGAACCAGGGAATGTAACATCACACACAAGATTGCCCTTTCTACAGCCATAAAAAAATAACTCACCTCCTTTTATCTTACCAGGAACAAAACGCTGACCTTGCACAACAGCATAAATGTTTTCATCATAAAAAGATAGACAGATTAATGAAGCATTCTTAATGAGATGTATTAATAAGTGCTAAATGCCAGTGGCTAAGACAGGAACTCATATTTCCACAGCACAGGAAGGCCACTAGACCTCAGCAGACACACCACAAACATGCTGTCTAGTGGAGCTCTTATTTTTTTTAAAATTCAAATTGTAATGAATTCATGATGAGCACAGCAAAGTACATTACCTGCTGCCTATCTTGGCCAGGTCACTCTTGTAAAATAAATTTTCAATTTCAATGAGTCTTCCTGGTTAAATAAAAAAATAATAATAATTGTGGAGTCATCTTCTATAATGGATAAGTTATGGTTCCATTCCATATGAAATCCTGGGCACATGTTTGCGAAATGCAGGGCTACTGAAAGAAAATGGCTTGGATGTATATTCATTAAGCTGGTGAAGAAACAGGAAGGGAGGTTTCTGTGGAGATAATACACTGTCGTAAGAACCCTGCTTCCCTACGTGTGAATGGGCCCCACCCCTCAGCAGGACTACTTCAAACATACGCAGGACCTGACAAAGGTGTGGGGGAACTGCAACCGTGGTCAACCGCACCTGCTTGGGATCTGTTGATCAGAGACTGCCTGCCACTCGATGCGCAGGATGACCACAACTCCAATGTGACCGCGAGTCCGCAGCCGACATTTAATGTGGACTGTAGTTATGACTCCACCCTGACCGCGGGTCTGTGGTCACCATTTTTGCACAACGTAACTGTGACTCCAGCCGGACCGTTATGAGGTCACCATTCGATGTACAGCGTAGCCGCGACTTTGGTCACACTGCAATGACACAGCACTCAGCGCCCTGTCGGAAAACGCTGGGTACGTGCGTCTCAGCCTCACTCCGCCGTCGAGCTGCAGACACAGTGCCCCGCGCCAGGGCCTTGCCCCGCTGGCCGTCGCGTCGATAAGGCCGAGCGGAGCCGGCGGATTTTAATCGGAGGGTAATCACCCTTGAAGCAGACACATAATGGCGGTCACAAGAGGGCCGCTCAGTGAATTAACAAATGGGTGAGAGTGCTAATAGTTAGCACGGGGCGTGATGAATGGGGTACAGGGCGGTGCTGCGTTAGCACAGGGCTCACCTGCGTGGGGCTCAGGACTCAGCCGTCAGGCCCCTCCCTCTCCTCCAGCTGCCACAGACTCTCAGCGAGGACGATACCTACGAAAACAATCAGATACACCCTGGTGAGGCCCAGATGCTCTTCCCACCCCTCCCGCATCAACGATCGATAGAGGCGCGGGCGCATCGCACGCACCACGGCACAAGGGTTTAACCTCATTTTAACACCGTACCGCATCGGCGCCATTCAATTCCAGAAAAAACGTTGCCTGCTAATAAAATAATAACAGACTTTTTTTCCATAACAGATTTAATATGCTTTCAAAGGGGGCACACAGTAATACTGGCGTACCTTACTACACTGCTGTGTGGCTGATCTGCTGCCTGGTCAATGTGGCCAGTGTATGCTGCCGTAGAGGAGACAGGCTGGGCCCCAAGCCTGTTGTTTATGGTGATGGAGTGGAGGGTGGGCTAATAAGAGCCCTCCCTGCCCGGGCTCTCGTGAGGATGGGGGTAGAAGCTGCGCTCGTACAGTATACGCCCTGCCGCTCTTCAAGGTGACACACAAAGTCTGGGCCTGTCTGGCACTCCAGAGCCTAACCTGCATAGCAACAGCCGATCGCTATGCCCCAGCCAGAGCTCACACCTCTCTCTCTATCTCTCACACACCTCTCTGTCTCTCTCTCACTCTCTCTCTCTCTATCTCTCACACACCTCTCTGTCTCTCTCTCACTCTCTCTGAAGCAACCATGTGATAAAAAACAAAACACAGCCCCCTGCATTGCTTGTGTTTACATCCTGGACTGCTTGAAATGCGCTAGTCTGAAACGCGGTTGCATTGGCCATAAAATAAGGGATGTACTGTCTGGCCCTGCATAGTAATCACACTGCGAACTAATGCTGACAAAGGGCTACGCGTATTTAATAAAGCCACACCATTTCACAGGGAATAAAATATGACCTCCCTCTTATTATAATTAGCTGGAAACATTAGTCAGAGAAGATGTTGATTGGATGGATTGTGCCTAGTGGCATGGTGATAGATGACTGCATGCCAGGACTGTATAAATCAGACACAAAAACACAAAGAAAGTTTGGACATATTTCGTGGAACTGCATGTTCCAAGAAGATTAGATTGATGACGTTTTAACGACAGAAGATACCTGCTTGTAAATCATCCGGTGATGTGCGATCACTTTCGGCCTCCTTTGCAATATGAGTGTAAAACAGTTCATCTAGCGTGACTCATTATTATATTGTAAAACTCTAATGTAATTTTACTGAAATGTGCCTTGTGGAGAAAATTGGTGAATCATGTTATCCAAATCATCTTTACCAAAACAATCTGAATATTTGCCACACACACACACACACACACACACAGGCACGCACACACACACACTTATTTTTTGCTTACTTTTTGTTTCCAACTAAAACAGTTCCATGCTATATCTGAAATAACTTAATAATGATGTTTTCTCATTTTTATGTACATACTTCAATCTGAAAACTGCTAGCTTATCTACCATCTCATAACTATTTAGACATCACTGTGGAAAAACAAAACTATGATAATCCCTTGGTGGTGGTGGATGGAGGGCGGTGGATAGTCCTGGCTCTGGTGCTAATCCCTAATCAGCTAGAGAGGACAGATTAAGTCATGAACTCCAGGCATGGTGATCTGCTCAGGACATGACCAGGAGAGAGGCATGTAATTGAGCTTCTTTTCATGGCGACTTTACCACATATGCTACATATAACATCTGCCCACACAAGTTATTTAAAACCATCACGAGAAGCACCAGGAGTTATTTACAAAATGATCGCAATGCAAACACATTTACTTTTTTTTATATTTCTGGTTTGAGCTGAATTTGCCCAAAATGCAAGAAAATACTTAATACTTAATTGTGTCAAAGTTAAGGACAAATGTTGATTAAATCCACTCACATGAAAATACTTAATACTTAACTGTGTCAAAGTTAAGCACACATGTTTATTAAATCCAGGCATCTACCTCACACGAAAATACTTAATACTTAATTGTGTCAAAGTTAAGGACAAATGTTGATTAAATCCAGGCATCTACCTCACACGAAGAGTGGCAACATTTTGTTTTTATACCATACCAGATTCGTTTCATCAGCAATAATGAGCCATGAAAGTCTGCAATTATATTCATTAGCAATAACAACTCAATATGCCTGTGATGTTCCACAAACCTGTGAAATTCCTCACTATGTATGGGGTCTCAGTTCAAATAAGCAAGGCTTAAATACAATCATCTTGTTTCATGTACACAGATGTAGAGATGTTTCAAGTACACAGACAGAACACTCTTGGACACAGACTTTTGTGCTGTTATTCACTCTTGCAGAACTAGCCAACAATGAAGACAGTGTTATCATAACCTCAAACAAAAGGACCATCACTTCAGAATAGAGCAGCACTAACCACAGCGGTTAACAGCAGATAGTGAGGTCAAGCAACCCACATGGATCAAAAGTCATGTATCAATTTGTAACAATCTGACAATGACAGAGACAGCACTGAGAAAGATGTTAACTCTGTTGCCCTAATCTTCATTTAAAAAATCTAACCACCTTGCTACGGTAATTATAGCATGTCCGTGTCCAGTTTAAACACGGGGACTGTATTTGAGAAGAAAAGTACTCTATCCGCTGTGCCAGATAGATGACCGTTACGGAGGCAAAGGGAGACAACAGAAGGGTCTGTGTGGAAAGGTGGCTAATTCACTGGAGGGCAGTGCTGTTTTTAAAAGGTTTCCTGGCAAACACGCTGCTGCACCTTGTGTCCCTCGTCAGCCTGGCTCGCCCACCCAACCGGGGCCCTGGTGGTATTAATCATGGCCGCCCGTGAGTCAGTGCACACAGAGGAATACGCCCCCTCCTGATTGCTCTAGCGCTGCCGAACAATCCTTTGTTCCGGGGTTCTTTTTGGATGTTGCTAGCTTTGATGGGCATGGAGACTAGAAAGCGTGCACCATCTCAATTCCTGGGAGTGGTGCATGCTGGGATAGGAGGTGCAAGAATGTGCCAGGTCCTCGGGAGGGCAGGCCTGAAAGGGCACACACTGACCCCCGATTTTACCGTCTTCACTGTTCCTCGCAAAGCGAAAGGAAAATCACAAAAAATAACTGATCCTGTGACTGCCTCCGAGTGAGTATGCTCAGCGGCTTCCTGATCTCCCAAAGAGGGATGAAACCTCTACTGAGGTCAGCTGCGTCACACACAACCTCGCAGGTGGATTACCGACCACCTCCTGTGCTGCGTGTCCTCAGGCGAGGGTCCATATGCTCAAACATCTGCAGCAGTAGGCACATGCAAATATATAATCAGGCTACAGTTTCTAAAACTAGCGGCGGCCATCTTGGCATAGACCAAAACAAAACAAATTGGTCTTTGCAACACAAGTACATATTAGGGGAACTGTGAAACATGTACACTGACACTTCATAATGTGTTGTTGTTGAGCAGAGGTACTACAAGCAGATTACAGCATGATGGCTGGTGACAGTGACCCCCGATACCAGATACTGGTATTAAACGGTTGTGGTTCTAATCTCAATCCAAGACAATTGCTGGGATTATGGCTGATTTCACTGAAACCCACATACGTGCCGTTACATGCATCTATAAATCGAGCATCGGAGGCTCCCCTGCATTATGACTTATCACAGCTCTCTCAACTGAATGAAATCAATATAAACACAACACCAATAATGGGACCAGCTGTAATGCAACCGAAACAGAGAACAACAACTCAATAAATTTGATCACAGCACCAGCTAGTGAATGACAATGAAGTGCATAAAAACGGCATTGACAAAAACAGAAGGGGCGAACATGTGCCGTCTTTTTACAGTTCGGTTTCATCACCATTATTGCTTATTTGTGAGAAATGCCCAGAGTGCTCAGTTATGTTCATACACAGGCGGTGAGAGGCAGGCAGTCTTAAATAAAAAAATGAAATGTGTTTCCTTCTAACAGTCTAATAAAAGGTCGATGATAGATTGTATGCAACTAGGCAGGCTTCTTTGCTTGAATAAAGTTATTACCATTGTTAATGCAAAAGATGTACACATGCATTTTCTACAATATTCTATCACCATTATTCTGTCATAGCCGTGACAGGACAGTTCACTGTCAATTGGAAAGAAAAACTATTTGTGAAAAAGTTACAAATTAATGTTAAAAATCACTGAGTAAAATAATATCTCAGAGCTGAACCATTTATCTGTATCACTTGTTATCAATAGGGAGCACGCAAGACTGGAAAGATAAGCTCTTCACAATGAGAACACATCAAACATTAACACAAACCACGAGGGACACACTGGCCTTGTTTCGGGGTTAGCACTAGCATGTGGCTGAAGTCAGCGACGTCACAAACCGCATGCGAAGAGCACAGGCTTATCTCGCTCATAAGTTGTGAGGACAAAAGGATATTAACCATCTCAGTGCTCTACAGTACAGTGTGCTGTTGTGTGTATTTGAAGTATAGTGGGCCCTTGTAAAATATCACTGGCTAACAGCTCCAAGACTTGCCTTTTTATGGAGTGTACTACAGTATGGATGTAGTTCACTTTAGCCATGACAAAACACTATAAATTAATTTTCCGTAAGTAGACAATATCTAGTGTACATCTAATGAGCCCTTTTGATGCCATTTTGTTCTATAGTTTGGCAGCAAAGCGCAAGGATAAAAGATTAGCATGGTGTAGGGTCATTTTTCATGAAAACTTCATCACAATGAACAATCTTTGCATGGGAACCAATGAACAGCTGTGTAGAGTGAGAGAGATCAGACAGCCTTTTAAGACAGAAGATGCATTCCCCTAGTTTTCAATGTGGAAAAACTTGTCAGCAAAATATTTTTTTATCAACCAATATTCCTCTGCTTGACTGGTGGTGCTTTCGGTAGCTTACAGATTTAAGAAAATAACGCGGGGGTAATGCCTTAACCGACAAAGCTTTCTGAATAAACTACTTTGACGAAGCTCTGACATTCCACCGTGAGCGCGACACCCCCCTGCTCTCACCGTGACTGGGTGTTAATGAAAAAGAGACAGAGAGTCAGACGGAGCAGTATTTTGTAAGTCGTGCAGAATTAGTAGCAGGGAGATGAATGTGCTGAGCACTGCAGCTCAGCCCACTGCTTCCACATCTGAAGTAATCATCAGCATTCTGCTGTGTTCTTCCTTCACAGGGTGAGTCTGTTTACTTTTAATGAAAGCTGTCCTGGAAATACTAGTTTGACATCATGGAATATACTACGTGATAAATCTACCTCAGATGACCCGTAGAAAAGAGAACTGATGTTTTATCTACATGAGTTGTGGAATGTTCTAGTTTTTTCACAACAAAATCAAAGATAGATTTAATCTGAAATATGTGCAGGCCTACTTGATATATAAATAGCTAGGGCTGGGAGGTATACTGTTTTTTTCTGTATACGGTATGAATTGACACAATGATATGCAATTTTGCAATACTGTCGTTCAACAGTATTTTATTGAATCCAGTGAATATTAAAAATATAATTTGCGATGTAAAAGTTATTGTGCTTTGTCACTCACACCATTTCACTAAAAAAACGTTGACATGGTCTATCGTCCAGCCCTACCTGGAAGTATATTTTAAAATTGAATTCCAAACCTAGAAGCTTGGACTTCTCTATTTTGCTTGAATATTTTGTATAGTAACATTTGCAGGTTGCCCATTAGGGTTTTTTATGTTTACTATCCAACTTTTGAATTTATTCAATATTGTACACTGGTTCTTCGTGATTCTAATAGAAATAGTGAAATGTATTACTACTTTGATTTATCCTTATTTTTCTACAATTACAGTATATTTAGTTTGTATGTAATTTGGCCATATCGCCCAGCACTACCTGAGCTCATCGCAAAAGGACAGAACTGACACAAACTGAGGAAGTGAGTTTGGGCCACACCAACTGTAAATATGGCACAGGGCCAAAATATCATCCAACGGAGCAATGACAAACAGTCCTAAAAGAGGTTATGTCGAACAGACAACATAAAAATCCCCCTACAAGGAAACACAACAAAAGGAGAAAAAAAAGGTCCATTCCTATGCTAACCTGTCTTTACAAAGAAGCAGTAGGATTTCATGATGTACTGGACCTACCAGCATATCACACAGAGATGGCAGTACCACATAGGCCTACTACCCTACACACGGCAGTTTTGCTTTATTTACCATTAGGGCAATATCCATGCAAATGTTACCCAACCAAGGCCAATGCAATGATAATCCTTTATGACAGTTGGTCTTGCACATAAAACACACACACACATGCACACAGGCTCACACACATGCGCGCACGCACACACACACACACACACACACACACACACACACACACACACACACACACACACACAGAATATAGACGTACATAACCAAACCTAATTGTTTCAAATGGGTTTCTGTATGCTGAGCTGGTTTTCAGTAAAGCTCTGCAGTCATAAATAACAAGCTCCTTCTCTTGCTCTTTCTCTTTTTCCTCTCTCTCTCTCTCTCTCTCTCTCTCACACACACACACACACACACACAATCAGATCACACAGCCATTATGACCAGCATTCATTGTGTGCAGGGCCGTGTTTCACGGAAGGCGATAAAAGGCTGACGCGATTACCGCGATGCTGCCTCTCCCTTTCGCTGCCACGGCCCCTAGACGGGCTGACCTTTAAGCGCCGAGGAAAACAAAGCAGACCCCATCGCCACCCGCTGCCTGCGCTTTTACAGTTTCACTGACTCACCACTCACCTCACCCCGACCCAAAACACCAGCCCGCCCCTTCTCCTCACGCGTAAAGGTACCTGGAGCGGCCGTGCCCTGGTCTGCGATGCAGCGCTGGAGACTGCCGTGGACGGCTACAGGCTCTCAGGTACTGACGTCAGCTCCATGTGGAAGAGAGGAAGACAGACACCTGCAGTGTCCTGCGCATGCTCGCTGGGGCTCGGGTGCTGCCATTGGCCCATTTACTAGCGGCTAATCTAATAGCAGCCATTGGCCAGCCCAGGGCTGAGGTGGGGGCTGGGGGGGTGAGGGGGGCAGGGGTAATGGCAGTGCAGGGTATCAGCAAAATTAAATTTTAATAATGAAATCCTTCGGAGACAACATGATCCAGGCATTCGTTTAATAACCCTGCCTCGCTATTGAAAGGAGAGGAGCAGAGAATCCAATCCTCCCGTCTTTTGTTACGGCTGCTGCAGAAGACTAGTTTTTTTTCGATTTATTGTTTATATTTGAGATACAGAGTTAAAGCCGCAGTGCCCTTATTCCTCTCTTTCTCTCTCTCTCTTTCTCTCTCTCTCTCTCTCTTTCCTTCTCTCCTTCTCTGCCTCTCTCAACAACAGCACTGCATAACACCCTGTGGTATGCAATGCGAATGACCTACTCTGTGTCTGTGTCTGCTTTGATCTCAGGGCAGCGGCCTGGTCCCCACGTCCCTGCTCTGGGCATCACAGTCGCTACCGGCCCAGAGAGCAGGCCTGGCGAAATGAGCCAAGGCCGACCGGCGGAGAAGAGAGCGCTCGCTAACAACAGGAACTCTGCGGTGCCGAGAATTTCACGTCTGGATTTGTGCGACGTTCTGCGGCGAGTGTGCCGAGACGTGGCACAATTGAAAACGCTGGCGTCACACTCCCGTCTTTCATCTGCAATAAATGCGCAATGTCCGCGCTGCGCCATGCCGGCAGACTTCGCGGGACACCGCGGGGGAACCTTCTCCACAGATGGGACAGTCAGCAGAAAACACAAACGGCAAAAAACGCAGGCGGACACTTGCTACACTTCAAAAGATCTAATCCTATAATCTCTCGGCCGTTTATAAACACTATGGAATCAGACAGCCATGGCTATTAAAACAAAGCACACACATCCAGAGCAAATACAAATACGTTTGTGGCTTCTGCCGTCTCATGCCTTCACTAGCAGAGTGTGGGAGTTCAGATCCTGTTCATTCCTGGGTCTGTACTCTAGAGCCAGGTCAGGGATTGGCCGAGAGGCAGAGCTTATGTCAGTGCCAGCTGCACACATTCACACTCTCCTCTGACCTGTGGCCTGACACACTGGCTAGCTAACAATGGGAGCGTTAAACTCCAGATGTCCGACAGCCATGCTGCCGCTGCACAGAGGGAGCACAACAGATGGCTCTCTGGAACGGCTCAAACTCTCAGCACAGTTAACTGTCCCTATCCCCACATACCCCTTCTCTTTCTCATACTCAAATCAAAACTCAAGTGCATGGCAACAAGGAGTCCTCACCAAACAGCACCACTTACAAATGTGGCTGATAGTACATATTGTCAGTTTTCAGCAAGCCCTTTTTTTTTAACAAGAGGCCTGAGCCCATTCTGTTTCCACAGTCATCTTTTCTCCAGAATTTTGGAGTGGCCAATCATATTCATCAGTGCTTACTGCTGCCATCTCTGCTACCGATTTGGGAGAACGCAGACAAACACGCGCTCTTCTCAGAAGTAAGCCGCCGGTTCTTATCGCACCGCCGTTCGCATGTCGGGCTCAGACAGGCATGAGTTGGTTGCAGCTCGATAGGCAGACTTACCGGTGCCCGATGGGGCTGGCGTGGAATCACGATGGATAAAAAATTGTTTGCATGGACAGTGGGCGGTTTTGCAGCCGCTCCAATATGGGTCATTAGCAGAACATTTCAAATTTGCTCCAGGAACAAGGCCGGATCCCCAGGTTAAATTATTCTTGGGGTCCCAAGTGAAACACACATGAATTTGTGATGGCCTGAAAATAAAGTCCAGCTATGTCCTTATTGGTCAGTTTCAGCTCCGCCCTTTAAATCCTGCCGGACACAGACTAAATGTGTGCTGCCTGCAGAGTCATTCTACTGCCCTTCAGACTAGAGCTCTAAAAATCAGCGCAGTGGATCCGTTACTGAGGATCCCACTCAACGTTCATACATTACCATCTCACTTAGGGCGAGCAGTGAACTATTCATATGTACAAATAAAAATGTGTGTATATACAAACTCTCTACAAACCCCAAAGACGACATAAAAATCATGCTGAAGATTCAGCTATACACCATGCTTGTATCGTGTACATCAATTGTTTAGAATGTTTATAAGGATGTGTGAAAACATTTAAAAAACTTCTCAACTTTCAAAAGAGTTGAATTGATTTCACATAAGACTGATGCAGAATGACAATGAAAATCAAGCCCAAAAAATAATCCCAATCATTCCAATACCTCTCTCCCACAGGCACGTCTTTCTATAGCCTTTATGTGGAGGACGCTCAATCCTGAAAGCATAGCGAGCCTCCACATGCCACTGTAACAGACAACGCAACGTAGACCTAGCAATGAATTATAGATGCCCATATATCAGTGATGTAATATATTAGTGAGCCATGACCTACACTATCACACATTGTGAAAAGAAATGAGTAGTGAAATCATATTTTGTGAAGTCACATTTTGGAAGATATGTTATCTTCTACATTTGCAATAAACCAAACTTGAACACAGCCAAGAAGGCAGCCTTGAGATTTGTACAGCGTGGGCTGAGGTTGACATCAAAAGCACAGATTTACACTCAAATATCACTGAAAACTCCTATGTGTCCAAATACAAATCTGATTTGTTTCCAAACAGTAAATCACCTTGGAGTTTATCTGAAATCTCTATTCACATAAACTGTGGAGATTAAAATTAATCCGCCGTTAATTTTTCAAACAAATGTATAGCCCTTCACTACTGAGTGCTACCAAATAATTTTATCACAATGTCTTAAAAAAAGAGCGTGACAACTGGCCCTGCCGTCCAGACAAAACCTCACCACATCAGTCGCAACATCATTCCGCTTCTGCGTGTGCCTCTTACTGTAGACTGACCCTCACTGTGACCTCCGTTCTGTTAATATCTAGGTTAAACTACTTGAGTGTGTCCTTGTTTAACTGGGGGGAAAAGGTCTGGCAAACCGTCAACAGAGTCTGCGAAACTACTGCAGCTTTGTAAGCGAGCGTTGAGAAAGAGAGCGGTCTGACAGAGGATGACATACGCGCAGAAAGCACTAATTTTCCTGCTGGAAAAAGAGCCAAAGTCAACAGCAGCAGATGCCGTTGAACAGAGAACCTGAACAAAGCAGTTTAAGCTCAGTTAAAAGACGATAGTTGGGTTTCACCCCATAGCGCTGAAATGTTTCTTACAGATCTTCACTTTGCGATCTTCAGAAGGCCCTACGCTGACCACACCTTTACAGAGCTGCCGTAAAACAAAACCCGGGATGACTGCACACATTGTTTGAGGCCCTCATTAAACAGCATGCCTTGTGAACTGGATCTCACAGACAGTACTCCACAGAGCAGCAGGTGATAACCCCGTCTGCCAGCGTCCATTACTGTAAGACTTTTGTTGCCTAATCGCTCACTGACATCACAGGAACTCACGAGTCTTGTTTTCCACACAAAGCATTTTTTGCGGTATAAGGGCACTGGCATGTTCAAGCGTATCAGAGCTTGCAAGAGGAACTTAGCAGTTCCGCTGGGCGCAGATGGAACAGAACGTATGCATTTCTGTACTTAATGTGCTTGTAGAATAAAAGGAGATAAGGGTTGGCAAATAATCCCGTCATTGTACTGTAGTTTCCCTTTCTCTACAGATTAAAGGTGTGGTATCCTTGTAGTTTCGCAAAAATGATCAGGGAAAGCCAAAGTATAAGAAACTATTTTGACAATTGACCGTATTGACAATTGACTTGTACTTTATCTGTCCTTGACTGAGATATCACAATGAAAGGCTAAATATCAATTATGCTTGCTATAAGTATGTTATTTTTACATTCATAAAGAAAACAAAATACACATTACTGATGCTGCATTGCACTTGTAATAAACAAGAGTGGCAGAAATTAACTTTTTGTGAATTTACAGGAATTGAGCAAATACAGTGGATTTTGTCATTCATTCAACATGTTTGAATGCATGAACTTCAATCAAAAACAAGACTAAGTCCAAGCAGTGCAATCCCATACAAAAGTGGAATATATTATAAATATGTTTATTCTTAAAAATATTTAATGATGAACATATTTCACAGCGGAGTAATATATTGCAATATCTGAGAGGCAATAATTTGTATATTTTCCCATATATTGTATACATATATAGCATATGTTATTCCAATACACTGTCAGAATATTCCATTTCCAAGCATGTCAAACAACGCTTTTCCTCAATCTCTTACACCTTATTAAAAGATTATACTCCACTATAACATTGTCAACACTGGGATACTGTACAGGGAACGTCAGGTGGGCTAGCAGGCATCTCATAATACACTTAATTTGATGAGACGCTCTGTTTGATACGAGAGTATTAGGCGGTATGAGCAATGAGATCTAAATCAACCTTAGGGCTGTTCCGGCCATGAAAGTAAATACACAGGTGACTAATTACCATCCTGGAACAACAGTAGAATACATGAAACAGTTCAGTGCCTACCTACCTTTCATATAAACTAATGCCAGAACTTGTATCTAATACCGTGTACGTTTTAACATAGGTTTGACGTACCCATTCTAGTACTTTAAACAACCTGTCAAGAGCGGAAGAGATTTTAGCAGTGTTTGCACCAAATTATGCCACCGACCAGAAGGATGAACATAGCAGCTAAGTGGCCTATGAAGACTTGGCCCAGGTTGACTGAGTTCACCCCGGCCTCAACCCACATATGGCTTCCTCTGCGGTCACCATGGTACATTTCCATCACAGGCCCCGTACTCGGTCTGTGGTGTACAGTACGGGCTCAGCTCTCCTGCAGTGTACGGGCACCGAAACCAGCAATTAAAATTCACTTTGTTCCTTTGCCAGGAGGTTGCTATGAGGTTGCCTGACGCACAGGCTCAGAGCATGAACACTTCAAAAACTATTTTTGTTAAGAGAATCTACTGTAACACTACTGGCCCTTCTCAGTGCAGTGGAGTTGGGTCATCAATGAATCCTTCAGTAAGACCGATCTCGGACGGCTCAGTGGTTCATTAATCATGATTTATCCCACTGCCCACTTTGATTGCGTTCTGTGGTGTAATGAGGGAAGCACATACAATGGCACCTTTTCTGGCAGAACCTCTAAGCTGTGATGTCCCTCTTCTAAAAAGTCTTATCTGATGTTAAGAAAAGAAAAAGGCTCGCAGAGATCAAAACATGATAACGTGCTCTGTGATCTAGAGTGCTGGCACGATTGCCATAAAGAAAACTTGTGTAAGCCACTCTCAAATTTAAATCCCAGCAAACCAGTGCCATCACTGCCTGTTTTTTTTTTTAAATTATTTTGGAAGGCGTCGTCATATTTAGTTTTTCTGCATGCTTACAAAATGTTCCTCTTCCACAGATAAACCTTGCCTGCTTGTAAAATGCATGTATCTTGTGTTTCAGCAACAGGAAAGAATGCTTCATCATTGGTGGCCATGCCAGACAGCATTAATAACTGGAATAATTTTAATCTTGTTTACAATTGCAGTAAGATTACATAATTTGAGGTCCAAACTTGCACACAAAACTACATTTCCTTGGTGCCTAGAATATTTCAAGCCCAGATTTGCCTGCAAACTAAATTCAGCAGTAGTCTCTATATTACTCTGAATACCCATCTTATTGTTATTTACCAATAGTTTTTGAGACTTCTTCTCATGGCATTAAGACATTTCCATTACTATAATCATACGTTTTCATTAAAACGATCACATTGAATAAAGTTTTCTATCATCAAAATATAAATTTTTTAATTTATAATTATTATGGTCCAGTTTTAATTTCCCATTAAACGTGCAGCTAAATAGCTTAAACACGCTAGGTTATAACTGAAAAATAATGACAACAGGATCTTGAAGTTTTATGAAGTTTTAGCAATATAAAACTAGGGAAGATAATAACAATGTCAATGATACCATTCACAGCAATAAAATGACTCGGTACATCAACTGTTCACTCAAACGAAAGAAAACTTAAGGCACGCCTCCATCATTAATTCACAACAATGACATAGCTTAGGCCTACTTAAACTACACTGAACTGCCCACTGAACTGCCCACTGAACTGCCCACTGAACTGCCCACTGAACTGCCCACCTTTGGAGGGGTAAAAAGTATCAGACTTTGGAGAGTAGTATAGAGCAGTTACCGCTTGCATACCTTGCAGGCGACTTTCTTCCTTGGTTATTATTTTGTCTCTAATGGCATAGAACCTGTAATATTTCCAAATGACACTGCGGTGTAGTTACAATTTGTCTCCATTTCGAATGCATAGCCTACAGGCTACATGGATAGCACTCACTTCGCACATGAACTTTATTTAGGCTACCTAACAGTACACCCTCCAGACAAAGCAATAACATGGCATGTTGTTTATCGGTCTCTTTGATATTCAGCATTACCTAGAGCGCAACACGGATGAGTGCAGGGCACAACCGGGCTTATTTGGACTAGGAAATATAAATGACAAATCTTAACCCTTTATTACATTTTCCAAATTTTTCATTTTTCCGAGATTCGATTATCAAACGAAAAGGTAACGGCCCTAGTATGGAATGACAGTTAGGGAGCAAACTTCTTAACGGGAAGATGCTGGCTTGAATCTTTGAGGGGCCCCGCAGTCACACCCTTGATTAAGACTATTAACCAAAATTAGGCCAAGTTCACATCCAGTTGATCTCCAAATTTTTAAAAAAAACAAAACAATAAAAATATCAAAAGTGGTCTAACTCAAGTTCTTCAGAAGCAGTCCATCTAGTAAGCCAAATCATGTGATAATAACATGATTCCTGCAGAAACGTCTCTAACGGCGCCATCTATGACCACTCAACATCATCATCCTTTTAATCAATTCTTCTGTGGATTCACTTACTGTCACAGCCACGGAGATTGTAATTCTGTCTAATGTTGAAATTATCTTATGATTCAATTAGTGGAAGCCATCTGCAAGTCTAAAGTTAACACTCAAAATCACAAAGGACCAGTGACACGGAGCACAGTGCGTCTTAAGCAGTCCATACAAAGAACTCTTTCTGTCCGTGTGCTATTTTCAGATATTCCACACATTACATAACCAGGCAGGTGCGGCTTTCATGTAAGTAGATTTCTGGCCAATTCAACATTATTTCTCAAAACACACATTATGTTATTTCTCAAAACACACAGCACCATGAAAATATGTCTTTGATTCAAAATGCAATATTGAATACACAAATAACGTATCATTGTTCCCTTGAGAATCTATGGAATAATCAAATTAGCTAATGAGAGAAATTAGCCTATTGCTTAGAGTGTTATTACAAACATCAGCGGGAATGCAACATCTAGACGGGTAATACTACAGTAATTAGACATCACACTGCAAGTAAACAAAAATAAATTAATATTTAATTTGTATAAGTAAACGTAGTTGTGGTTGGGGAGAGTAGATTTAATTCTCCAATGACATCATTCAAGGTCACTGGAAATGCTCTCACGTGACATTCACATTGGTCTTGTATGCTTGATAAGTGTTTTTCTTTAACAGAAGCACAACAATCACCCTACAAATTGTTTTCCCTTGAAAAGTTCAACATAACCAATTATAAAATAATCACTCATGTGCATTCCATAGGCCAGTTCTGCATGAAACATAAATGTACTTGGTTCAAAATGTAGACTGATAATGATAATATATGTTTTATTTGATTTGATTCACTTGAATGTATCTGGTATGTAACAGTCCGAAAAGCCTTTCAGGTAACATTAATTAAAGGCATCTCAATTTCGACATCTGTAATATGAGCCTAATACCTGATAAATGCTTTAATTCCAACACTGTATCCAGAGGAGAAAATGTACCATGAATACTATACTAAGTATGCAAATTGTTCAATGTTTTTTTCTGTTCTTGAGAAAGAAGTAACAGTTTTTTCTTTTTACTTACATTGACATTCTAATTGAAAACAGCCTTGAGAAAATACATCCCGACTTACAAAAACCTAAAAATGCAAAAGAGCAGCTCCCAGCAACTCTACAAAATATTTTTTTAAATACAGGCAATACTGGCCAGTGTACAATATGCTTCTGCACATCATAAAAAGAATAGATGATTGAAGATGCTTCAGCTGGCAGCTATTGGCACTTTCAGCTGTTGCCAGCAATGGCTTTCAGTTAAATTTTCTGTTTCAAAACAGAGAGATGACATTATTGGCATGTAGAGGAAAGCCTCTTGTCATACCCTATGGTTTGATGTTATTTTTACTGTGTGAGATACTTCATCTAGTGACTCCAGTGTAAAATAAGTGGGGGGGGGGGGGGGGAATGATGAGTCATGCTGAGGTCTAGAGAGGAAGACAGTTCTGAACAGTGACCCATTATCTCCAGCCACAGGCTGCACATGCACGACCATTAGGGGAACATATACACAACTTTGCTTATCTTTCACCTAACGAATGAAACCTCGCCAAGGACAAAAGAAGGTTTACCTGAGACGTTACTTTTTCCCCCTTAGTGCACTGACAACAGCAGCCTGTCGACCACCCGATAAACATAATCACCAGCCCTCAAACTTCAGCCAAAGTTTATTTTATCATACTGCAGTGGCTGTCACTATTCTAAGAATGGACTGTAAGCACCTTCAGCAGAATGATGGTTGTAAGCTGGGTTATTAGTTATAGGGCACTTTTAATTGGCTACTTACCACACGTTACCTTTTAATTGGCTACTTGCCAGTTTTGCAACACCTTTACAAAAACAACAATAGCAACACCAGGAAAATAAACAAACAACAAAAGACCTAATGGTGCCGACACTGCGGTAGCCCAGCTGAGATTAAGGATTTATAGCTTAGGCCCACAAATGACTTGCATAACCAGACCAAATCCCCCAAGGGAGACCACATTAAACAAACAGGGCGATGCAGATGTGAAACCCCTAAATTGTGCTCTTTAATCCAAGGAAATGCATCTAGTTTGTCCGTTTTCATCCTGAGCACTTTATGAAAAAACACAGCACAGGGACAATAATGAAATGTGCGCTTAAAATATCCAGAATTAAAATTTGGGGGCGTTTTAAATTCACAAACCAGGTTATTGTGTACACTCATACTCATGTTCATTCCACCCCTTAAATCCATGTGGCTTAACCCAGATATTAAAACTACCTGCAAAGCCGATTCAGATAATAGATAACAAAAACAACAGAACACAAACACCCCCGCCACCCGTTCCCAACCCCTAACTCCCCCACTCCATGCTCCTCTGTGGGTTCGGCCACAGTCAGAGAGAAAAGCCATTCACAATTCGGGAGAACAGGATCTAGCCATGCCATGTCACATAGCCATGCCATGTCAGGGGGCTAGGATCTAGCCATGCCATGTCATATAGCCATGCCATGTCAGGGGGCTAGGATCTAGCCATGCCATGTCATATAGCCATGCCATGTCAGGGGGCTAGGATCTAGCCATGCCATGTCATATAGCCATGCCATGTCAGGGGGCTAGGATGTAGCCATGCCATGTCACATAGCCATGCCATGTCAGGGGGCTAGGATCTAGCCATGCCATGTCATATAGCCATGCCATGTCAGGGGGCTAGGATCTAGCCATGCCATGTCACATAGCCATGCCATGTCAGGGGGCTAGGATCTAGCCATGCCATGTCACATAGCCATGCCATGTCAGGGGGCTAGGATCTAGCCATGCCATGTCATATAGCCATGCCATGTCAGGGGGCTAGGATCTAGCCATGCCATGTCATATAGCCATGCCATGTCAGGGGGCTAGGATCTAGCCATGCCATGTCATATAGCCATGCCATGTCAGGGGGCTAGGATCTAGCCATGCCATGTCATATAGCCATGCCATGTCAGGGGGCTAGGATGTAGCCATGCCATGTCACATAGCCATGCCATGTCAGGGGGCTAGGATCTAGCCATGCCATGTCATATAGCCATGCCATGTCAGGGGGCTAGGATCTAGCCATGCCATGTCACATAGCCATGCCATGTCAGGGGGCTAGGATCTAGCCATGCCATGTCACATAGCCATGCCATGTCAGGGGGCTAGGATCTAGCCATGCCATGTCATATAGCCATGCCATGTCAGGGGGCTAGGATCTAGCCATGCCATGTCATATAGCCATGCCATGTCAGGGGGCTAGGATCTAGCCATGCCATGTCATATAGCCATGCCATGTCAGGGGGCTAGGATCTCGCCATGCCATGTCATATAGCCATGCCATGTCAGGGGGCTAGGATCTAGCCATGCCATGTCATATAGCCATGCCATGTCAGGGGGCTAGGATCTAGCCATGCCATGTCATATAGCCATGCCATGTCAGGGGGCTAGGATCTAGCCATGCCATGTCATATAGCCATGCCATGTCAGGGGGCTAGGATCTAGCCATGCCATGTCATATAGCCATGCCATGTCAGGGGGCTAGGATCTAGCCATGCCATGTCATATAGCCATGCCATGTCAGGGGGCTAGGATCTAGCCATGCCATGTCATATAGCCATGCCATGTCAGGGGGCTAGGATCTAGCCATGCCATGTCATATAGCCATGCCATGTCAGGGGGCTTCATTTCACCAGCTGCTCTCCAGGACATCCACAGAACAGGGGTCGGTCAAAACTGAACTACGCTCCTCTGCCCACATCCCCTTAATAATCCATAAACAACATAGCCCCTCATGCAGTGGGCTAGAGAAAAGCTTCATTCGGTTAAATTTATGACCAGGACTGCTCATAAATGACACTAATGTGCAACTGCATCTCATTAAAAAGGCTCACTTATGAACACTGAGATGGTGTAAACTGTAGACAGCAGCATTGCCTTGGGTCTGCACATGGAGCCCCATGTTGAGCGCGAGTCTTGAGGTGACTCCAGTCCACTCTGTGATGAACCACAGGCCCATCCAGATCAAGAAAAGGAATATGCTCATTCACTCCTCCTCAAACCTCCCCCACCAACCCCAACTCTCTTACCCCTGGGCTGTCGGGACAGGCTGTCGCCCCGCCGCTACCCTGACTGCAATAAGCAGCTTTAGTATAATTCAATTATTAATAAAATGAAGGGGGCATATCCTCTGGTTTCACTGGGATTTCTAAACCATAAGCTGTAAATCTGACTCATGTGATGTCTGTCTAAAGGTCGGTCCAGCTGGATCGATGGCTGAGCGGGCAGGCCTCACATTGCGCAATGCGCCGCGCATTCGTTTCCCTTCCTCGGCGATGGGAGTTTTCCGTGTGTCTAAAGACCGCGCATCGGAAAAAGGTAATGGCGCCGCCGTTTTAAGTTCATTCCTGGCTCGGCTCGGGAGACTGCTGAGCAATGTAGAAACCGACGGCGCGGCCACGGCTCTCCATGACACACCTTTTCCACTGCAGTTTCCCCATGCAGCGTTTGTTTACGAGCTGCGAGGTGAATGAACACAGATCCCCCAAGGGGGGAGCCCAGAGCCGTTTCATGTTGTGTCATATGTACTCCGCACCGTCCAACACGAGTGCGTCTGCCAAGGGACATACGGCTTGTCTCTAGATTTTGCCTGTGGAAAACGACGAAAACTTTAATTAGCTACTACAGCTGGAAAAGATTTTCCCATTCGCCAGGATTCCATGCAATAAAACAGCTCGGATCGCCACAGCCTCCACCTAAGACTTAATATGCACTCAGCTAAACAAAACAAAAGGGTCTTTTTGCTTCACTGATCTTAATGCTGTGGGAGAATCAATGATCTTCCATCTGCGATGTTAGGACACTTTGCACTGTAAAACATGCAAAACTTTTTCTTCTTTTTTTTTGCTATTAGAAAATGTACAAAAAGCCACTAAATGAGTCAAAATGAGTTGGGGAAGGTTAATGGTCATGTACTGTGACAACGAGAGCACAATTTGACATCCGATAAGGAACAGAGGAAAACCTGAAGGAAAACGTGTATGCCAAAAACCCCTATCACTGTCGTTTCTTGACTGAGTGGAAGTGCAGATGGTGTGCTGGTGGTTAAGGACTATGATACCCTATCAAGCCAAACTGTCATAGTACTGATGCCGTGCAATGGTTTCTGCCATTATCAGCAGATGAATGGTTCACTTAGAATGAGATGATCTATGGGCTGGCTTTAATTACTATCACGCTTTCCCCCATGTGTTTCGCTCGCTCATATCGTAAGAATGCAAAAAATGTGGGGATTTTCTTCATGTCTGATTCCAGCAACTAGCTTGCCCTTGTTTTATCAGATCACATGATTCACTCATTGGAATTACAAGCTAATACCGTAGGAAGCTAGATGGTAGACAGACTCCATTGTAGAACTAGATGTTTGCAATGCAACATATCTCTGGGAACAGGCTCCAGTTTTGAGACCAATTCAATTTGATTGGGCCATTTTCTACAGGTAGAACTACAAAGTTCTGGCTCTGCTGCTTTTCTGATTCATTTTCTGTTGAGTTGTCACTGGATCAGTAACAAAACTGGTACTAGCTAACTGGAATGAGGACCAATACAAGGGTTTTCAGGCTAACAGCTTTTTTAGGCCAACTATGACCACATACTGGTGGGTAAAAACACTTGCTGCTACCAGGTGTTAGCATAATTGCACCTTTATGCTTCAAATGCCTCCTGCTTCTTGCTGTGTAGATAGCAGATGGTCAAACGTACACCTACGTAGGTCTAATCTGACATATAACTTTTTTCTAATCGCACACTTCCCACTACACACACCAGAATAATTTCAGAAAAGCCACTGTTTTGGTTTGACATTTCAATTACACTAAAAAGATAAGTGAAGTCTTAAGTGAAAATCCTGTCCTGCCTTTACCTCCTCACGCCATAAAGATTAAGTGTCACACAGTTTTGCACAGTCAGAAAGAACCAATAAATCTAAAGTTACCAAGACACTTAATTCAGACTGCAAGTTCTTCAAAATAGCATAACAACATGAAGACTTAAAAAGATGGGATACATTCAGTGAATCTCTATATATGTAAGTAGCCAAAATAAAAGTAGAGGTTTTCATCGATGATGCTATGAATCAAATTTAATTCTCATTTCCTGACCTTTCCAGATTCCCAAAAATGCATAGCCCCAATGCACACAAAATACTATGCTTTCAAATAGTACACGACTTGCAGTTATAACATTACACTATCCATTATCCAAAACTGACAAAAACACGCATCCATACTTCTGTGATTCACATTATCTGAATGGCAAAACATCTGGGATATCTACAGCATCTGACCAAGTACTTTGCCTCCAACCTTAGTACACAGGATATGTTTTCCCACTTTAGAAAAACAAAATTCCCAAATTGGAAAATAAATTCTCAATAGTACTATGTACTCTTTGCACCATGGACTACAAACATACCTTAAAGCCTTGTTCACACACAGACACACACAGAATTTACTCCATCAATTGACCACTAGACCTGACTAGCACGCTCAAGCAAATATTGAAAATACTTGTTAGCACAGTTTGCTTTGTGGCTTGTGTTTGAACAGTGACCAGACTGGAAGTATGGCTACATAGTAGACCCTAGTGCATAATAACAAAAGCCACAAGATACTATAGCAACCCCATTCATATTGGATGGCCCATCTGTGTGTGTGTGTGTGTGTGTGTGTGTGTGTGTGTGTGTGTGTGTGTGTGTGTGTGTGTGTGTGTGTGTGTGTGTGTTTTGCCTATAAATTAAAATGCTTTTCCCACAAAGAATGATCCTTGTAGCTACATTGTGTCATGAATAAAAATGTGTTTATGCAAGTAAAACAAGCTGTGTCTTTTTAACAAAAAATAAATAAATAAATAAAGCAACCCAACAGAGCTTGGCTTCCTTTCTGCCAATGTAAACACGTTTGACCAAACATATGAAACATATGTATGCATATCTTTTAGGACGTGTACAAAAACAGAAAGTCTACCTTTCAATATAATTCTTGCCATAATCAAGTACTCCAGCTGATGTGAAGTAGTTTGTTTGGATAGGCCCTGTTAAAAAGTGTGTGGGCATACCCGCACACCTACGAGCAGTTGTGGGTTTGAGCGTTGTAGTGAGAGCTTGT
Source organism: Ilyophis sp. 1 JC-2022 (assembly GCA_022702515.1). Taxonomy (NCBI): domain Eukaryota; kingdom Metazoa; phylum Chordata; class Actinopteri; order Anguilliformes; family Synaphobranchidae; genus Ilyophis; species Ilyophis sp. 1 JC-2022. The sequence goes on from CM040403.1 coordinate 118,230,257, forward strand.
TGAAGTACACGTCAACGCCTGAGACACTTTATGCTCCACCCACTTTTCAGGCATTCCAGCATATCAACACAGCCTTAGGGCGCATACTATCACAGGGCACACTGATACTATAAGGGGGACAGCTGTATAATGGGTTAGTACAGTCTTCCCATCAGTCAGACATGAAGGTAACAACAAAGGTTTTTACAATTTCCAGATAGTCAATGGCACAGGTCAGTTGTGCAAACAATGGATTTTCTAAATAAAATAGTTAGCAAACTATATATCCAACGTTGAGAATACTTTCATTTTCAACGTGTGGAATGGCCAACAGTACCTGTAATTTGAATGAAAATACAATTACCAATTAAGCTTTCTTTAAAATCTAAAAGGTTTCTTGGAGCAGGTGAACTATCTTGGCTTGTCTGCAATAATCACCCATCATAATAGTGAATAAGACTCAAGCTCTATCAAACTTGCATTCACCATTTGCTGTCTTTAAAGCTGTGAACACCTACTGAGCAATAATAGTTACAATTTACTATTGAGTGTTACATTTATATCAGAGAGATGCTCCAAATAATCCATTTTACCAGAGCAATAGTGACACCAGAGGGAGGCACTGGGATGATTTAATGTAGTACGTAATGCACTACACTGTTGCCTCTGTTGAGTACATTTAAGCTGGGAGTAGCCTATTATTTCACAAAAACGAATCTGCAAAAAAAGTCAAATAAAGTGCTTAAGTAACATGACACTAGAACAGTACACCCTCTTTGGTCTCATATAAACTCTACATTTGACTTGGTGAGAAAGTTTCAGGACATCGTGTATGGAGTCTCTAAACCACTTAATTTCCTTTCCAGGACTGCACACACATGGGAAGTTTAAAACGCTGAGTAGTCAGAAATGTCATATTCCATTCTCCACATCAATTACATCACAAGGTTACAGATGTGAGGCTACAGTGTGAGGCTAATAATAATAGAAAGTATCCCCGGTGACACAATTTGCGTCATTTAGACAAACTCTTGTCTCCAGCCAACGTTTATACCGGATTTTGGCAGAATGTCTGGTCGCATTTGAAAGTGATTATTATGTTTCTAAACTATCTGTTTCTCTGAGCCCTGAAAATGTATAATGTGCTATAAGCTATGCTGGCATGGCTAACCTTTAATGTTTCGTGTAGGGAAATCACTGCGCAGAAACTTTACAGACTTTTAAACTTCATCCACAATTTGCAGCCAAATAGGCTACAATAGCCTATGTGATTCATGGAAAACAGTTTACGTTGCGGTTTTAAGAGCTGTCAAGTAATATAAAAATAATATCGGTGCAACTGGGGGATGAGGCTGTGGAAGGCAGGTCGAGATTACGGTAATCACAAGGAAAATAATAACGGTTATGGGTAATAAATGAAATGCTACATTACTCCACAGCATCAAACACAGATGTGATCAAAGTCAGCACTCATGGACATGAAGACAAGGACGATGTAGAAATGCGATGTAGTGACATCCAGACCACATTTAATGGCACTGTTAATTTCGTTTACAGACACTGTAATGACGGAAGCATTTATATTTTTTATGATAATGAACGCCTGCAGAAGTAGGATGTACTCCCCATATTGCTGACTGGCAGTATCATGACCGCACAATTATCTTTCTGCATTGTTTAGCGTGTAACACTTGCATGGATACAGTTGACAATAAGTTTGTCCCTCTTTTTCTTGTCGAAAAAAAGTGAAATTAACACGACTACGTAGTACTTTCATTTTTCGTTGCAGTGGTGCTGTGTTACTTCAAGCTTTAACGGGACAGTTCACTGCAGCCGTGCGTATAGCCTAACAAAACTGAAACATTTGTGTCAATCCTACACTTACAGAAAGATGGTCAAAACTTGCAAAATGGATTAAAGACGTGCATTGTTTTTTGTTTAATGACATGTCTAATAAGTGAATGATGCAATTGTAAGCGTTTCATAATTTAGTATTTACACTACACAAGGCTGGTTATGTAGCACCAATTTCGCAAGCAATAGCAGCCAGACTACAGCAGGCAGTACATACAGACGAACAAAAGAAGTGTTTTCTTTTGGTATGCAATGACGAGCATATAAGTCGTCATGCGAGTTCAGGAAAAAAAAGTACAGTACATCTATTCAATTGGATTACAGAATTGAATTAGACTTACCTTAGCTAATTGGTTAGTGACTGCAATTAAGAGTGATGCTCAACTGTTGTATTCTTTCGCAATGTTGCTTAGTCTGCGGTCTGCCCACTCAAGCCGTCCAGCATTGGTACCGTCTGTAGCCTACTGCTAGAACCCTTGAGATGAGGTGGGGGGAAGAAGCAAAAACAACTAAGTGCTGACCATGTACTGTTTCTATAGAGAAGTAAAATCACTATGCGTTTACATTTTAGAAATAAACAGATCTGCTTTAATCTCTAAAATGTTTCGCTGTGAGCACTACTTAGACATATTTTGGCTGTCGAAAGAATCTTCCCCCACAGTTCTAGATGACATGTCCCATTTTCTCTTAAAGAGACCGAGTTCTTTTTTCTTGAAAGTCGGCCAGTGGCAATCACAGCAGGAAAAACAGTGGTCATGGGACAGAAGGTAGCATCTACTACATCTATACAATTATAATAATTTATTTATTCTATGTTATACGTTGTATAGTATTTATTTAATCTGTTATGTTTTTCGCCTGTTTAAATAAGCGATTTCAACAAAACATTCCTACAAAAAGCAGGGCAATGTATGTGCATGATACCTTTGAGAGAGAGAGAGCTACGATACTTCTAGTTTTGTCTATTGGTGATTCACGTCTCATTTCCATTTCATTCCAGATCTTCATTTGATTTACTTAAATTAAGCCATTGGTTGGATGGCAAACCAAATCTCTATTACATGTGGTAGTGGTAATAGGCTGCTGTTTGAAATGCCTTTCATTATCTAAAACTATCAGGACTAACTGAATCATTATTACACACTTCAAAAAGTGAAAAGGACACTCAATTATGGAGGCCTTCTATACACCACTAAAATGAACTAATAGGCAATGGCACCAAACTAACAAAGTCTTGTTTGGAAGATGTGGTTAAATTGTAACAAAATATTACCCTTTAAAGAACTGCAAATAACTGCAGTTTGAAACTGCAGTTATCATTACCCTGAGTTAATCATGTGGTATACATTAATATAAAATAAAACAAATGGGCTCAGTGGACAGTGTATCTGATTTTACAGAGATGCTTTTTGCAAGTCCTATAGCTGGCACAAATCTCTTTTCCAAAAACAAATCTTCTGAAACCAAGCAAAACTGTAATTTCAGCAACTGTAGTCAAGTCATGTACAGTGCACTCCAAAAGTGTTTGGACAGTGACGCATTTTTTGTTGTTTTGGCTCTGTATTCCAGCACATTGGATTTTAAATGGAACACTGTGTAACAATTGCTACACGGTTCACTCGGTATGGATGTAAAAACCCTAAAATTAAAGCTGAAAGTCTGCACGTTAACCTCATAGTTGCATTTCAAATCCAATGTGCTGGAGTACAGGGCCAAAACAACACAAATGTGTCACTGTCCAAACACTTTTGGAGTGCACTGTATATACTGCTAACAGGTAAGATAACTGATGTAGTTTTTTGCCTCCAGTATGTACATGATCCATTAACATTACAGTAAAGAATAAATATATATTTATATCTTGAATTCAAGGATGCTGAAAGGGCAGAATATTATCTGACCATTTTCAATTCTAGGCATCCTACAGTATTTTGACAGTGCGAGAACACACAGCAAAAGTGGTGGTGCACATTCAACACGCTAGGGTGTTTATATGAGAATGTGGTCTCATATAAACACCAGTGGGTGTTAAATTTACACCAGCAGTGTTAGGTTACACCAGCGTTTTTGCTGTGCAGCAGCACAAGGTGTGAAAACCATCACCACCACTGTCAACCTGTTACCCACAACCCCCTTTTTTCTTCACGATATGAACTGGATAATCCTCCAACATACTTGCCTTTGAGCCACTGACTATAAAAAAAGTACATATACTTCAGAAGAGCGTGCGAGAATCTCTACAGAGTCATCGTTCTTTCACCAATGACAGTTATGAATACAGGAAGAAACTGCAAATTTGTAGAGTGCAATACACAAACAACTTGAATGATCAATCTTGACTCGCTGTCTTTACAAAGGACGGTACAAATCAATATTTAGTGGAGCTTGATAAACGTGCCCAGAACCTTTTCGCAAGTCCTCTGATGTGAATGACTGGAGAACATATAAAGATGCAACAGGATTGCCACCGTTTCCTTTCATTCAGCTATGATATAAAGCAGTACCTCACGCTGTTTCGGTTTCCCACCAATATCACTAAAAGACGGAGTCATCTGTCAGCAGTCAGGCTGGGATTCCTGCCAGGGCTGAGCGTATTGCATTGGCATATGCATCCGGACTGATGATGCGCACAGAAAGCGTGAGCCACCATCAACACAGAAGTAGGCCTACCTGTTTGCTGTGCACAAAAAGCCAATCAAACATATTGTGGTGGGTTTTTAATAGCAGTTTTTAAAATATATATAGATTGTCATTTTTAATGCAATATTTTTTTTCTCTTTGTTTACAATGTCTGAACTTGGTTTATTTTTTGGTATTGGAATTATTTTATGTATTGTACATGGTTAAGAGTAGAATTGTACATGGTTAAGAGTAGAATACATTAATACTTATCTGGTGTTTCTTTGCATTATAATAACAAACATACATCTGCATTAGCTAATCTCATGCTCTTCAGAAATAATGTTAATTAACTTTAAGTTTTTAACTTTTTTAACTTAAAAAACATGGATAAAAATTGTGGTAAAACAGCATTTTGTGCTTGGAAGAGCTTTAAAAATACAGAATAGAAGGACAAGTCTGAACAAGGATTGAAGAATATGACTTGCCTGCTATTGTAATGTGATATTCCAGATGGTAAAAAGTTAGATGAACTTTTGGCAAGCTCGAGCCAACGTTGGACACTGCATCAGTAAGGAGACAAAACCCTCTCTCACATGGCACTCTGACAAAGGAGAGCTCATTTTCAGAAACAGTTCTCTTATATAATGACTAGGGCCACCAGTTTGTCTCCACCATGTGACCTGCAGGGATTTAAACTGGTAGTTCAATGGTTATCCTCCAGGGGTCCCCATAGGCACTCCGACAGCACAGTCAACTGACTAATCATACAATTGAGTTTATATTTAAGACATTTATTTAAAAAATATCAGTTGATCTAATATATGGGAAGAGTCAGAAGGAAAGTGAAAGTGAAGTGGTTCTTATTCCTGGTCCTGGAGAGACACAGGGCTGGCTGGCTTTCGTTGTTACTCAGAACTTGAGTAGCACACCAGTTCATCAGTTAAAGCAGTTGATTACACAGTTAACTCAGGTCACCTGGTTTCTTGGGTCTGAATCGGTCTCTGATCTTAAGAAAAAAACAAAAACCAGCAGATTATATGGCTCTCATGGACCTAGATTGAGTATCGCTGCTGTAAAAAGAAATGCATCCATATAAAGCAGGGTTGTCCAATTCAATTCAATTCAGTTTGGGTGCAGATTATTGTTTTAGTAAGGCACTAAGACACTTCTACTTAACCCTTTCCAGCCCAAATTATTTTCTACAGTTCAGAAATTATTTTATTTGGTACACATGCTCAAAATAGGCCAAAAAAACACAAATCAGAAAAAATTAATTGTGTAACATATTTTATTTTTGAGAAAAGAAATTATACCATATGGCATCATTGGGCTGCAATGGTCAATTTTTTCCAGGAACATTGGAATTTTGTATTCAGGCTAGTAGTTTCAAACTTAATAACCATTTTAACACACATCAAATGGAACACTGGTAGAAATAATGCATTTAAACATTAAATTACATGGGGCCTGGGGCCAATGGTAGAGAGGTCATTCTGGGCAGAGGGGGCCAGCCAATGGTAGAGAGGTCATTCTGGGCAGAGGGGGCCAGGGCCAATGTTAGAGAGGGCATTAGGGGCAGAGGGGCCATGGCCAATGTTATAGAGGGCATTCTGGGCAGAGGGGGCCAGGGCCAATGTTAGAGAGGGCATTAGGGGCAGGGGGCCAGGGCCAATGTTAGAGAGGGCATTAGGGGCAGAGGGGGCCAGGGCCAATGTTAGAGAGTGCATTAGGGGCAGAAGGGGACAGGGCCAATGTTAGAGAGGGCATTAGGGGCAGAGGGGGCCAGGGCCAATGTTAGAGAGGGCATTAGGGGCAGAAGGGGACAGGGCCAATGTTAGAGAGGGCATTAGGGGCAGAGGGGGCCAGGGCCAATGTTAGAGAGTGCATTAGGGGCAGAGGGAGACAGGGCCAATGTTAGAGAGGGCATTAGGGGCAGAGGGGGCCAGGGCCAATGTTAGAGAGTGCATTAGGGGCAGAAGGGGACAGGGCCAATGTTAGAGAGGGCATTAGGGGCAGAGGGGGCCAGGTCCAATGTTAGAGAGGGCATTAGGGGCAGAGGGGGCCAGGGCCAATGTTAGAGAGTGCATTAGGGGCAGAAGGGGACAGGGCCAATGTTAGAGAGGGCATTAGGGGCAGAGGGGGCCAGGGCCAATGTTAGAGAGTGCATTAGGGGCAGAAGGGGACAGGGCCAATGTTAGAGAGGGCATTAGGGGCAGAGGGGGCCAGGGCCAATGTTAGAGAGGGCATTAGGGGCAGAGGGGGCCAGGGCCAATGTTAGAGAGGGCACATATAAAATATATGTTTAACAATTATATATTTTTTATATATTTATACTTAATGTGTTTTTAATTAAAGTAATTAATGCTGTAAAGTATGCTGTGCACCAAGTGATATTATACAAAACTGGAAGAAAATGACCACTTATGCCCAATGATTCCATATGGCAACACTGTTTTTGAACACCATGCCATACATAGAAAATATAAACATAATTCAACAAATGAACTATTTTACTAATAATCAACATTTCCCATGACTGTTATATACAAATTGTTCAAAGTTATACATATTTAACATTTTGATATCAACAGCCAGAAATCAGAGTTGTGCTGATCTCACGACCAGGGTGCCTTCGAAACTTCCTCCAATGTGCTCTGTTTGAAACACACTACCCCACTATTAGCTAAACCTTGAACCAATAATGGTTTTTGATACTAGTAATGTTGTCATGTGACTACTTACAACAGGAAGTTAAAAAAATGGGTCTCCATATGGCATCATTGGGCTGGAAAGGTCTTATTTTTGTATTTAACTTTTTATGTGCAAGCTAAATGGTTCAATGTTATATCATTTATCCATTACCATACAATAGATAATATGCTGTATATTCAAAATAAACAAAAACAAACTGAGTTATGCAGTGCCCTCCACTATTATTGGCACCCCTGGTAAAGATGAGTAAAAAGGGTTATAAAAAAATCACCGTTTGGTGAATTAGCTTAGAAAAATCCAATCGTTAATTCAAGTAAATTTATTATGAGAAAAAAAGAATCCCTCATCAAGAAATAATTATTCTCAACAAAACAATGTGTGCCACAATTATTGGCACCCCTGCATTTATATATAGTATAAAGTCATCATTTTTTATATTTGGTCGCATATCCTTTGCATGCCATGACTTCCTGATGTCTGTGACCCAACAACATCAAAAAACTCTTGATATCTTATTTTCTGTTACTCTTACAAGCGATACTATAACGTCTCTGCATTTGAATGGATCTCTATGGGAATTTGGGGGTGGGACTAGATTTAGCTGTAAATTATGCTGGAACAGTATGGAATACACGGTTGGTAAGATGGCTGTAAGTCATCAAGGGTCTGAGGTATTAAATAAGCCTCAAACCATCATTCTGCTGCCAGATATGCAGTAGATATGGATGGATCACTTTAAGAGTTGTTTCTCCTGACAAATTTTCCTATTGAACTCTATGGAAAAATAAGTCAGGAGAAGAAACCCTTCAAGTTATCCATCCATATATATTGTATTTCTAGCAGAGTGATGGTTTAAGGCTTGTTTAATACGTCAGACCCTTTATGACTTAGAGCCATTTAGCCAACCATGTGTTTCATACTGTTCCAGTGTAATTTACAGCTAAATCTAGTCCCACCCCAAATTCCCATAGAAATCTATTAAAATGCAGAGACGCTATAGTATCGCTTGTAAGAGTACCAGAAAATAAGATATCAAGAGTCTTTTGATGTTGTTGGGTCACAGACATCAGGAAGTCATGGCATGCAAAGGATATGCAACCAAATATTAAATATGATTACTTTATGACTATGTACAAAAGGTTCTATAATTTCTAAACGGTTCATCCGATATGGATGAAAATACCCTCAATTTAAAGCTGACAGACTGCACTACAACCTCATTGTCATTGTATCCTTTCAAGCTCAAAGTACAAAACCAAAATAACAATGAGACTGCAGTGGTGATAATATTGCAGTGGTCTCTAATTTTTGTCCAGAGCAGTATATGTAGAAGTATATTTTGTTCAATGGACAAACAAGATGAAAAATGGAAAAACCCTAATTCTAGGGAGGCAATCCAGTCATTCTGAAGAACTATTAATAACATGTAACTGGCAGGAATCTACCATTGTGCCTGCTGTACATGTTTGATCAAAACTATATCTGCCAAGCGGTCCCCTGTATATCTATGTACTAATTAAGCATTGGCTAGAATTCTATGCAAAAAGAAACATGCACCAATTCTTTGGGGATCCTGCCAAATGTACAGAGTAAGTTTGTAATTAGAGGTGTCAAAGTTGTAATTTATAGTAGACAAGTGCATCTGTTCAAAAGCATGTGATTGGGCCTAGTAAATTAATGAGTTTAATCTCTTAGAGTATAACAAATAGCAGATGCTGAATTGTGTAATTTTTTTGGCTTTCTCAAAAGGAAAATATAGCCTGGATTTGAGTTGCTAAGATTACGTGGATGATGATGTGGTTGCAAAGAGGGATAATATCTGGCATACATGATGGCTCTGTCCTGGATTTAGCCCTGTTAACCCCCGTCTCAGGGTTTCTATACATTTGTTTTTTATTTTTATAATTGCCTGACACACATAGCCAGGCATCTATAACTTTTTTACTTAATTCTGACTTGTAAGTAAATGTAAGTGAACATCTGAACATACTTCCACAGGTTTGTGTATTATTCTCTGGTATTTACAGATTTCCCATGTTAATTGCTGTATATGTTATCTTCTGTGTTCGTCCCTCTTATATGCAGTGTATAGATTCTAATGCAATTTGACTCCCAGTTGCAGACCATAGTTGATGCATAAGCCCTTTTTTTGCGATTCATGGAGTTCAAACATATAACCTTTTTTATCTTCAGTCTATCAATTATTTTGGCATTCCATCTTGTCCTTGAGTTGACTGTCTCCTCTACCCCCCCAATGCCCTCCAAATCAACCTGTCATGTGGGTTAAAAAATGGCATGTTTGGTACACTCAACGGCATGTTTGGTACACTCAATGGCATGTTTGGTACACTCAAAGGCATGTTTGGCACACTCAATGGCATGTTTGGTACACTCAATGGTATGTTTGGTACACTCAATGGTATGTTTGGTACACTCAATGGTATGTTTGGTACACTCAATGGCATGTTTGGTACACTCAATGGCATTTGTGGTACACTCAATGGCATGTTTGGTACACTCAATGGCATGTTTGGTACACTCAATGGTATGTTTAGTACACTCAACTGCATGTTTGGTACACTCAATGGCACGTTTGGTACAATCAAAGGCATGTTTGGTGCACTCAATGGCATGTTTGGTACACTCAATGGCATGTTTGGTACACTCAATGGCATGTCTGGTACACTCAATGGCATGTTTGGTGCACTCAATGGCATGTTTAGTACACTAAATGGCATGTTTAGTACACTCAATGGCATGTTTGGTACACTCAATGGCATGTTTAGTACACTCAAAGGCATGTTTGCTACACTCAATGGTATGTTTGGTACACTCAATGGCATGTTTAGTACACTCAATGGCATGTTTGGTACACTCAATGGCATGTTTGGTACACTCAATGGCATGTTTGGTACACTCAATGGCATGTTTAGTACACTCAATGGCATGTTTGGTACACTCAATGGCATGTTTAGTACACTCATTGCTGCATCTAACACCGTCACTGCATGACTTTTGCATGATTGCTCAACGTGGTTTGACTTCAGTTGCATCACTTTGTGATTTATATTGTACCAGGATAGAAAACCAGCAGCATCCTAGCAGACTGACCCAAAAAGCCACCCAGAAAGTGGGAGATCCTCCCAGTAGAATGATACTCACTCTTTTTACGAGCTCTGTAGTAGTATCCTATTGACTTCATATATCTTCTGAAGACACTGTAATGTCCGCCGTTCCCTTCCAGTCTACCTTCCTCTCGTTCTCCGTGTTTTTCCCATTCCTCTCATTTCATGTCATGTTTTTCCTTTTACCTTGTCTGTTTTCCGTGTTTGTGCAGGCTGGGCGTGGTTCCCATGGTTGTTTCCTCATTGTCTCCCTATTTATCACACGGCCTATCACTCACCTTCCCCGCTCACATTCCGCACTCACACTCATTACCTAATTCACTCTCGCATACATTCCTCACGCCTCATGCATTACTTACCTCTCATTTCACCTGCTCACCATCCTATTTATATCGCCCTTTTTGTTCGTCTTGTAGCCAGTTCGTTCCATCAATGTGTATTTCGGCCTCTGTCTATTTGTTATTAATCATCCAGTCTGTTTTCAGTTTGCCCGTCCAGCCTGACTTTCTGTTCCAGCTCTCCTGCCTGTTGTCCAGCTCCAGCTTGTCTCTGCCCTGAACCCTCTCTAGCCCTCTTGTTCTCACTAACCCCGTATCCAGTCCCTCACCCAGTTCCCCAGTCTGCCTGCTTGTTTGCTCATTCTCAATAAATTCACTTCTTGCGGAGTATTCGCCTGAGTCTGTCTCCGAGTCCTGCGTTTGGGTCCATTCCAGTTTGGGGGAACGCAACAGACACGTGTTTAAAAGACATGTTCTTGTGCTCCAATTCCTTTGCAGTTTTCCCTCATTTACTGTTTTCTATTTACTTGACTTGTAAGTCTCTAACAACCTATATGATGGATTAGGCTACATGAGGGCCACTGTCCCATGTGCGTTTGTGTGTTTCTGGATAAATCTAGTTACATTTAGCCAGGCAAATTTGAATTTTTGTTTGATTTGTTTGGTTTGATCCGTTCAAGAAGTAAAAATGTCACCTGAAAAAAAACTAATAGAGACATGCTGAAAGGCAAGTTTTTTCCAGTGTTACCTTTCGACAGATTAGTTTCCCTTGAAATGCCTGCACCTCTAGCTTGGCTGGGTCAGCTCTGAATTATACCTGGACATTGATTGAATGTAGCTATACTTACTTCTCATGGCAAAGTTAAAAATAAAAAAAAACTCAATATAAATGCTTATCTGTGTTGTACTTCTATCATTTTAATAATGGGCTGTATATAGTTGAAGTCAGAAGTTTACATACACTTAGGTTGAAGTCATTAAAATTCATTTTTAACCACTCCACAGATTTCATGTTAGCAAACTATAGCGTTGGCAAGTCAGTTAAGACATCTACTTTGTGCATGACACAAGTAATTTTTAAATTGTTTACAGACAGTCAAACAATTGTTTACAGACAGATTATTTCACTTTTAATTCACTATATCACAATTCCAGTGGGTCAGAAGTTTACATACTCTAAGTTGACTGTGCATTTAAATTTTAAAATTTTTAATATTTGGTCGCATATCATTTGCATGCCATGACTTCCTGATGTCTGTGACCCAACAATATCAAAAGACTCTTGATATCTTATTTTCTGGTACTCTTACAAGCAATACTATAACGTCTCTGCATTTGAATGGATCTCTATGGGAATTGGGGGGTGGGACTAGATTTAGCTGTAAATTATGCTGGAACAGTATGGAATACATGATTGGTAAAATGGCTGTAAGTCATCAAGGGTCTGAGGTATCAAACCAGCCTCAAACCATCACGCTGCTGCCAGATATGCAGTAGATATGGATGGATCACTTTAAGGGTGGTTTCTCCTGACTAATTTTCCTATTGAACTCTATCGGAAAAATAAGTCAGGAGAAGAAACCCTTCAAGTTATTCACTGCTCAAAAAAATTAAGGGAACATTAAAAATTTATCATCACAGTATAAAACCAAGTCAATTAAATCAAACCGGTCATGCTGGATGATGTTGCAGGCAGCATAACATTCGCCATGGCGTCTCCAGACTCTTTCACGTCTGTCACATGTGCTCAGTGTGAACCTGCTCTCATCTGTGAAGAGAACGGGCCGCCAATGGCGAAACTGACAATTCTGGTGTTCTCTGGCAAATTCCAATCGAGCTGCACGGTGCTGGGCTGTGAGCACAGGTCCCACTACAGGATGTTGGGCCCTCATGCCACCCTCATGGAGTCTGTTTCTGACAGTTTGGTCAGAAACATGCACATGAGTAGCCCACTGGAGGTCATTTTGTAGGGCTCTGGCAGTGCTCCTCCTGTTCCTCCTCGCACAAAGGAGCAGATACCGGTCCTGCCGCTGGGTTGTTGCCCTTTTACGGTCCTGTCCAGCTCTCCTCGTGTAATGGCCCGTCTCCCGGTATCTCCTCCATGCTCTTGAGACTGTGCTGGGAGACACAGCAAACCTTCTTGCGACGGCATGTATGGATGTGCCATCCTGGAGGAGCTGGACTACCTGTGCAACCTGAATGGGCTGCAGGTACCACCTCATACTACCAGTAGTGACAAGGGCACTAGAAAAATGCAAAACTAGAAAAAAATCTGTCAGGAAGGATAAGAAGAGAGAAATGGTCTGTGGCCACCACCTGCAAAACCATTTACTTTTTGGGGGTTGTCTTGCTGTTGCCTCTCCTGTCCACCTGTCGTCACTTTCATTTGCACCAAAGCAGGTGAAATTGATTCACAATCGTTTACGCTTCCTAACTGGACAGATCGATATCCCAGAAGTTTAATTGACTTAGTGTTATACTGTGTTGATTAAGTGTTCTGTGGTAACCTGTACTTTGTAACAAAGACCACTCTACAACTTCTTGAACGAAGATTGACTTTATCTATCATTTCAGATAACAGTATTTTCATACAGCAACTTACAGAGCATGTACCCTGTGGCACGGGAACCTGAATACCATATACACCGGCAAAAACATAGAGTAAACCTGCAACCCGAACACAGCCTTCTTTACCCACAGCAACCCCTAGCGGTCGTATGACTATATTACCATTACTCTAATTAGTATTAACTTATTTATGTGATGCTAACATTACAACATGTTCCCTTAATTTTTTTGAGCAGTGTACATAGCCCTCCCAATTTACCAAAAACCTGACCCTCTTCCCACCTTTCTCTTGGCTAAAATCCGCCAGACAGAATAAACTGGACCTTCCTCCATGATTCGGGGAGGCGGCGGCAGTTTGTCTTCCGGGGCCATAGAACTAGTAAGCACTGGCTTTAAGCGAGAGACGTGGAAAGTGGGGTGGATGCGCATTGAGCACGGAAGCTGCAATCGCACGGTGATAGAATTTATCTTCCGTACGATCTTAAATGGCCCAATGAAGCGGGGAGCAAGTTTCCGAGACTCTACCCTCAAAGAAAGATCCTGTGTAGTGAGCCACATGCATTGACCAACCCTGAATGAAGGCACCAGAGGATAAGCTGACCGAGGCACCAAGCAAAAAACAGACTGCACGCCAGAACTTGGCGGCAAACTGGGGGCCACGATCTGAAACCACGTCCAACGGCAGACCGTGTAGCCGGAACAAGTGATCTACTATCAGTTGTGCCGTCTCAGGTGCTGAAGGGAGCTTCAGTAACGCAATAAGATGAGCCGCCTTGGAGAAGCGATCCATGACTACTAAGATCACCAGTCGAGGGCGATGTGACTCCAAGAACGGCTGGGGATGGGAAGAGGTCGCAAAATACCCGAGGGTGGGATGCGTGAACCTTTTCTATGGGCACACACCAGGCAGGCAGCAACAAAACTCTGCATGTCCCTCTCCAGATTAGGCCACCAAAAATGCCGGGACAATAATTATTTTGTGCGGTGAACATCCGGGTGAGCAACCAACTGTGAGGTGTGACCCCATTGCAATAATCAGGGTCTAAGTCTCAGTGGAACGAATAATCAGTGGGGTGGGCCCCCCCTCTGGGCCTGGAGTCGGAGCGCAGCGCCTTCTGCAATGCTGCCTCAACGGTCCACATAACCAGAGCCACTATGTGGTCAGCGGGGATGATAGGTTCAGGAACAGGATCCCTGTCCGAGCGGTCAAAAATGCGTGATAGAGCATCTGGCTTCACTTTCTTGGAGCCGGGGCGATGCGTGAGCAAGAAATTAAAGCACAAGAAAAATAAGTCTTGGTGCCCTGTTCGTTGTCCGAACCAAACTCAGGGTAATGATCGAGGCCCTTTCCTAAGGTGATAGATCTAGGATTAGAACAGTGGAATCTGCACTGGGGACCCCACTGAAGAATGACCTCTCCCTGTCCCCACAGTTAATGTATGATTTGTGAAGACCTCGGGTTCCCTAGCGAGACTCCCCTTTTCCTGCTAGCTTAGGACACTGGTTACAGAAATGCGTTTGCGCAGTCTGATGCTCTTAGACTCGCGTACTGCTGTTCCGTCCACCTGCATAGCCTTCTCAGCGAACGAGGATAATGAAGTGGCCGCAGGGGGAGGAGCATAGCGAAGCAAACGGTCCCTACGCCCCCCTGTTAATCTCTCTCGCTCTCTCTCTCTGTCCATCTGGATGGCTGTGGAAACCAGATCACCGAATGTGGCGGCCAGTTCGAGCACTGACAGCACGTCTTTAACGGAATCGGACAGGGCTTTAAGAAAAAGAGAACAAAGTGGCCTAACGGACCACCCAGTCTCCCCCGCCAGTGCTCGAAACGTGATGGAAAAGGCCGCCACAGTCTCAGTGCCCTGGTGGAGACTGGTCAGTCACATGGCCACCTCCTGACCGGAGACGTCATGATCAAAAACCGATGCCATCTCCTCCATCTGTGGTGTTCATGATGGGGGATTAGCCCTAACTAAGGGATCCGCCCACCCAAGAATAAAAGCGACTCGCGTCGCCTGAGTGTAAAAGCGGGAGTTTACTTTTTTTTTTTAAATGAGGCACTGAGTAAAGAACCCTCTACATTTTCCCAGTTCTCCTCCATAACAGAGCGGTAGCTGTAATTTAGGCTCTCTGCTGTCAAGTGGGATGGATATGGAGATGGGGTTAATGGGTGCTTGTGCAACTGGTGGGGTTGGGGCGGGGAGAGTCAGAGTACGGAGGCTGTCCACTAAGTCACGCAGACTGATAGCGCAGCTGGCTACTGAACTGTGCCTGCTGGGTGTGCAGGGCCTGCAGGGAGGCTTGAAGAGCTTGCATACCCTCCTCATGAGTGGCAGGGGCCGCCCCCTTTGTAGCGAGGATTTGTTCGATCCCCGGTGCTATTGCTAGTACCTCTCTAGAGGCTTTCATATTCTGTAAAGGGCTGGGTTGGAGGACCAGGCGCGACAGTAGGGATCTGAAAGTGCTTTGAAAAAAGCACCACTAAATGGAGAGAACTCCGTAGGGTGAAGACAAACACAGGAAAAAACAGACTCCCTCTCTCATGCAGTGAGAATACTAGAGGGAGACTGGCTAGAGCGCTTCGAAATTAGAACAACAAAGAAAAAACCTCTTGCTCTCGTAAATGAAAGCAGTATAACAAGGCAGGATAACAAAGAGGTAAAAACAGAAACGGCAAAGAGTACTGTCTCGAACTAGAGAGACAGGTAAACTCAACCAAACAAAAACAGAGAGATGTAACAAGAAGGAGAATTCCGAAATAACTCATAAGACATCGTCAACAATTTTATGTTGAAGGCAAAGTGGTCCTCGAGCTGTCTGTCCTGTACCGTACCGGCTTTTCTTGTCAAAACAATAGACGGTATGGAAACGCCGAATGAGAAAGACGCAAGGTCTAAATAGAAGGCGGAAATGCAGCACAGTGAAAACACTGAGTAGCAGGAAACGAAAACACGGGACGGATAATCAAAACCAAAAAAGATGAACGCTAAACGAGCGCTCAAAGGAAAAGTGGCCACCGGGCGAAGGACAGGCTGAGAACCCATCACAATATCCTCCTGAGACCTGGCAGAAAGAACTTTTAGTATTTAATTATTTGGCATAATACATTCAAAATATTATTAGGCGCAGTGGATAGCACTGTCACTTCACAGCAAGAAGGTTCTGGGTTCGAATCCAGGCCAAACTCTGTGTGGAGATTGTGTGTTCTCCCAGTGTCCGCATGGGTTTCCTCCCGGTACTCCGGTTTCATTCCACTGTCCAAAGACATGCAGGTTAGACTAATTGGAGACTCTAAATTTCCCGTAGGTATAAGTGTCTTAGTGAATGGTGTGTGGCCCCGCAATGGATTGGCAACCAGTCCTGGGGATAGTCTCGCCTCTCACCCAATGCATGCTGGAATCGGTCTTTAAACTTTTCTCATTTGAGTGTGCGGACTCAACATTGGAGCTTTGTATTGTATATTTTCATCCTGGTTTTCTGTTTTTACACATACATATACATTTAAATACTAGACAACATCATGATCACATAATCCACTTATAATCCATTTATTTGACCTATTTCTGGTGTGAATATGTCTTCAAGTCATTTCATTAATAGATAGCGTATACAAGTCTTTATTATAAATGTTTATTTCCACATATGCTATGTGCTACAGCTAGTGAATAGCTGTGGGAAGCCAGTGGCAAAGAAGCCTTTCACTTCAGGCAGACTTTCTTTCACAGTTACTAAGCAACAGCAAACTGGGTTAAATATCAGAATTCTAGTTGTCAGGCAGAAAAACAACCTCAGCATCACAGTCCCCTCAAAGTATTATAAGCAGGGGGTGCATTTTACCCAATGTAGCACTTGGACAATGCAACAACAGCATAAAATACAAATAGTTTACTACATTGGTTTGGACAAACTAAAAATAATACAAAGAAATATAAAATATTTTATGTTAATTTCAAATAGTTAGACAAAAAATAATGGTTGTAATGCACTACATTTTAATTACCCATTTGTAAGAGTGAAAAAACAGCACCAATCAGTACCCTTCCTCTAAAATGGTGAGTAGCTAGTACATCAGTTTAATCTCATATTTAGTTTGGCCTTGACTCCATGACTGTACACAGCAGGAAATGGACATGCTGACCTGCTGTACTCTTTATAAAGATGAATGTCTTGCTACTAACAATATAATTCACCCATATGTGTTCCTGTATCTCCAAGAAATAAAATAATAAAATACAATTAATTTATTTTTTATTTTATGTATTTGTTTTTGTATTTAATACTGTTTTAATTATGTTTTAGATAATGCTGTTTTATTCGTGGAAGATGAAGAAAAATGAAGGGACCAAAAGGAATGCATGAAATTCAAGAGATGTAATGTAGCAGTGGCCATGCAATATTTATATTTTTGGACATTTAACTTTTTTTCTTTATTTAATTTAACATTTCTATATACAGACCACCCTTATATGCATTTCAAGACTTTATTGCGGATATAATGTCATCCAAAAATTCAGAGTGTCTACGGCTTCTGAATGTGAAATTTTGGGTCGAAGAAAGACAGTTGGCTTGCCTCACAAGCCCAAACACATGAGTGGGTTATATGTCAATTGCAATCCCACGAGGATGAGAAAAAGTCACTTGACCAGTGTTAGAATCTCAATAGATGCCTTATAATGATGAAAGGGTTCCTTTATTGCCAAGTGTGATCATAGCTAAATATAATTTAATACACAGTTTGACAATTGTTTATTTGAACTTTCAGCATTCATGGACAAGAATTTCACAGAACAGAGAACATGTTGTAATGCGATTTATTATTTTTTATAAATTTAGCATCTTTCCTGCCCCCAGGAAAAAATATTCAGGTCTAAAACTCATCTCATAGACTGGTTGATGATCACACATCAACCATGTATGATCTAACACAGACTGTGGTTACAAAATGAGGTGGACTTCCCTTTTGATGTTTATGTAATTATATTGATTTCATACATGTATTGTCCAGTACAGTTTTCAGTTACAAACGGCAAATGATATTTCTTCATGGCAGACAATAATATAATATGTAATATTGAACTAGCTATAAAACTAAAATGCAGACAGTTTCATCGATTGAGAGTAGGAGAGTAGATTCTACACTTGTGGTGTGGTGACTGCTAATTGTAAACAAAAAGGTCAATTCAAAGCCATATGTCCATGTTTAGACCACTCCCATTGAAAATGTGATCCTGTTACAAGGCAATCTGAGATGCTGGTGAAAATCTCAGAATTCCTCTTCCTGAAACAATTACCATTTTGAACAGGGGTGCTTTGTTTTAGTGCTGCTGTGAGAAAATGGGGTGGTTTAAACGTTTTATGGACACTATAGCTTCAGTCACATGCCACCCAACTGCGGCAAGCAGCTGTAGTGCATTAAATGTGCCTATTCAAAAATGTAATCAGGTTGTATATTAAGGATTACAAGAGATAATAACAATACTTTCAACTTTGTACCATTTTACGCAAATTTGTGGCAACAAAAGTGTTTAATTAATGTTAGCGGCTTCACATTGATTTATCTATTAATAGAAATAAGCAAATAACTCTTAAAATCAAATCTCCGTGGACATAGATTGATTAATATTCTATGAAACGTAAATGAATAGCTTGGTCCAACATGTTTTAAGTAATTTACATCTAATATCTTACAATCCATATATACTTATAGGGCACCATTGCATCATTTCAAACAGCCCACAGCAAACGGACTGTCCAACCAGGGGCAAAAATCTGATATCAACTTTGGAGGGGACAATTACATAAAAATGTTCTCAAGAGCAATTCCTGAGGGGGACACCAAAAGTAGTGCTGTAACACATAGCCTACGTTGTAATATGTTAAATGTATATTGAGGAACCATAATTACTACTACTGGATAATTGATAGGTAGGTAACTGAAGGGTTGTCCCAACTTGTTCAAATGTTTAAATCATTAAATTGTGGGCGTGGCTGATATGGTTTTGTGTCATCATTGAGGTAACTTGTCAATGCTGTGCCACTGTCTCCTATACTGGTGCAGCTGGAAACAAGGTTGACACCTGGTTCTGCCGTGGCTGTGACACTGTCACCTGAAGTCTCTCTCCCTTTCACCACCCTCACTGACTCACAGTCTGCCTCCTAGAAAATAAATAAGGTGTTTGCCATACTCCTAACTACCGGTACCCAAAACTACACAATCACAACAGCAATACCATTGCCTTACACACATCTTGGTTCAGTCACCAGTTTAAGTTGAGAGTGGGGGTATCCATGGCATTGTCCAATTATGTCCCTATTTTACGAGTCTAAATAAGAGAAAACCTTTCATAATGTTGCCAAACAAAAACGGAACAAACTTAATTTGACTCCCTGTCTCTGCCAGTCTGTCCCTGCCTATCTGTCCCCAGCTCTGCTGTCTGTGTGCCATCTGTTGCCTGCTCTGACTAAGGACATCATTATGAAACATTTCCATTAGCATTTCACTTCTTTCTTATGAACATTTGATCAACTAGTCTTTGAGATATTAGGCTACTTGGGTTGTTACTTAGCGTTTTGGTGTCCTGAAAAATGCGCTGATGTCCGTTTTTTTTCTTTTTTCTGCCATGTATGGCTGCCTGGCTACACATACTCCAAGATCGGCACACAGGTGCTTCAAAGTTCCCTAGTGACAATTTAGCTTTTGCAACGAGACCATTAAAGATATTTAAGACAATGGTTGAAGAGTGTAGTTCTGTTCAGTTTGGAGTTCAGTTTATCGCTAACCTTATCACAGGGACTTTGAAGCACAACAGCTGCATGCTGATCTTGGAATAAACTGACGATCGCAAAGATTCCATCTTTAATGATGCCACATAAATGGAATAGGCGCTAGCTAGCTTGCTAGCTAATGTTTTCTTTAGTTTGCTCCATCGGTTTGCTCGCTAGCTCTGCAAATTCAGCTATTGTGTGTGTGAACCCTGCCAACATAAAACAAAATCACTATAGAGTACTCAAGTGAGTACGTCAGTCATGGGCGTCTGGTTTCAGAAGTAAATTCCCTATGGAAGGTTTATAGAATGAGCCGAAATGTTCCTGGAATAGCATGTGTGGTACAAGGATATAAACTATATATTGCATGTTCCAATTTTTTAAAGTAATGCATTAATGATTGTAGTTCGACTTGTAGTCCACTTTAACAGACTACATATCCAGTACTGCAACGCACGGGTGGTTCTCGACTAATAAGATATCATCATCTCGTCTGTCTGGACATTTTTGGCAGACGGGAGCAGGATGGAAACTGCCACTGAAGATGAGCTAACGTTAGCTTGTTAGAAGCCCGCCCGACAATGTCAGAAACTATTCTATAGTGATGGCTATACTAGATGGCGACTCCAAGACGTGGGATTTGAGGCGGCTAGGCAACGCAAAGTGCTCTCTATGGTCTGGTTTGTGTGCTCTGTCTGTCCATTAGTCTCAAGATGAAAACCGGAAGACAATGGCGTCATTCTTCTAGTGCCAGTTTGACCGTCAACAGCTCCCGGTCCCCGACATCATAATTTCTCTCGGCAGGTGTTAAGGCACGAGAGAAATATGCGCACGGGTGAAGTTTGCGGTCCAGTGGAGAATGCTGAGAAAAAGCTCCTACTCCCAGTTCTGAAGCATCCACATCTACTACAAAGGGGAGAGAGGGATTGGGAGTGATCAGCTAAACCTCTTTTTTAACTCCATAACTGCTGCCTCAGCCCTATAGTTCCACTGGAACCGAGCACGTGATGTTTTCTTCGTCAGGGCTGTGATAGGAGCTGCTATTATGCTAAAATTGTGGATGAACCGCCGAGTCGCACTAACCCTGAATGTCCTGCAGTGACCGGCAGTGTAGTACAGTGTAGTACAGTGGTTAAGGAACTGGGTTTGTAACCGAAAGGTCGCAGGTTCAAGTCCCACGTAGGACACTGCCGTTGTACCCCTGAGCAAGGTACTTCACCTGAATTGCTTCAGTATATATCCAGCTGTAAATGGATACTATGTATAAATGCAAAAATGCTGTGTAAGTCGCTTGAGACGAAGTGCATGGAGGGTTGGACCCGAGAAGCACGACTCAGAACAATGGATGTAATAAATACCCGCAAGGGCTTTATTAAGGAAAGTCCAGTAATCGTTGTCTTAGCACAAGCAAAGGTCATACACAAAAAATCCAGCCAATAAACAAAAGTACCGAGGGAGAAGGCAGTCTCGTCGTCGGTAAGCCAGGCAGTAGTTCGGAACCAGGAAGGCAATCAGCGTGGCAGAGGTACAAAAGGGAGAAGGCAAAAGAATAGTCGAAAAAACAAGCAGGGTCAGACCGGAGTCCTCGCCGCGTGGCAAAAGTACAAAATCAGCAAGCAGGAATCGTGGTCAGGACAGGCAGTGAAAACAAAAGGCTGGCAGAAAACAGTGGTCAAAAAACAGGCTTGGATCAAAACAGGAAATCAGAATACGTAAACTTGACAAATGCTTAAGAGTGCTAGTGAGGCAACAATTTCGCAAGGACATGACATGAACACTGATCTTATATGCAGGTGTAGACAGGTGCAGACACTTAGCTTGAGAGCAGCAGGAAATTCACAACAGCTTGAGAAAATGACACGTAACGAGGCAATTAGTAAATCATTAGTAGTTAACCTATCCTGACCTAGCATTAGTAAATTAGTAATTAACATGTACGAGAAACGTAAGGTAAACATGAACACATGGTTAGATAGTTAGTATTACCCAATCCTGATCTAATGTTAGTATATTAGTAATTAGACAAGGGAGAATGAAACAATTAGGGAAGCGTGAGTGACAGCAAGAGAAGAAACAGCATGAACGCAAGGCTGCGGAAAAACATGGAAATATGTATGCAAACTAATAAACTATGACAGAACGTGAATACAAATAAGGGCGTGACATAACAATAAACATAAAACATGGCGTGGAACGGTTAGAACCGTAACAGTACCCCCCTCTTAACGACCGACTCCTGGCGGTCCATGGTGCTTATCAGGGTGGTCTCGATGAAAGTCCTTAATGAGGCTGCGGTCCAAGATAAGGCTGGGAGCGATCCAGGAACGCTCCTCTGGACCGTAGCCCTCCCAGTCCACCAGATACTGGAACCCCCGGCCTCGTTTACGAATGTCCAAAAGCTTTTTCACAGTATAAGCAGGGTGGTTATCAATAATACGGGGGGGAGGGGGAGGGGGATCCGGGGGACACAGAGGGTGGGTGGACACAGGCTTAATACAAGAAACATGAAACGTGGGATGAATTTTAAGGGAAGCAGGAAGTGACAATCTAACAGCAGAGGGGTTGATGATGGAGTCAATCTTGAAGGGGCCAATGAATCGGGGTTGGAGCTTGCGTGACGTGGATTGAAGGGGAATGTCCTTTGTGGAAAGCCACACAGAGTCGCCAGGCTTGTAAGCGGGTGCAGGTGTGCGGTGGCGATCAGCGACACGCCGGTTGCGGTCAGCCGTGCGCAAAAGCGCGGCCCTGGTGTCCTTCCATAGCTTGAGGCACCGGCGCATGTGGGTGGCGAGGGAAGGGACAGCAATCTCGGCCTCTTGGTCGGGAAACAGAGGTGGGAGGTAGCCTAGGGAGATCTCGAACGGGGATTTCCCCGTGGAGGCGCAGGGCAATGCGTTGTGCGCATATTCCACCCAGGTGAGCATCTTGCTCCAGACAGACGGGTTCTTGGCGGAGACACAGCGTAATGCAGCTCCGAGGTTTTGGTTAACCCTCTCCGTCTGGCCATTAGACTGAGGGTGGTAGCCTGAGGTGAGGCTTACCGTAGCTCCGAGTGCTGAGCAGAACGCCCTCCAGACCTGGGAGATGAACTGGGGTCCTCGGTCGGAGACGATGTCCGCTGGGATGCCGTGGATCCGGAAAACCTCTTTGACCAGAACGTCAGCGGTTTCTTGAGCGGAGGGCAGTCCTGGCAGGGGAATGAAGTGTGCCGCCTTGCTGAAGCGGTCAACAACGGTGAGAATCGTGGTGTTACCCTCGGACGGTGGAAGTCCAGTAACAAAATCCACACCGATGTGGCTCCAAGGTCGGCTGGGCACAGGCAGCGGCTGAAGAAGTCCCGCCGGGGCTTGATGAGAAGCTTTACTCCTGGCACAGGTGGTACAAGCCTTTACGAACATCCTGGTGTCGGAAGCCATGGAACTCCACCAGAACTTCCGCTTGAGCACTGCCATCGTGCGGGTGAAGCCGGGATGACAAGAGAGTGGCGAGGAGTGGGCCCACTGAAGCACCTGAGTCCGAGCAGTAGAGGGAACATACAGGCGATTACCCGGAACGGCTCTGGGGTCGGGCTCGTTGCGTAGCGCCCTCTGTATGACTGCCTCGATCTTCCACGAGACCGAGGCGATGGTGCAGGAGGCGGGCAGAATGTTCTCAGGTCTCTCTTTCTCCAAACATGAGTCAAATTGCCTGGAAAGGGCGTCAGGCTTAATGTTTTTGGAGCCGGGGCGGTAGGTGAGAGAGAAATTAAATCTCCCAAAAAATAGGGACCACCTGGCCTGGCGAGAGTTGAGTCTCTTGGCAGTCTGGAGGTAGGCTAAGTTCTTGTGGTCCGTCCACACCACAAATGGTACTTCGGCCCCCTCCAGCCAGTGTCTCCACTCCTCCAATGCCATTTTGACGGCGAGAAGTTCCCGGTTGCCAACATCATAGTTTTTCTCCGCTGGTGAAAGTTTGTGGGAGAAAAACGCACAGGGGTGCAGCCGGTTGTCAGTGGCGGAGACCTGGGAGAGCACCGCTCCCACCCCAGTGTCAGAGGCATCTGCCTCGACCACGAACTGGCGAGTGGGATCAGGGTGAATGAGAATGGGGGCGGAAGCGAACAGTCTCTTAATCTTCCAAAAAGCCCCCTCCGCTTCGGGACTCCAGCGGAACGGTAAGGCAGTGGACGTGAGCTTGGTGAGGGGTGCGACAACTTGGCTATAGCCCCTGATGAATCTTCTATAAAAGTTGGCGAATCCCAAGAAGCGCTGTAAATGTTTCCGCGTGGCAGGCGTGGGCCAGTCAGTGACCGCCTGAATCTTCTTGGGATCCGCCCTGATCTGTCCCCTCTCTAGAATAAACCCCAGGAACTCCACTGTGTCCGAATGGAAAACGCACTTCTCCGCCTTGACAAATAGTTTGTTCTCCAACAGTCTTTGGAGAACTTGTCTGACGTGGACTTCATGTTCCTGAGGGTTCTTGGAGTAAACCAGGATGTCGTCGAGGTAGACAAATACGTGTCGACCCAATAGGTCTCGTAGCACGTCATTGACCAGGGCTTGGAACACCGCAGGGGCGTTGGTGAGTCCGAATGGCATGACCAGGTATTCAAAGTGTCCGAGAGAGGTGTTGAACGCCGTCTTCCACTCGTCCCCCTCTCGAATACGGACCAGGTGGTAAGCGTTGCGTAGGTCGAGCTTGGTAAAGATGGTGGCTTCATGGAGAGGATGAAAAGCAGAGTCAATGAGGGGTAAAGGATACTTATTCTTGATCGTGATGTTATTAAGTTCTCTGGACGAAGAAGAACCCCGCCCCCACGGGTGAAGAGGACGGACGAATCAGCCCATTGGTGAGACAGTCCCGGATGTATCTCTCCATGGCCTCCCTCTCCGGTCTGGAGACCTTGTAGAGACGACTTGATGGTAGTGGTGTGCCGGGCAACAGCTCAATAGCGCAGTCATAGGGTCTGTGTGGGGGCAGAGTCTGAGCCTGCGTCTTGGAGAAGACTGTCTCCATGTCCAGGTAGACCGCAGGCACTGTCTCCAGTGAAGGCTTGGGGGCTTTGGGTGGAGTGGGTAAGTCCTCTGCTGGAGCAGGAGCGGATCGCAGGCATTGTTGGTGGCAATCGCGGGTCCAAGCTTGGATCTGACCTGTCTTCCAGTCGATGATGGGGTTGTGTTTCCTGAGCCATGGTAACCCCAAAATGAGCGGATCGTTGGGAGAGCGGATGACGTGAAACTGGATAATTTCTTGGTGATTGCCGGAGATAATCAGTAGAATGGGTTCGGTGATGTGGGTCATTTGACAGAATGTCTTTCCATCAAGGGACCGAGCATTCAAGGGGTGGGGCAATGGAAGGGTGGGAATGTTCATGTCCTTGACCATCACCTCATCAATCAAATCGAGGTCCGCTCCAGAGTCCATCAGCGTTCTGACCTCGATCTCTCTCCCTGGCAACATGATCAAGGCCATGAGGGTCTGGCGAGAGTCATCTCCGCTGGTCTTCTCCGGGTAGGTCAGGGATCCAATCCGAAGTGGGGCATCGGCGTCTGACTTCTTGGAGCGAAGTCTGCACTGCTGTAGAGTATGCCCAAGCTTGCCGCAGTAGAAGCATGACCCAGTCTCTTTACGGCGTTTCCGCTCCTCCGACGAGACTCTCACCCCAGTGCGTGAGAGATCCATGAGCTCGGCCTCCTCCACTGGTCCCTCTCTGGGTCGAGGACTTGACCATCGTCTGGGGTAGGGCTGGCCGGCCGGAACTTGCCTCTCGTGGTGGCGTTCTCTGGAGCGGTTGTCCAGGCGAATGGCGGCACGAACGAGTTCATCAAGTTGCGTGATGGGTTCTTGATGTGCCAGCTCGTCCTGCAGAGTCTCACTGAGACTGGCTCGGAACAGATCGGCAAGAGCCTCCTTGTTCCAGTGGGTAGCAGCGGCGATGGTGCGGAACTCGATCGAATGATCCGCGGCGCTGTTCTTGCCTTGGCGGAGGGTGATCAGGCGTTGAGAGGGTTCTTGATCGCTGGACGCGTGTTGGAACACTTTGCGAATCTCCTGGGAAAATGCCGCGTAGCGAGAGGGAAGTGACCCACTGGACCATACAGCTGTGGCCCAGTCCAGAGCTCTCCCCTTCAGCAATCCCATCACGTATCCAATCCGCCGCTCGTCGTCCAGGTAGGTCTGTGGTTGCTGCCGGAACACAAAGTCACACTGGAGGAGGAACGATCTGCATCTCTCCGGTTCTCCGTCGAACCTCTCCGGGGAGGGTTGTTGTGGCTCCCGGAATTGCCAGGTTCCTGTGGCGTTGAACATGGGTAATGCAGGCGTGCTGACAGGCTGTTCTGTGGGACGTGGCTGGACAGCAATGATGAGTCTCCTCATCTCCTGGCACAGCTCTCTCATCTCCCGGCGAAGAGAGGAGATCTCCTGGGTGTGCTCCTGCACGATGGCACCTTGTTCCACGAGTGCGTGGTGCATTGCGGATGAGTCGGCAGGGTCCATGTTGGCGAAATTGTTCTGAGACGAAGTGCATGGAGGGTTGGACCCGAGAAGCACGACTCAGAACAATGGATGTAATAAATACCCGCAAGGGCTTTATTAAGGAAAGTCCAGTAATCGTTGTCTTAGCACAAGCAAAGGTCATACACAAAAAATCCAGCCAATAAACAAAAGTACCGAGGGAGAAGGCAGTCTCGTCGTCGGTAAGCCAGGCAGTAGTTCGGAACCAGGAAGGCAATCAGCGTGGCAGAGGTACAAAAGGGAGAAGGCAAAAGAATAGTCGAAAAAACAAGCAGGGTCAGACCGGAGTCCTCGCCGCGTGGCAAAAGTATAAAATCAGCAAGCAGGAATCGTGGTCAGGACAGGCAGTGAAAACAAAAGGCTGGCAGAAAACAGTGGTCAAAAAACAGGCTTGGATCAAAACAGGAAATCAGAATACGTAAACTTGACAAATGCTTAAGAGTGCTAGTGAGGCAACAATTTCGCAAGGACATGACATGAACACTGATCTTATATGCAGGTGTAGACAGGTGCAGACACTTAGCTTGAGAGCAGCAGGAAATTCACAACAGCTTGAGAAAATGACACGTAACGAGGCAATTAGTAAATCATTAGTAGTTAACCTATCCTGACCTAGCATTAGTAAATTAGTAATTAACATGTACGAGAAACGTAAGGTAAACATGAACACATGGTTAGATAGTTAGTATTACCCAATCCTGATCTAATGTTAGTATATTAGTAATTAGACAAGGGAGAATGAAACAATTAGGGAAGCGTGAGTGACAGCAAGAGAAGAAACAGCATGAACGCAAGGCTGCGGAAAAACATGGAAATATGTATGCAAACTAATAAACTATGACAGAACGTGAATACAAATAAGGGCGTGACATAACAATAAACATAAAACATGGCGTGGAACGGTTAGAACCGTAACATCGCTCTGGATAAGAGCGTCTGCTAAATGCCTATAATGTAATGTAATGTAATGTAATGTCCTAAAACAAGCGGATATGCAGGGGAGTCAACAAAAAAAAAAGTATTCGCTCCCAATGTTTCTGGTGTGAAGTGGACATAAGTACGGAGCTCGTAATCTCTTTAATAGTCCGTGAACCCAATGGACGACTATCAAGAGAAGTAACAAGACGTGGGTGAGGGAGAAGATTTACATGGTTTTTTAATTCCCTAGCCCATTTAGCGTCAACAAAGCAGCCAACTGCACCAGAATCAATAAAATCGTCTATGTTAACGCTTATCCCAGTGCAGTTGGACTGGCAACAGGGTCTGAGGAAGAGTGCTATCTAGTCTGGCTATGAACCCCGGTACCCCTAACAAGACCCCCAATTTCCCTCCAATCTGGGACACTGGTCCTTTGTGTGACCCCTGCGTCTGCAATAGCGGCACCAGCTGTTCTGCGATTTTGCCTCCCTAGGTTCGTGAAAATCCGACCCATCCACCTGCATAGGCACCTCCCGATTTAAGGAGGAACAGATGGAATGGCCAGCAGGAGGTCCTACCGACCATGGAAAGACGTTTAGCTACCCGCCTGTCCTGAGCTGCAGAGCCAGCTACCCTCCAAGTTCCTGACCCTCCAAGTTTCTGACCCGTCCAGTTCCTGACCCATCCAGTCCCTGACCCATGTCTGTGTCATGCCTGTTTCTGTCTTGCCCCTGCCTGTGTGCTATTAAATGTACTCCCCAGTGGAGTTTTCCCTTGAGCCATCTCTGAGTCTTGCATTTGGGTCCCGTCCCCTCACGAGAACGTAACAGCACATGCACCATTCACTCACACACTCATACCTATGGGCAATTTAGAGTTTCTGATTAACCTAACCTGCATGTTGTTTATTAGTAATAATAATAATAATAATAAAGATATATACACTTAACTATAAACCAAGTGGTTGTATTTTACCTTCACTCTAGAAAATCTCTTTACGGTTTATTACCGTAATTACGGTTTATTATTAAATACATAAACCGTACAAGCTCATGGCCAAAACCAGCTCAGGAAAGAATTTACAAGACTGAATGAAACTGGCCAAGACCTTACAAATTGAACAGACCACAAAACAGATGGGACAGGAGCATACATCGCTTAGTGTTCTCTAGAACTCTATATCTGTCACTGAGAATTGATGTAACAGTCAAATATTTATTTCAGTTTTGTCTTGGTCTTTATATCTATGATTCAAAGCATTGAGCATACACCTACTGTTAATGGAGCAAAAAAAACATACACAGCATAATTATATTTTAATTCATATAGTACACATGAATACATCAATTTGTCTTTATTATTGTCATGGATCTGACCTTTCTTCCCTTATCTCTACGTCGCCTTATTCGTTTTTATCGTTTACCGGTAGTCTATCGGATTTTCCTGTGTTCCGTCACGGGTTTTGCTTTCACCTTGTCATTAGTGAGTTCACCTGGTAGGTATTTCCGCTCACTACTTATACCCCGCTTCCGGCCTCTCTCGTCGCTTCTATGTTATTCCACTTAGCATTCGAGCCGGTAAAGAGGTATAGGAGATTGGTTAGAAAGCTAGTATAAAAAGAAAGGGTTTAGAAAGTAGGGTTTGTAGAAAGTAAGAAAGTTTCGTTTGGCTCTCATTTCAGAGCAGAGGCTTTCTCATTTCTTTCGTTTTGTACTCTAACTTACGAGTGCTCTTACCCAAGATAAGTTTGGGTCTTTTGAGTTCTGTTTCCTTTCTTTACACTCCTATAACGGGAGTAAGATAAGCGTGTCTGCTTATTTCCTTTGTTTCACCGTTTCTACCGACGAGCGCTCTAACTGCGCTGACTCCAGTTAAAGGGGTCTTATAGTTTTTGTTTTCTTTGTTCGTTCGCTCCACAAACGGAGTTAGATAAGCGTTATTGCTTATTCCTTTGTTTTGCTCGTTTAGCGAGCTCCTCGTTTATATTGCGAGGTTTATTGTTCTTTCATTTTTAGTTGTTTCTCCACTACGGATTATTGTCCGTTACTAGTGGTGTTCTTACGAACACTTTAAGACTGCCCAACTACTTGCACTTGGATCTCTAATATTCCTATCTCTGTTTCTGACAGAGATCCCTCATAGAACATGGAAGCCACAGGGGAGTTTCCAGCAGTAGTTGCCAACCTTAAAGTGATCATTTCCGCTCAGGAGGTAGCCCTGGCGGACCAGAGAGAGAGTATTCGTGCCTTGCAACACTCACAGCAAGCTTTACACGAGCAGATGCATTTACAAGCTGTAGCGCTACAAGATCTGGCGGAAAGTATCCGAACTCTCTCCCTCAGGTCCGATTCTCCCCCAGTTGCACAAGCACCTATACAGGCTATTCCTCCAACATTTACACCTGAAGCAAGGGAACCGAGACTCCAACTCCCCTTGCGGTATAATGGAGAGGCCGGCATATGTCAGGGGTTTTTGACACAATGTCTAATTTTTTTTAAAATACAGCCCTCGCGGTTTCAGGCACAAGAGTCCAGAGTAGCCTTCATTCTCTCTCTCTTGACCGGTAATGCTCTCGCATGGGCCGACCCACTTATTAGAGCTAATTCAACTATTGTTAGTAATACGGAGCGGCTTATGGCGGAGATGGTGTCAGTGTTCGATCAAGACGTTTCTGGCAAAGAGGCTGCCATGCGTCTAACCCGTCTTCGTCAGGGCACTGACACCGTAGCCGCATTTGCTATTACTTTTCGTGCTCTTGCGGGAGTGACAGGGTGGTCCGATGAGCCTCTATGTGCTCTGTTCCTAAATGCTTTATCGGAGAACATAAAGGACGCCATTGCGGGTATCGAACCACCCGCTACATTCGGGGCTCTTGTATCTACGGCCATTCGGTTGGATAACCGGTTTAGAGAGAGAGAGAAGGAGAGGACTTATAAGGGTTTTAAACAGCACCCACCTCGTTACTCTTCCTCTCACACGCCAGCACCGGCTCACAGTCCTTTTGTTGCTCCCATTGAACAGGAGGAGTCCATGCAGGTCGATAGTTCTTCCATGCGCGAGAAAGGGGATGCTAAGTCCCGTGAATGGCGGTGTAGTTATTGTAAGAGGAAGGGCCATTTAAGGGACCACTGTCCCAAACTTGTGGGAAAAGAGTAGTCCCGCTAGTGGAACCGAGTCGCGTAGCGGGACTAGAATTAAATTACCCTCGGACCTTCCTGTCGGTTTATTTGCGCTGGAACGACCGCCAGATTTCCTGCAAAGCGTTCATTGACTCAGGGGCAGTTGATTCCAACTGGGTAAAATCCCACAAAATTCCCACCCACCCTCTATCTCTACCTCGCCTAGTCACGGCTCTAGATGGCCGTCCCCTAGGCACTGGCACTATCTCCCGGGTTACCGCCGCTATACGCATGCGCGTTCCGTTTCGGAAACATACGGAGGAGATTCAGTTTTTTTTAGTGGAATCCCCAGTTTATCCACTGGTTTTGGGTCATTCCTGGCTCACTCGCCATAACCCACACATTAATTGGGGGGGGGGCGGGTCCCGTTATTCAGAAATGGAGTCCCAGATGCCAATGCCACTGTTATGTCGCCAGTCATTTTTTGTTGAGAAAAGGGGGTGAAGATTATGTACAGTCTGACTCAGAGAGTGAGGATAATTACGCTAGTAACCAGCAGTCCTCTCATGTCCCCTCCGAGAATGGAGAGGAAAGTTTAGACTGGGATTACTCTGCGGAACGACCTCCTGCGTGGCAGGAGTTGACGTCCGAGTCAGATATTGATTGGGAGATTCATTCTGTCTCGGACACTGAGGATGTTGAAGTGGGAGGAACACTCGAATTCCAGCTGCCCGCGAATGTTCCTAAACAGTACGCCGATCTGGCGGAGACATTTAGCAAACAACGTTCCACTTCATTACCACCTCACAGACCTTATGACTGCGCTATAGAGCTATACCCAGGCACTACCCCCTCTAGAGGGTCTCTTTATTCGTTGTCCATCCCTGAGAGCGCAGCCATGCATAAATATATTGAGGAAGCTCTGGTTAATGGGTTTATTAGACCTTCCACCTCGCCTGCAGGGGCAGGTTTTTTTTTTGTTAAAAAGAAAGACGGAGGTCTCAGACCCTGTATTGATTACAGGCCCTTAAATGATATAACGGTTAAGAACAGGTACCCCCTTCCTCTTATGAACTCCGCTTTCGAGCGCCTTCAGGGGGCGTCTATTTTTACTAAACTAGACCTACGGAACGCCTATAACCTCATTCGTATTCGCGAAGGCGACGAATGGAAGACCGCTTTTAACACGCACAGCGGTCACTACGAATATCGCGTCATGCCGTTCGGGCTCACTAGCGCCCCCTCTGTGTTTCAGGCGTTGATTAACGATGTGCTGAGGGAAATGCTGGAGAAATTCGTCTTCGTGTATCTTGACGATATTTTAATATTTTCGCCCGATTTTACCACACATGTCGGTCACGTTCGTCAGGTTCTTGCTGCACTTCTCAAAGCCCAATTATTTGTAAAGGCAGAGAAGTGCGTTTTTCACACGGTCTCTGTTTCATTTTTGGGTTTCATTATTAAGGAGGGTAAGGTACAGATGGATCCGGAAAAGGTTTCCGCTGTAAAGAACTGGCCCACGCCGTCTTCCGTAAAACAGGTACAACGTTTTTTAGGTTTTGCGAATTTTTATCGGCGATTTATTTGAAATTTTAGTGCGGTAGCAGAGCCCATTACTGCGCTCACTAAGAAGAACCTTGGCAGCCAGTTCCAATGGAATTCTAAGGCAGGGTCAGCATTTTCTGAATTAAAGAGAAGGTTCACTTCCGAACCCATCTTGGTTACTCCCAACCCCTCCCTTCCCTTTGTGGTAGAGGTAGACGCCTCCGAGCTAGGCGCCGGAGCCATTCTTTCCCAATGTTCGCCACTTGACCACAAGATGCACCCCTGCGCTTATTTCTCTCGCGCCCTAACATCGGCAGAGAGGAATTATGACGTAGGGGATCGAGAATTGCTTGCGGTCAAGTTGGCTTTGGAGGAATGGCGCCATTGGCTTGAAGGAGCGGAACATCCATTCACTGTCTGGACTGACCATAAGAATCTTGAATACGTTCAGCTGGCTAAGAGGCGTAATTCACGGCAAGCTAGGTGGGCGCTGTTCTTTCTAAGATTTAATTTTATTATCACGTATCGCCCCGGGTCTAAAAACGTCAAACCTGACGCTCTCTCGCGGATTTACGACCGTTCTGAGACAGACTCAGTTCCTGAGCCTATTATCGCCACTGACCTCATTGTTGCCCCGGTTATTTGGGAGGTTGAGGCAGCGGTGCAGAAAGCCTTGCGCTCAGACCCAGGTCCAGGTGGGGCACCGGCAAACTGTCTTTTCGTGCCTCCTCGTCTTAGGTCGCGGGTCCTCCAATGGGGCCACGCCTCCCAACTCACCGGGCACCCAGGGGTTCATCGAACTAGGGACTTTTTATCCCGGCGTTTCTGGTGGCCTAGTCTGGAGAGAGACGTACGCTCATTTGTCGCGGCTTGTCTGGTTTGCGCTCGCAGCAAGGCCTCTCACCTTCCCCCCTCGGGTTTTCTTCGCCCTCTACCTATTCCCACCCATCCCTGGAGTCATATTTCCCTGGACTTCATCACGGGGTTGCCGTTATCTTCAGGCAATACTACCATTTTAGTGGTGGTCGACCGTTTTTCCAAAGCGGCCCATTTTATTGCGCTGTCCAAGCTGCCCTCGGCACCTGAGACAGCGCAACTTATGATTGACCATGTGTTTCGTCCGCATGGCCTTCCGTCGGATGTGGTGTCCGATCGCGGTCCTCAGTTCGCCGCCAAGTTTTGGCGGGCGTTTTGCTCTCTGCTGGGGGCTTCGGTTAGTTTATCTTCCGGGTTTCACCCGGAGACTAACGGCCAGACAGAGCGTACTAATCAGACTCTAGAGAATACTCTTCGCTGCCTTGCCGCATCCAAGCCTACCTCCTGGAGCCGTCACCTCGCCTGGGCGGAGTACGCTCATAACACGCTGCGTAACGCCTCCACCGGCCTCTCTCCCTTCGAGGCTCAGCTGGGTTACCAACCACCTCTTTTTCCTGAGCTTGAGAGGGAGGTGGAGGTACCCTCCATAGGATCTTTCGTTCGGCGGTGTCGGTCGGTTTGGAGACAAGTGCGGTCGTCTCTTATACGGGCTTCGGCTAAACAAAAAGTTGCGGCTGATAGGCATCGTCGAGCTGCACCATCCTATAGAGTGGGACAACGGGTTTGGCTTACTACTCGGGACCTTCCGTTGCGGGTCGAGTCCCGCAAACTCGCTCCTCGTTTTGTGGGTCCCTTCAAGATTATTAAAAGAATCAACCCAGTCACATTTCGATTGCAACTGCCGCGCTCAATGCGCATCCACCCCACGTTTCACGTCTCCCGTCTGAAACCGGTACTCGTAAGCCCCCTCGCCCCGGTTGAGAGACCACCTCCACCTCCCCGACTCATAGAAGGGGGTCCGGCTTATACCGTTCGCCGCATTGTGGCCGAGAGACGTGTAGGTAGAGGGTGGCAGTTTCTTGTTGACTGGGAGGGTTATGGTCCGGAGGAACGTTGCTGGGTTCCATCGAGAAACATCCTGGACCCGCAGTTAATCACCGACTTCCGCAGAGATAAGGTTGTGGAAACGTCCGGTGCCGTTCCTTAGAGGGGGGGTCCTGTCATGGATCTGACCTTTCTTCCCTTATCTCTACGTCGCCTTATTCGTTTTTATCGTTTACCGGTAGTCTATCGGATTTTCCTGTGTTCCGTCACGGGTTTTGCTTTCACCTTGTCATTAGTGAGTTCACCTGGTAGGTATTTCCGCTCACTACTTATACCCCGCTTCCGGCCTCTCTCGTCGCTTCTATGTTATTCCACTTAGCATTCGAGCCGGTAAAGAGGTATAGGAGATTGGTTAGAAAGCTAGTATAAAAAGAAAGGGTTTAGAAAGTAGGGTTTGTAGAAAGTAAGAAAGTTTCGTTTGGCTCTCATTTCAGAGCAGAGGCTTTCTCATTTCTTTCGTTTTGTACTCTAACTTACGAGTGCTCTTACCCAAGATAAGTTTGGGTCTTTTGAGTTCTGTTTCCTTTCTTTACACTCCTATAACGGGAGTAAGATAAGCGTGTCTGCTTATTTCCTTTGTTTCACCGTTTCTACCGACGAGCGCTCTAACTGCGCTGACTCCAGTTAAAGGGGTCTTATAGTTTTTGTTTTCTTTGTTCGTTCGCTCCACAAACGGAGTTAGATAAGCGTTATTGCTTATTCCTTTGTTTTGCTCATTTAGCGAGCGCCTCGTTTATATTGCGAGGTTTATTGTTCTTTCATTTTTAGTTGTTTCTCCACTACGGATTATTGTCCGTTACTAGTGGTGTTCTTACGAACACTTTAAGACTGCCCAACTACTTGCACTTGGATCTCTAATATTCCTATCTTTGTTTCTGACAGAGATCCCTCATAATTATATAGTTTTTTTCATCACAAACAGTTTGGCAAGTTAATTTGTTGATTGCAGAACTTGTCGGATTGAAAGGAAAAGTGCATAACACTTTCATTACAATAGTAAATTCCAGTTAAGGAGAAACGTTTGAATCCAGGCCAGTGTATTCTCACTTTAAAATGCCGGTGAAATGTCCTTGTGAGGACCTCCTGTGGATAAAAACAAAGCACCAAAATGGGACCCGATTATTTATTTCTACTCTTCACGTGAACTACAAATAAATAAATACATAAATAATTAAAAAACAGTGAACACTGGAGAAAAAATAAACACTGGCTATTGTGGGTGATATAATTCTGGGAAGATTTGTGTGACCCACTGGAAAACAACAGCAGGATATCTCTCCAAACGTTACTTATATTTTTTAAGATTTAAATCTTCCCAAGAAGTGTAATCTCCCATGTATATGTCCGCATAAGATGATCCCCATTTTTTCCCAAAAACTAGCATCAACCCCAGGGAGTGATAGCTGCTTACAGTTGTCTCAGAATTTATGCTGAACTCTCAGCTGTAAACCCTAAAACAGCTGTGTAGTGCAAAAGAGATTTCCTCTCTGGCAGATTTGCACCATTTCATTGAAGCTCTTTTTGACTGTGGGCCCTGATCTAGGCAGTGGGAAGACATTTCAACAATGCAGCAGCATACGCACATAATCCAACAATGTCTGGTTAGTCTTCTGTCTCTGACTCCTATCTGGAGACATTGCATTTTCAGCCAAACCCCCCGCGCCCCCACCCCTTTCAAATTAGGCCTGGGAGTGCATTTCAAGAGAATTTGTGTTTTGCTGATTCAACGGCAACTCAGTTCCGTTCCTGCATGGGCCGCATCTGCAACCAATCCAAAACAATATGTAGGTCAAGTTCCCACACTATACCAGCTCTGAGGGGTAATCAGTAGCACATTTATCCATTCAATTTTGTGCATATCCTATGGGAATTCAAACTATTGGCAAACATTGAATTAATGAATTATGAATTAATGAATATACGTAATGATGTCAACTGATTCCCACACAGATCCAACCACAGCCTGGCACATAATGACTCATCTGACAACATTCCAAACAGAAAGAACTGCTAAAGAGCGGGGTGGATTCTCATACTAATTTGCTGCTGTATTTACAAGACAATTGTGATGAATGTATTTTTCTTTTCTTTTTTTTCTGATGACATGCTAGTCAAGAAAAATGACAAACACAAAAATCGTGCAGAATATCTTTATGGCATAAAAACAAAACAAAACAAAATGAAGACCAGGCCTTAGGTTGTTCTATGTTAAACAAGAAGCAACCATTTGTGGTCATGCTAAGAAACATAGATTTGATACTGATTTGTCCTCAGGGACTTCATGTCATTGTGTTTCTACTGTCCGCTGCTCCTATCTGTGTTAGCGTAGTGCTAACACATGGGCGTGGCGGCCCTCACACAGGAAGGAAGTGTCTCTTAAAGAGGCACCAGTACCATAATGGGGTCAGAAAGGGATGGGACATTGTTTTTTATTGATCTTTTATTTTTTCTCATTAAATTCATACTGGGAAGGGAATGACACAGCAAAGAATATTTAACACCCTGTGCTGTGTAACACACTGTGAGTGCATGTAGAGTACTCTTTCATTGAGCCTGTTTATTGTGTGTGCGTCTCTGGTTAAAACCCCCAAATTGTGGGAACCAGACAGGGGTCATGACACAGAGGATTGGTTACGGTTATATAAACAGTTGAGTTGGTTGTATCACCTAAACTATACGTGCACAGAAATAATGCAAAGAACCCTACATGATTTAGCATGCATACTATGTATACTCTGTGGATGTGCAGCAGAGGTGCATTCATCATGGGACAGTGGTGCCTATTTGCATTTCCAATTAGTTTTTCCATGAAAGAAATCAGGACACACCTACCTAGTGCATGTTGATAATATTAAAACTGGATTTGCAAACAAAAATGCAAGTTAAAAGCCCAGACTTCCACTGTGAACACATGGAACATGAAATATATAAACCCCCAGGGAACTTTACTCTCCATTGTTTCACTGAACCTTCAAAAATATATCATATTTTATTTACCAAGCTTCCAATGGGCTGCTTTCTCCAAAACCATCGCCTTCTCAGTGCCACTTCTCAGTCTCTAGGGGCAGGATATGTTTTACTTTTCACCTATGAATTACTGCCCCTGAAACTGTCGGAGTAACACACAATAAACCGGAATGGGCTGCAAAGTAAAAATGCACGTGTTCCTCACCACTCAGATTAATTTCTCACTACTCAGTGGTCATTTATTTATAAATAAATTTTTCCTTGATCAGGGATATCGCACAAATACAAGAATGTATGCTATGTCAAGCTAGCTATGCACTTTATTTTTATTTTCACTTATTATTATTATTATTGTTGTTGTCGTGCTCACTGTTGTCATAAAAATGCAAGCAAAATATGAACAATTTTGTATAGCGATTTTTTACAGAGAACTGTCACAAAGACGCTGCACAGAGAAACAGAAGGAAAATTGAGCAAAAAAAAACAGAAAAATGAGGTAAAAAACTCTCAACAGTGGCGAGAAAAAACTCCCCAATGGGAAGAAATCTCGGAAGGAACCTGGCTAGAGAGGGGGACCCCATCCTTCGCTGGCTGGCCTGGTTTAAACTAAGGATGGAATGAATGGATGGTAATAGACTAATGAGGGATCTAATAAAACTAGCTGATAAGTAGAAACTCCAAAGAAAATGATGTGAAGTGTTATAAGCACCAGAAACTCTAGGCCGCACTCCCCCTTCTGGTGACTGCACTCTCTGTCTGAAACCAGTTTAATGACCAGAGAATATGCAGGTATTTACCATCCGGCGGCTGTATCAGAACTCTGCTGCACCGTGTGCATGACAACACTGCTGAATTATTTATCTGTTCGTAGATCGGGTTTGTTTCTGGGGCACATGCTGTACAGGATATGGGCAATGGGTGGACAGCAGGCTGTCACATGACTTGCTGGTGAGGAGTTCGCCGTGTGCTCCTTATTTGGTACACTGACTGTCCTTTTTGAGATACAAAATTATATCAAATTAGACAAAAACACTTTCTGTGCAGAAGCAGTCAGTGAGCCACAATGGACATATTTAAGAATGACATACTTGCTTAATGACATCTTAATCTGCCAATCTTACTTGAGTGTTAGCAAGCGCTCCGCAATGCAGGCATTGGCCATAAAAAATTTCATTCCTTAGTAACAGCAAATAAAATTGGGAAAGTGGATGAGACACAACAGGCCAAAACACATAAACATCCAGTCAGTTGACCATTATTAAAATGTTCAATAACATACGAAAGTAACACCATTCCTGCTGTCCTCCGTCAGACAGGTGGCTGGGGACAGGT
The DNA here is from genome assembly GCA_022702515.1 of Ilyophis sp. 1 JC-2022. NCBI lineage: Eukaryota > Metazoa > Chordata > Actinopteri > Anguilliformes > Synaphobranchidae > Ilyophis > Ilyophis sp. 1 JC-2022. Next base: position 118,268,456 of record CM040403.1, read on the forward strand.
GATTCAGTCAAGTGTGTTGAAAATTAAGAAGAAAAAAACAACACATAAAGTAACTAGCATGCCCTGCTGTTTTGGAGACGGGACCATGTCAGCGCATTGCTACTCGTCAGCTGGGATGAAAACAGTCAGCAGTTTGCACCCGAGCAGCAGCACATTTCAACCAATCACAATCTGTCAGTGATAGGCCACGGTCCGTCACTGTGAGTCACGACACCTCCCTGAGAGCTACACTCCATCACCTTTCATGACTGTTCGCTAATGATTGCCCATTCAGACGAGCCGAGTTTACATGTAGATAATTTAAATTAATGTTACTTAGTAAATAATCTATCGGTGAGAGATGGGGAGGGATGTAAGCAAATGAACATGTGATGCACTAATGATGGTTTGGGCCCAACACTCTATTTGTACCCCCCTTCGAATGAAACAATCTTGGGTCCCACCTTGGATTTTTGACCATGAATCTCTTGGTGTCTTAATGTGCACAGTTCTGCTGTCTATCGCGATTTAATTTGTTTTGGGAGTTGAATTTTAGTATGTTCACTGCAGTATCCTGCATGTTATTGTGACCATGCTAATGTAATACTAGGTCAATCATAAATTGAGCATGGAAAGTCCATACATTGGTGAAAGACATTTTTATTTATTGAGGTATGCTTTCATTAGTTATACTTTCATTAGAGGAATGTGGCTACTGTCAGTGAATAAAATGAGTATTATAAAACGTAATACATTCTGTAGTGAGTTTGAATAATCTGACTTTGCAAAAAAAGTGCTGTTAGTTGCATTCTCTGCTTCCTTTCATGTGTATGTTTTTTTTTTCTTCAAATATCAGTTTTATTGACAATGTTTGGGCTTTGACAAACTCAAATATTTTCAAGCAGTGTCAGAAGCAGAAAATAAGATGACATTCAATCCTTCGACTATGCAGTTGGCGTGTATTAATGGCAAGCAGTGTCAGCAAGTGTTTTCAATGTGACCAATTACCTTGAGAGTGTAATGTGGCGGCTATGTAGCTGTTCCAAATATATCTTATTTCATTTTCATTTTTGCAATAAATAATCCCTCCCAATAATCTTTCTCATTATCTTGTCATCAAAGTTGCCTGTTGCACCGCAGTGGTTCGTGTATTTGCTTGATGTATGTCCTTATCCCAGATGTCTTCTTTTATAATGAACTGTTATCTGTTTATACAGCAGTATATTTGAACAAAAGTTTGCTCAAGCTGCCCAGGTGACAGAGCTTGCTGAATGGTACAATACAGGTGACCTACAGTACCTGGGAACCACACATTCCACAATCCTGTCAGAATGCCAATGTCCAGACAGCACAGAGACTGTGTCAGAGTAGGTACACATGCTGACTGATTCTGTGATATAGCTTTGTAAGCCTTATGCTTAGTATGATATAAATAAAACTCATGTTTATCTGGTACAATGATGCATATGAAAGTGCGTAAAAATATTGAGCTATTATAGCCAATCTTAGTTCAACCGCTGGGCCATTAGTTCAACCGTTCAATGGGCCATTTAAACAACACTAGAAAATGCTTCAGTACGCAAGTTCTGAGGCTCAACAGAAGAGGAGTTTTAAAAGTAATACATCGTTTCATGGATTTCAAAACGTTTCATTTCTGAACTAGTAAATGCTGCCAGAGAAGTTCTCTTTGTATTTGTAAAGTTATAGCACAGGGGTATCAAACTAAATTCCCAAGTGGTTGCAGTGTCTGCTGGGTTTTTGTGGTTTACTTTTCATCAACTGCCAATTAAGATCTTGAGACAGGTGTGCCGATTATTTACCCAATAAATGACTTAAATGAGCCACTGGTGCCCAGGACTCCAGTTTGACACCTGTTGTTGCCGTGTAAATTCACATTACATAAAATCTTCCTGATCTGCATGCATTACCATCGAGATTAGACATAAATGTAAGGTCAACTACACCTGAGTGGGGCCAATGACAATAAAGAATCAGGCCTCTATTTCATTTCTAAATTCAATTTTAAAAAGACGTTTCTGTCTAAAAGACCAACATGAACACTGATAATGGTATTTTTTTCCACATGCAATAAATAGTTGCACTACATTTTCTCTGCTTCTTGCTTTTTTCTTCTTTTGGTGTGCGAGTGTCTATTTTGTATGGACATTCACTGTTTACCTATATGCACCTATTAGCCGAGTTGTTACCTATGCACAGACACCATTTTTGTACTTTTGTAAAATCTTATAAACAAAACTAGAAAATATTCAAGAGGCAAGCTTCATATCTGTGGGCTGTTGAATTGAATTAAATGACAATGTGATTCACATTACGTGAATTAAATTAACCTCTATCTAACTCCCCTTATGATCCCATCTAAGGCCCTTATTCACTTAAACAATACACAACCAAATTTGTAAAACACTGCATATGGTTTCACTTAGAATTACGAAGGCGCATCATAGCTGTAGCAGAAATTCATCGCATGATTGAGGACAAAAAATGTGAATAGCATTATATTGTCAAATAACATAGCCTATATTTTCAAAGTGAAAGAGAGAGAGGGAGAGAAATGTATGATTAGATCAAGAGAAGTGAAACAAATATTTCTGGTAATGAAAAACAGGCCCGCCAATTACCATTCTGAAAAGCACGCTTTGTTTCTGGGTGACTCGCAATTTGCTCTTTGGAAGTTGAATGCTTCAGCCTTTTTCCTATAGTCAATAAACAAGACTACAGGTATGCAGAAATTCTTCTGGAAACACACGTGTGCACTTAAAGAATAGTGATGTTAACCAATGAAATCCATACACAAGCTCATGTTTTGAGTTTCCGTATGATTTCTTTTTTCTCTAACAATGTCTTTGTGAAATTGGCTTGGTTTCCTCGAGGCCTCTTCTCGAGCTGCCTGCTGCAGGGCCTAAAGAAACAGAGACGTACATTAATCAGTCTGTGCATGCACTTCCTCTCTTTCTCCTGACAAACTCGCACACCAAAGGCAAAGGCACATTACCATACACACACACAATGCACAGTGCGCACACACACACACACACACACAATGCGCAGTGCTGTCCGAGCAGCTTCAAGGAGCGTCATGTAATTCCCCAAATGAAACTCCTGGGCCTGAGCCAGGACTTGAGGAAAGAATATAGTCAGAGCTGCATTCTTTCCCATTGGCTGCTGATAGGAATGACAGACTCTGTATCTACAGCGGGACCATCAGTTGCTCCACCATCTGTGTGTTTGGCACTCGGTGTTGCCACACTGCCAGCAACACACAAAAAAATTGATAACAAATGAATTCCTGAAGTGAGGCTCTGTATCCCAGCAACTGAATTGAGAATGACTCGGCCCGTATAATGCAATGCCACTCACATGAAAAGACGAAGCGAAACACGAACTGATGCAAGAATACAAATGGCTAGAAAACAAATATGAATGAAGACAAAAGCAGGGGCCTGTGCAGTGCTGATGGTGGATTAATAGCATACCTGTTCAAGTTCAAACAGCAAGAATGCAATGATGCAAAATGTCAAAACCATTTTTAGGGCAGGAAAGAGAAAAGGCTGGTAAGTTTGCATTCAGGACTTTGTGCCATAAAAACCAGCTTCCATTACCACTTATTAGTTCAACAAAACATGGGCAGATGGCAAAGTCCTATTTACAGGAAACTTCTAGAATTACAAGTGGAATGCTTCATAGGTCATTTTAATTAGCTCAACAAAAAAAAAAGTTTGTTGAAGGACCCCATCAGAAGGGGTCAAGTTTAATATAATATGTAATATCAAGAGGTTTTAAATACTCTATGGACACAATGTAAAAGTCAGATGGTACATAAATAAACTCACAGACGGAGCTTTGCCCAGTGAATGATGCCATCCTATATATGATTTAGTCTTTGATGCGACCAGAAATCAAGTCCATCTTTCTGGAGGCAGACAATGCACAGACATATTTGGTACCATTTAATATGAAAGGGATTATTGAGACTCCAGTGTGACTCCAACTATATCCCAGTGTGGCAGACGACCAGACACAATCAGCTAATGACAATGTTCAAACTAGAAATGTAAACAGCACAATATGTCCCACTGCCAAAGTAGCAATGACTGATTTTCAGATGTGTTGGCCTACATCCTAAAATGACAATAAGGACATGATTACTTTCCCACATGTACATTCACATGTGTTCATCTCTCCAATGGCTTGTATTCATTTTACCTCAATTCATTTTGCACCAACAGTAGCTTGCTGACTGCACAATATAGCAATACAGCAAATATAGATAATTACCAAACCTTACTCATTCAAACATTAGCGAATGGCATTTACAGGTGTATGTTTTATCTAGTGTTACTTTATTTGGTTTAGGTCTATGCAGCACTCGCAAACAATAGCAGGCCAACCGATCACACAAGTTAAAAATGGTGCACCAGCCAAGCTTAGTTATCTGACTAAAGCTTAGTGAAGTGAGCCTGTTATTTTTTTCACAACATCAGTCAAGTCTAGGTATATAAACATCCATGCTTTGGCACCCTGTGTAATTTAAAAAAAAAAAAAAACAATTAAAAATAACATTTTTCAAACTTTAGTTTTTCAATGGGCAGTGTGTTGATTTAGACGGGCCGTAGAGTCTATGCAGGCTGTGTGTACTCTCCAGGGTGCATTTCTAGTAGACATGTCAGTTATACTTTTGTCACCCTCATTCCGCCCCTTTCCGCCTACGGTGCATTCTGCCGCTCTCCAGAGTGTCTTCTGAACATCTGTCCAGATCACTATAGGATACACTGTGAAAGGCTCTTTCTCCTGAGGAAAGCAGACTCAAGTTACCAGTCTTCTGAGAAAGAAAAACATAGGCTAAGTAAATCCGTTATTAAAGGTCTCTATATCTCTTGCATACAAGCTCTGTATTACAAACATAAATTTACAAAAATACAACGTACATACGGTACATTGGTTGACTAGTGTATTTTTAGTCCATATTCATATTTCTGCTCAAAAACTCCCACACACAGTCTGAATAAGATGCTCACCAACTGTAAACGTTAGGCATATGTTACATAGTGTACCTGGAAGCCCTTGAGGTTGCTGTCCTCCTGCTTGCTGTTGCCAATGAGAGGAAGTGGTCCCGCTGCCTGCTCCAGCTGCTCCAGCACCCTGTTGAGATACCTGGCGGCCGAGCGCCACATTTCCCTACTTTGCACTGCATAATAAGCACTTATAAACTGACCTCTTGTTGACATTCTGAGGAGCAGCCCTACAGCACGTGTTGTGCCCGGCATGTGATGCGATACATTCAAGAAAAACGTCATCGAAGAAACGTGAATATGCAGTTTGTGGAAACTAAACATCGGCACGTATAAACGTCGGCATCTTCATGTATTTTGCAATAACACTTGCAATATCATATGCTTGGAATGTGTGTTATTACTGGAATAATGTCTACATTTTCACTGCCTCACACTATGCATATTTGTTGACACAAAATTGCTCATGCATTTTAATAGTGTGTTATTATTTGTGGAATGGAGCAAATTACAAGTTGCCTTTGCCCTCTGAAAGATTTAGACAAATTAGCAGCTACCTTTACTATGTTGATACATGCATACATTTAAATAAAAACTGATGGGAACCTAAATTATCACATTTTATTCTGTTTGGCAGAGAGTTATTGGATTTATTAATTGTCAAAAAAACATTACAGTCATAAATGTCAGATGACCATGACAGCACAAAATGTTGTGTCAGCCTCTTCATTACCTGAAGCAATGCTTCTGACTTACAGTATGTAGCATTCAGGTACTACCTCATGATAAACCCACCGCTACTGTATGTTTTAGTTACAGTGCATAGTTCATTGTTCAAGTTAAGCAGTGCTTGGGAAAAACTTCCACAATGAAAATATGTTTAAACATAAATGTAATTTGTGTTCTCAATGATTACTTAAGAGGCACTGGATAAATACTAATATTTACTAAATAATTAACCAGGGTTCCTATGGTCCTTATACAACTTTTCAATCTGGAAGTCATAGATTAGTGATGGGAAGTGGTTAAATACCCATTCTGTTCTTCAAAATGAATAGAAAAATTTCTAGTGCCAAAGGTATAAAAAATATAGGTACAATTTGCAAAATACACCCAGCTTCAAGTCTTTTAATGTAAGAACTGTGCAAAATGGTGTAATGTAAGAACTGTGTAAAATAAAACTAACTAGAAAAACTTACTGGTATTCTCTGTCATGAACAACCACAAGTGAGGATTATTAAAATAGAAACACTTTTGAATTTTTCAGAACAGACTTGAAATGGTATTAATATGACCAAAATCATATTTTTATATTTGCAAGCCTAAGTTAATACATACCACTCGGGACAGAAAAGGTTCAGTTTCACAGAAAGGAAGAGGGAATTGGTCAAATTCTAGCCATGATTTCACACTTTCTAGCATTGACATATTGTATACCATGCAAGTGGATTAATTTAATTATTCACTTAATTTCATATGCCAAAAAGAATGCTTTGTCACTGGACAGAAATGGAAAGGCAATGAGAGTGTTTCTTCAAGGGAAATCAGCAACCAAGGTACAATTTCTGTGCTCTTGTTGGGTCTGCTTACACTTGCAGAGGCCTTTTTAGATGGACAGTTATTACCTATATGTTCTTCTTATTTAAATTTTTATCTACTCTATATTAGAATAACTTTGCTCTCTTTCTCTGCATTATTGTGCAGCTGGTGGTCATATTACTGGTCTTAATTGCATGCCATCAAGCCAAATATCTCATTATTTTTCTGTTTTGTGACCTAAATATTATTGCACTGTAGAAAGGAAAATCTCGTGGCACTATACAGGCCTACTGTTGTGGTCTGATTAACTCCTTTTGTGACACTAGTGGAGGACCAAAGTTGTCATGACAACTATCTGCAGCTGCCACATGCAATCACCATTAGCAACCACATGAATCTGAATTAGATGTAACAAGGAGGCAGCACAATACTCAACTCTACTGGTTTGCGTTCTTGCGGTTCCATCTGTGTTATACTGGCTCTACATATTTAAATATTTAAATAATATATTTTCTATATCAAAATTTTCATTCTATTAAAATGTTAACAGTTAATTTACAGATCATTAACTTGACAAGTATAGCTTGCAGACTGCTCAGAAATTATAATGTTGGAGCTGTGTATTACAAAAGCATGCAAAACCAAAATGCAGTACACATGACAATTATATTGTTAGTGCAATAATATGAGTCCACTATACAGTAGAATATGTATTTTTGTGTAGCTTAAACAAAATAACAAATCATATATTAAGTAATGTGTGCCATAATATTCTCCAACATGCAATTCATATTTTTGTATTTGATAATGTACACTTGAATCAAGTTACATTACTATAAGATGTATAACATATTAAAACACACCATGTATGGTTTTTGTTACTAATGGTTTTTTTTTGAGGTACAATTTAGACAATTTATGGCTGTCTGGGGACCATGTGGAGTTGGTACAGCCAAAGCTACCATCCTGCTAGTTTTCCTGAGCTTCATCCCTAAAGGTACATTTTATATTTGCAATAATGATTGCTGTTGAACTTGCTTTTAGTTTTCAACTCAAAACGTACATTAACGTATAGCCAAAATGGTGTTTATGTAAAATAATTTGTGATACACTATAGCCCCGTCCTTGAACATGCGGACTTCTGAACTGGTTCCAAAAATACCTTAAAAATATCAAACTGTTACCCCATTTTTATGTATATTTGAATATAATTCTGAAATAATTTCCAACAACAATTTTGTAATTCGTCAAAGGAAATATAACAAGAGTTGCAAGAATACACATGCAATGTATAAGTGCCCAATGCAGATCCTGATTTTCTGAACTTTTAATGAATTCCCTGCATTCAAAGGCTTATTTTTTTAGGTAATATCTTGCACTTTAATTGTATCATGCACAAGAGGTGGGTTTTATTGGTATGATTGACTTCTTCTAAGAAAGCAACGCTAAAGGGCTGATGGAGGACGGATTCATGCAATGCAGATGCTGAGGGAACCCCGTTGGAAAACCTATTTCATGGGCTCTTTTCTTGTTATGTGCTGACATCCAGTGGCACTGTTGCTGTTATGCTCTTTTTTGGCTTGCTGACATCTAGTGGTATAAAGATGTCGATAATTTTTTAATTTCTTTCTTTTTTTTTGTGTGTGTTTGTGTGTATAACCTCCGCTGCTGTAGGTGGCAGTAAAGCAACGTCCAGCAGTTTATTCTAGAGGGATAAAAAAAAACTACAAATGAAATACGTTGTTCACGGTGCTCATGGGAGATACAGTCCATATTACGACGGTGACGGGTATCTTCGTACAAGGTTTGGACTGCAGCCCCCATCAGCGTGTCAGTGAAACGATTTGTAACGGGTCCAGACATTTGACACTCCTCAATTTCTTTGACCTGGAAAAGAAACACTACCTTTGAGCTGGCTCGTAGACGTGGAAAAGCATCAATGTGCAGATACATTTCTTGTAAAAGCTAGGCGCCTGGTTAATTAACTAGCTATTTTCGTTCATTTTTGAAACGTTTCTGCATCATACTTGGAAAATGGCATGCATATAGCTTGGTAGCTAGTTGAACAACCGGTTTAAAAATGCAAAGATATTCGGTGTACCTTTCTAGCTGGCTAGCTAACGTTACTTTTCCATGCAGTAGATCTAGTAACTAACGTTAGTTGCATAGCTAGGCAGTTTACAATATAATTGAATGGATGACAAGAATTGCCAGTGAGCAACCTAAGATTTAACGTGCTTCCTCGACATTTTTTAACACATCGGTAGTTTTACCAGTTAAGTTAGCTGGGTAGCGTTAGCTAATCAACAGCTGTCGGTATCGGTCGCTATATGACTAGCGAGACCCGACCTAGCTTGATTTGCTCGAGTACTGCTTTGAAATAGCTAGCAGGCTAGGGTAACTCACTTTGTAACGTTACCCGTTTTGTTCTGCTGTTTTTGGCAGGCTAATTTAGTTGGTTTACCGCTACAACCAAGTGTCACATTTTGATGCGATGGCTCCAATGGGCATCCGGCTGTCTCCGCTCGGAGTTGTGGTGTTTTGTTTGCTTGGACTTGGCGTAACCTATCACCTTTATGCCGGGGTTATATCCAACAGAATAGCTGCTTTCAAACAGGGAAAAAGTGTGGACCTTCGGGAGCTGCTTGCTCTGTCTGTTGAGGCGGCTGTTCAGGGTGGTCGAGAGGTGAAACGGATCAGAGAAGATAACACGTTGGAGGAGAAGTCTAAAGGGAAAACCAAAGAAGGTGCAAGTGAGAAGCTCACTCTTGGAGACTTGTATTCACACAGAAAGATGTTTCATCTAATTAAAAACACGTTCCCCCATTTACAGGTGAGATAAAAAAAGTAATAATAATAATTCTACCATATAAACATTAGTCTTCCATCTAGCTCCTCAGTTAACTTATTGAATGTCGCACACTAACTAATGTTGCGGATATTTCTATAGCCAACATAAATTTTGACTGAATTGTTTGAATATAATCAGTTTTGCCAGTAATGTTATTAAAAGTGTGTTTTACCACATTTCTTTCTTGGATAACACAGAAGAAACTGTTAAATGGCCATGTTACATTTTCATTTGAATAAAGTGAAGAAAAGTGTTATAACGTTAGGTGATATCAGTTTCATACTTTTATCCAGCTCAGAAAGAGGTATGTATCGAAGTCGTCATTGCATTGTGGCTCTGACCCAGTAGGCCTGTATTATGCTTCAGATCTATAGCACTGAGCGATATAGCTATTAGAAATTTTCTCTATATATGCTGTGTCAGTGTTCCCAAGTACAAAGTGGACGAGATGGAATTTTCTGAGCTGCTTGTTAAAATATTAAGTGGACTTGGATGGCTTTTTTTGGTTAAGATGCAAATGACACAGCTGTTTAAGTACAAAATGTTTTGGCATTCAATGTTTTCTACATATCTATGGTGTTACAGTGAAATCTGGCTGTGGTTGCATTTCTATCTTGAAAGCGGTTTGTCAGCTGTTTGTGGTTACATTACAATTATTTGGCAGACGCTTTTATCCAAAGCGACATACAATAAGTGCAAATGTAGACTTAATGTTCTGGACTGTAAATGTTTTGCTTTTATCAGACCAGTGGTAGTAGACAGCTGATAAGCATTTATCTTGTTTTAGTTCTTTGCTTTACAACGCATTGCAGGTAAATTCAGAGGAGCACGATAATGCAGGAGATCAGGAGACTTCTGTGTGGAACCATGTGATTCCCAGCGACATACGGCAGGAGGTGCCTACCAGCAGGGAGGTGCCAGCTGAGAGTGTCACAGTGTGGATTGACCCCCTGGATGCCACGCAGGAGTACACGGGTGAGTCACGAGTCGCGAGCAGTGCTCGGTAACATCATCCCATTAATAACCAGGAATGTTTGACCAAGATAAACACTTAACAGCTGTCTACTACTACTGGTCTGATAAAAGCAAAACATTGACAGTCCAGAACATTTAATCTACGTTTGTGTAAACTAGCTTTTGTCCTCGTCATCTACCCTAGTTTAATGATATTGTATGTTTTCCTTTTTTTTTAGCAAGTACATGTACACGTACAAACAAATGCAGTTAGAGGTAAATTAAAAAAAAAAAAAAAAAAAACAAAAGAAAGAGGAGAAGAGAGGAGAAAAGAAAGAAAAAAGCCCCCAGCAAACGTACAATTTAACACAATACACAGGAACACAGGGGGAAGGGGGGAGGGGGGGGGGGGGGGGGGGGGGGGGGGGGCAGGAACACAGGCAGCTGCTGCGCCTGCTGCGCGCGCCAGGCAGCAGCGCTCAGCTGGCGAGGGGGGGGGGGGGGGGGGGGGGGGGGGGGTGGGTGGTTAAGGCGGAGTGGGATGATGTGTGATGCGTGCAATGTGTGTGGGTGTGTGTTCCAGAGAACCTTCGTCAGTATGTTACAACAATGGTTTGCGTGGCTGTAAATGGTGAACCAGTTATAGGAGTAATCCATAAGCCCTTCACGGGATATACAGGTATGTCCTTTGTGTCTAATGTGAATATAGTCTACACGTATGTGTATATATAAATATTTGAGTAATAATACATTTCAGTGTTACAGTTGTGTTGGAGGATGATGAAATTGAAGAGTTATACTGTAGCCAGCAGGCTTTAAATCCTAAAATACATGTAAAAAATATGTGCAACTCCCTCACAACCTTTTTTTGTATTGTATTCAGCTTGGGCAATGGTTGGTGCTGGCAGTAATGTGGGTGCCAGGGATTCGTACAATGAGAAGTCCCCGCAGGTCATCGTGTCACGCTCCCATGCTGGTAAAGTGAAGGAGTTTGTCGGAACGGCGCTAGGCAACGATACCGTGGTCATTCCAGCAGGAGGAGCAGGTATTTCTCATGTTTCTGATTCATCTTCCTGGATGATGCCTGGCAGTTTTGATTGGTTACCTGAAAGCTAAACGTGTCTAGAAACGGTTATTCCCTTCCAACCCACTTGACCGCTCTAGTGCATCTCGCCCAGAAACATTTTGCACCATGAATAGCTCTTAAATATGATCATTCACCATCACTTTGCCACCTTTTTTTGCCATACTTATTTCGTTTACTTTCATACACACATCTTATGCTGGTTGTTTGGTGTTTTTAGGTTACAAGGTTCTTGCTCTGTTGGATCCATCGGATGAAAAGTATGATAAAGCAGACATCTACATCCACGTCACGTTTATCAAGAAATGGGATATCTGTGCAGGGAACGCCATTTTAAAAGCGCTGGGTGGTCACATGACAACGTTGAAAGGAGAAGAAATAGACTATAGAGGCTCTCCGGCCAATAATGGTGGACTACTGGCCAGCATAAATATGGATCACAAAACATTAGTTGAAAAGCTGTCAAGCCCAGACAAAGAGAAGGGCAGATAGAATAATACAAATTTATGTTTAAATTGCAACATTGTCTGAAATAATATGAATATACATCCTAGTTCTGAAAGAATATATATTTTGTTTTTATTTGGCAAGGAACAAAACTAATGTATGAATCAGGGCAAGATACACAAGCACAACCGCATGGATCACAAAATCATGGTGGAAAGTATTGATAATAATGAAGACTGGTAGCAGCACAACCCAAAGTGAGAGCTGGTTTCATTTTACACAACCTTGAGCAAACAACATTTTGGCAATCGAGGTCCATCAATTATAAGCGCTGTCCTAGTATATCCACAAACTGGGTATACGCATGGTGACATCACTCTTTGAGGCCAGCCTTTCATATTGTACTTTCAGTGTGATATTATGACAACCATGTGGTTGTGATGGTATGACACGATGTATAAAATTTAAGTTCTCCCTATTTTTAGAGAATGGTTGCAGATTGTACGCATTCTTTATGTAGTCATGTGACGGTCAAGTTTTACCATACAGGTTGTTAAATTAACGTAATTGATTTCACTTCTCATAATTATTTCCCCCTTATTTTTGTTTTTCATTTTTAAATCATTTTTGACCCACAAAATAAAACATTATAGTTTTTACACACAATGCGATACACTGATTTTATTGGTGATTTCATATGTGTATGCAGATCCTAAATGGCTCTGGAGAGAGAGGGTCCAAATGCTGTTTGATAGTGGTTTTGTACAATAAAATACTTAAACTTGGGATTTCTTTTTTTTTTTTTAATATATGAAAATTGTGTCCTTAATGTTCAGTTAAGCTCAGTTCATTAAACACACACGTGTATTATATACTACTCAAAAGAAGTTAAGGGTCAAAACTATTCATGCATATAAATATAAGCTAACAAGCTAAAATGGTGATGACTAATGACAAAATAATTATTTGATGGCTCAAGAACAGAAAACAGAAAGACACTAGTTTATTACCCTGATGAAAAAAAAGTCATGCACCCCCCAAAATGATGATGTGATGATGAATGGAAAATTCTCTGCCATTTTATTGCTAAAATTGGCATGCATGGAATGACACTCATGCAAAACGCATGCAAATGGTGCATGAGGTGTCACAATGGGTGTTTCGAGGCAGTTTGTCAGTTTAGTCTGACTAAGTTTGTTCTTCAAATCCATGAAAAGGAAATCTGGGTTCACTTAAAAGGTTTCTAAAGATAAGTACAATGAATGCATGTCCCATAATAACATGATGTCTATAGTCCAAATGACAACCCAAAGGGGGATATTCTAACCCTATCTGGCTTAAGACATACTTATTTATTTGACCCTTAAATTCTTTTGAGTAGTATATAATGATTGACCACTGCGAACCATTTATATCACTCCTCAGAACACTGGCATGTATTGAGTCTGGCAAAGGAAAAAAGTTTACTTGAACAGAATTTGTTATAATATAATAAGCAAATAGTATAATACTGGTGACTTATGATAATGTTGAAGTTGAAATAGGGGGTAGTTTGCTTTGTTGCTTGTATCATATAAATTAAGCATTGGCTAAGTCTGAGGAAGAATTTACTGCAGGTATCAGGACTGACTGCAGTACAGGTACAAGGCAATGGTTAAAATCAACATATGTACCACTGCCACAATGGATTTCTATCAGTACAAATTTCATTTGAAAGGTGAAACATGAAATGTATAGATTTGCATGTCAAAGCAAACCTAACACTTTGTTCAGATGAACATGTATTTTAAACGATATTTGTAATTTTTCTTGGACTTATTATTTTGACAGAATCCCATCCAGTTGACCAACACTTTGTGAATTATATTTCAGCAGAAGAATTGATTTTGTCAGTAATGCGTGCAGTTTTATACATCATATGAACGAAATTGGATGATCTGCCAAGTTCTTAAGGTTTAATGATAATCATTGTAACGGTGCAATAGAGCACATTCACTGTGATAACTAAGTAGTTACAAAGCCTTTTCTGAAGGGCATTATTCAGATGAATGTGTGAAGTGTGGTGTGCTTATGTTCTAAAGCATTGGTCTATGTGTGCGTACCTTTTTCTGTTTTGGAGGTATGCATGACAAGCCAATGGATAATTACGTGCTCTATACTGTGACTGTGAATTATCAGCGCTTCCTTCCTGCATTCGCTTGCATATGGCATGCTTCATTAAACAGGTTTTACATTTTTAAAATCTTTCTTTTTGTAGTGTTTTAAAGATGTTTCCTACTGCCAACTGGTTGAGATTGTGTCATTTGAAAGCTATTGGAATGAGTGTAATGTTGAGGACATTTAAGTTGATGGGGTTGAAATGTGAAAAATAGTTTCTGCTGAAGATATACAAGTGTTTTTAGTTGGGGGGTTAATTTGAACTGGAATTTAAAGATTTATTGTAACATCTTTAGTGAAATGAAGGAGTCTGGTCTTTTGATTTTAATTTTAAATAAAACATTATTTTAATGTTATTTCTCTGCTTGGAAGTAGTGAGTTTTTTGTCTTTCTATAATATTCTATAATAATTGGGACAAAGGAATTTCTTTTTCTTGATTTGTATTCCAACTTTTTTTTTGTTTGTAATCAAACAATTTTCATGTGGTTTAAGTGCAGATCAAGGGTCTGAGGTATCAAAAAAGCCAAAAAGCATCACTCTGCTGTTAGATATGCAGTAGATGTGGATGTTTCTCCTGACTCATTTTCCTATTGAACTCTGTGGAAAAATAAGTCAGGAGAAGAAACCCTAAAAGTGATCCATCTGCATGTAGCCTACCTCAGAGCCTTGAGCCTTATAGCCATTTAGCTAACCATGTGTTATTTACTGTACCAGCATAATTTACAACTGAATCTAATCTAGATTTAGAGTTTCAGAAGAAGTTCTTATGACACATGAAAACTATGACAGAACTGTAGGATGGGGGGTTTTGTTTGCCACTCAGCAATGGCTTTATCAAATCAATACTTCAGTATCACCACATGATGGCAGCAAAACACAGGCACCCTCAGTGGAGATAAAAATCTTTTGGTATAATGGAAGTAATAAACATTTAATGAACCCTGCATAAAGATTGCAGATCATTGCTAATGATCTTTTTGCTTTTGTTATAAGTCTATACGTAAAGTATCTGCTAAATTTGTACGCCTCAAATTTGTACACACGCTGGGTATCCTCTCTTGTGATGCTCTACCAGGCCTGTACTGCAGCCATCTTCACTTCCTGTTTGTTTTGGAGTTTCTTTTGCCTTCAGTCTTGCCTCCAGCAAGTGGAAAGCATGTAAATTGCATTCAGGTCAGAAAACTCCTTGTTTGCTTTAGCAGTGTGTTTGGGGTCATTGTCCTGCTGCAAGGTGAATTACCGTCCAATGAGTTTTGAGGAATTTGGTTGGATCTGAGCAGATAAGATGTTTTTGTTCACCTGTTGCCATCAGCAGTCTCATCATCAAAACCAGTTCCAGTGGCAGCCATACATGCCCAAGCCATAACACCACCTCCACCATGTTTCATAGATGAGGTGGTATACTTTGGATGATGAGCAGCTAATTCTTTCTCTCTACCTTCTTCTTCCCATCACTTTGTTACAGGTTAATACCCGTCTCATCTGTCTGTGCGTTTTTGTTTTTATTGTACTTTTCAGCAAACTCTAACCAGGTGTTCTATTCCTGAGGCTTACCAGTGGTATGTACCTTGTAGTGTTCTCTTTTCTTTATGGTAGGCTGAAACATCTATGCCTACATTCTGAAAGGTGTTCTTGGTCTGTTCGACAGTTGAAAAGGGTTGAAAAGGCTTCTCCGGTATACTACTACAGTGGTTTTCTGTGGTCCACCAGGTCGTTTACTATTGCTGAACTCACCAGTGGATTCTTGCTTCTTAATGTACCAAACAGTTTATTTTGACACACCCAATGTTTTGGCTATGTCTCTGATCAATTTATTCTGATTTGTCAGCCTAATTATGGCCTGCTTTACTGGCGTTGACACTTCTTTGGTACTCATGTTGAGAGACAACAGCAACAGACTTCAAATGCACAGAATTATCTGTAGACCAGCGCTACTCAATGCCAGGTCTGCAGGCATTTGCTCCAACCATGCACTACACCACATGATTTAATTAATTTACCTACTTGGTTCAGGAAGTAAGCTCATTAGTGAAATCTGGTGGTGTAGTGCATGGTTGGAGCAAATACTCGCCGACACTGCAGCCCACAGGACCTGAAGTTGAGTCGCCCTGCTCTAGACCTTGCATGAACTAATAATGCAATAATGCAACAACACACACCCAGGGCTGGATCATGGTCCCATGAGGCCCCTAGGCACATGTCTTTTGGAGACCCCCCCCCCCCTGCTTTCTTATATTGGTGTCTCTTCCCTTCCTCCCAAAATCATCCACTAGATCGTCAAAATCTAGCTTTCTGATAAGGTCTGACTATTGACATAAGTAACAATGAGCTGAGACGTGTTTGGCACATGCTACTCTGCCGCTAATTTTTTATTCTGCCTAAAAGATAAAATGTCCGCTCACCCTGGCAGTTTGTCACTGGCAAAGTTAGAAACATCTTAGAAAAGTGCCACGAAAATCTTCAAACAACACTGCAGATTAAGTGCCTGCAACATCTCAAGCAATTTAGTTGGGCACTTCTCACCCTCAGTCAGACATGAAAGCCTTGAATTGGATGAGTTTTTTTTGGCAAAGTTCATGTCCAGGTTTGATAGATATGCAGCAGAGAGTGCATTTACCTTTTCCACTACGACATCACTGTTAGACACCTGATCTGACATAAACAGAACTCCGAAGAGACTGGTCAAACGCTTGTAAGCGTCCAAGCGATGTTCAAGGCATGCCACTAGTTTATCAATGACCACATAAAATGTTTATTTTGAACTCCCTCCCCTCAAATGTCACACCTAGCTCTGAGCTCTCATCTGAAAATGTTTTGTGTTTTGTCTTTTGCTGAAGATCGTGCTCATATGACTGAGAGATACCTGTCAAATTTAAGGCTGCCCTTTCAAAAGCCTCAAACTTGTCTCTGTCCCGCCACAAAATCCCTCAACGAAGACAAAAGCTGTGCTGCTACAGAGATGTCAATGTCACTTTTCTGTAGGTACATGCTTGTAGCGTGGAACCGGTCAAGTATGACGTCCCATAAATGTGCCATGAACACCATCTTTACGGTGTCCAATTTAGCACATAGTCCAGCGGCCTCATTTTGAGTATCTCTTTTCTCATTATCATCATTGTACATACCACCGAAGGGCTCTCTAATGTGGGTGTAATTTCTCCACAGTGCCTTGGTTGACTCTGCCTGAGCACTCCACGAGTACTGGACAGCGATTTTAATGTCAGTCTGACATCTGTCTTCCGAAAGACTTTCCCCCATCTGTGTGTGGATGAAGAGCAAAATGTGTACAGTGACTGGGCTACTGCCATCTACGGTGTTAACACCAACAAAGTTAAGTGACATCCTCTATGAGAGGGTTTTTTGTTTCAGGTGGGTCTGTAGCCCATTGTATTTTCCTGACATGTTGCTTGCATTGTCATATGACTGACCTCTACAGTTTGAGAGGTCCAACCCAAGGCTCCACCATCAAAGTCACACAGTCTGCTAAACTTACCAGTGTGGCTCTCAATTGGTCAAAGCCCGGGAATCGCTCCACCACATTCCCGCTGCTGTTAACATACCGGAATATGAACGTCAATTGGTCCACATGTGATGGATCTGGGGTGGAGTCAACAATTATTGAAAAATATCTGGCATCCCGAATCTCATCTGCTATTGTTTGGCGAGTTTTCTGTATACCATTAGCTGTTGAGGGTCCGCCTTCAAAGGATGGCTCTGGGGGAGTGACAACATTACTGGAAACTGAACTTGGTGGAAACTATGCACATCGATGGGGAAGGGAAAAAAAGACCTCGTAAGGTCGACAATTTGCATGTCAACGTTAGCATTATCTACTTCTGTGGATTTAAAAACAGACGGTCTATGGAAAAAATGTATGGGTTTTTTTTTTTGTTTTTAAGTATGGATTGGGTCTCTTATACACTGCTCAAAGAAATTAAGGGAACTCGTAATCAACACAGTATAACACCAAGTCAATTAAACTTCTGGGATATCGATCTGTCCAGTTAGGAAGCGTAAATGATTGCGAATCAATTTCACCTACTTTGGTGCAAATGAAAGTGACGACAGATGGACAGGAGAGGCAACAGCAAGACAACCCCCAAAAGTAAATGGTTTTACAGGTGGTGGCCACAGACCATTTCTCTCTCTTTATCCTTCCTGACTGAATTTTTTCTAGTTTTGTATTTTGCTAGTGCCCTTGTCACTACTGGTAGCATGAGGCAGTACCTGCAGCCCATTCAGGTTGCACAGGTAGTCCAGCTCCTCCAGGATGGCACATCCATACGTGCTGTCGCAAGAAGGTTTGCTGTGTCTCCCAGCACAGTCTCAAGAGCGTGGAGGAGATACCGGGATACGGGCCATTAAAACAAGAAGAGCTGGACAGGGCCGTAGAAGGGCAACAACCCAGCGGCAGGACCGGTATCTGCTCCTTTGTGCGAGGAGGAACAGGAGGAGCACTGCCAGAGCCCTACAAAATTACCTCCAGCGGGCTACTCGTGTGCATGTTTATGACCAAACTGTCAGAAACAGACTTCATGAGGGTGGCATGAGGTCCTGTAGTGGGACCTGTGCTCACAGCCCAGCACCGTGCAGCTCGATTGGCATTTGCCAGAGAACACCAGAATTGGCAGGTTCACCATTGGCGCCCCGTTTTCTTCACAGATGAGAGCAGGTTCACACTGAGCACATGTGACAGACGTGAAAAAGTCTGGAGACGCCGTGGCAAATGTTATGCTGCCTGCAACATCATCCAGCATGACCGGTTTGTTTTAATTGACTTGGTGTTATACTGTGATGATTAAGTGTTCCCTTCATTTTTTTTTGAGTAGTGTATTTGCGTTAGTGTATGAGAAAATATAGCTTTCGGCATATTTTTTTAATGTTTCACAAACTCACTAGCTAATAAGTTCTCAATGAGGTTTTTATTCCCACGGCCACAGCATCCCATGCTTTGAACTAATAGTAGTTTTGAACAAATAGCACTAATAGTTGGCTAGCTAGTAGCTTTGATTTAAGCGTCATGACTATGGCATGCTGTTTTAACATTTATTCAACCCACTGTAGCTAGCTACCCTTTTAGCATGCTGTCTACCTAACTGGCTAGCTACTATTAGCCAACTATTTAGACAGTAGAACCGTGCTAGCTACTAGGTGTAGATCGCCAACTAACTAGCTTGCCGAACAATACAAACATTCAGTGGCACTCAACTGTAACATAAGTAATTAGTTAGCTGGTTAGCCACGACTTCTGATTGATTTAAAGATTGCTAGCATGCTAGTGTCTAGCTAATGTTACATTCAAAAAGTGTCATGCACTTTATCAGCCATTCTGTGTTGCCTACTCTTTTTAAGCAGGTAGACTTCCTAACTAAATAAATTATTATTATTCATATGTGATTAGTCAAAGTAATAATATGGAGGAATCATATCCACACCAGAGCATCTTAATTTAAGAACAACTTACACCATCTTTATTGTTTATTATTATTCATTTACCTGCCACAATTCATCATCAAGAACATAACGTTATATAAGATGGTGAATAATGTTAATCGTAATAATATTAAAATGACAATATATACACTGAAGGTGGTTCCAGTCCTAAGTCTCCTGGTTGGAATACTCAACGCATTCTGATTTTGTGCAAGCAACTGTACCCCTAGGCTCGGCTCAACCCCCTTACACATAATCAACTGTACCCCTAGGCTCGGCTCAACCCCCTTACACATAATAAATGCCACAGTCTCATGCTCGGTCATGTGCTGGTGTGCCCCTGTAAGCAGGTGCACTGTGATGTACAAACATGCTGACTAAATAGGAATGGGAAAAAAAACTTCTGTCTGACTCAGAAAAAGAATTGTTCCCTAGAGGGTAATTAGTTAAAGTACTGTCCAAAATAGTACAATTTGTCCAGGATAAATTCATTGTTTTGAATGGATGTCAATGGGGAAATTAGCTTTTTGGCACCAGAGGCTTACTAAACAGCAATACCTCTGGTAACCACTAGTGATTGTGAGTTTCAGAGGGAATGTCAATCCCTGGTCCCCTGGAGTTCACCGATGTGGATGTAAATATCCTCAAATTAAAGATGACTGTCTGTACTTTAACCTCATATTGATAATTTAATTCCAAATCCAATGTGTTGGAGTACAGAGCCAAAACAACAAAAATTGTGTCACTGTCCAAATACTTAGACTGCACTGTATTTACAGTGTATATACTGCCATATACCAGAAGAATTATGTTTCACAAAACATGTCAAATATGGTGCGTACTTATAAGCCTTTGTGACAAGTTCTGCACATACAAATACTGGAAAAATAATGCTGCATTAATTGACTAGGGTTAGACCTACAGTGCTTCAACTGCTTTTCCCTATCAAACAGATATTCTTGCGGCGGCTGGATTTAACTGTATTGAGACACCTTAGTGCTATCTCAATTTGCATGTTTTGTAGGTATTGGGTTAAAAGTTATTGCAGTGTATTGTGATGCATAACAAATGGCGTGAACTGGGGTTCAACCTCATTCTTCCATCATTATAAAATATGAAGACTCAAGGCTTAAAGATTTATCATTCTGACAAAGGGCCAATCAACTGCAACAACAACAATTTTCCCCAGAATCACATAAGCTTTTTTTGGGTTAAGGAATAAATAGAAATTCTAAGTTTATTGAAGTTGAAATTTTAATTTGTTTTATACATGGCAATTGGTAAACTATTATAACTATCCATCTATGTGCATATGTCTGATTGCTGACAATACAGAATAATTACTTTCTTTTTCAAATCATGAATCTAAAGCGGAAATCAGGTGTCTGTCTGAAAAAAAACATATTTATTACCCTCATTTGTTTATTTATAAAAAATAATCTCTTGACTTTGTTGTTGGGTTCATGTACCAAACACTTCCCACAAAGCACTGGATGGCTATTAATCCTTAACATTGTTATCAGGAATATGGTGCTTTGAGAATCACTTAGACAAATTCAGAGATACTACTGCCATTAAAATTGACAGCACAATGGCCCTTTAAGCTCTGCTTTGTGGTTTGTAATTGTATAGTTATTGCAGGTTTATTCTCACAAACATATTTATTTCAGCCAAATGACATTTCCTCTGTCTGCATTCTGGTAATTTCTACACCTGACAGTCCATCCCCCTGGTATCACTGCCAATCACTTTTGCAATGGGGATTTCCCAAGGGGGAGTATGTTTTTCTTTATAAATCTGAAACACTCTAAGCTCTCAGCTTTTCAAGTGGATGTTTCAATCTAAAATGCAATTTTTTATAGCTGAGTGCATTGTCTCCCTGTAAATGTCGCTATTCATTGCACTTGTGAAAGTAATGCTGAACGATTATTACCTGCTGTTTTAGCAGATGGAACTGTCCAATCTAGTGAGGCGTTCCTTGGGGGAAGGCTACGGAGGTTCTGCGTTCCGTCGTTTCAGGGGCAGTAATACGTCTGCAGGTTGTAGCTGTTGCTTTATTAGGCCGTTGAGCAGATACTTCGCATCGCCGATGGCTTAAAATGAGCAGCATTGGTAACTGTTTCATACACAATAACACAATGGTCATGGTTAATGCAATCACAAAGTGCGCCCTATGTCATTATCGTAAAACATGAAGCTTACCACCAGTTGTCTGCGCTAACCCGAATGAACAGTCGCATATGGACTTCTCTGGTGTTTTTACACCAGTGCTGTGCCTTACTGAAGTCTTTAAAAACTAACTTTGTTAGGGTTGTGCGTGTGTTTGATTAATTGCGCACAAAGTTTCATTAAACATATGAGTAGTCAGAAAGCTTTAAGTTCACAAAGCACATAGATTGAATACCTCTTCCCCCCCAGTTCAAAAATGAATTTAGCTTTTGCTTTTGATTGCTTTTGAACATTGCTGTCCAAAATCCAATTACTCACCTTCATGAGAATCACATAACTCATAATACAAAAGCTTTTATCTTTCTTGTCAACCCCTGACACTACCAAGAAAGATTTTAGTCAGTGTTAAGAATCAATGATGCCCCTTTAATGAACTATGCACAACATTAACCTGTCTTGTAGCTCACGCAAATACATTCAATTTGGAGAGTGGGGATGATTGAGAAGCCAAGCAAAGCAATCCAATTTAACATCAGCACCTCCTGCCATCAATAAGGCAGGAAGCAAGAAATTCTAGAGCCACCATTGTTCATTTACCAGTGGGTTCTGAGCTCACGGTTAACGATTAATAACCAAGGAGACGAGATGGGAATCCAATCTCAGTGCCTCCTGCATTCTCATTTTGTGGCTCCAACATTTAAAAATTCCGAATTGTTTTTCTCCCCTTACAATAAATGCTAAGATCTGATCTTCTACTTAATAGTTTTATTATTCTGCTTTATTACAACACAAATCGGCTATGAATTTCTATAAAATGAATTATATTAATCAAATATGCAATATTGCAAGGTAACGGAGATCCAAGGCATGTGAAGCTCACATTTCCCAGCAAAATCCGTATTGCAGGAGTTTACTACTGTCTTAGTCCATGAGCCAGACCCTCAAATGTTATCCATCATGCCCACTTGGAGGGATGATGTCTCATAGTGGGGCGGCTGTGGCTCAGGAGGTAGAGCGGGTCATCCGCAGATCGCAGGGTTGGCTGTTCGATCCCCGGCTCCTCCTGTCCATATGTCGAAGTGTCCTTGGGCAAGACACTGAACCCCAAATTGCTCCCAATGAGCAGGCTAGCGCCTTGCATAGTGGCTGCCGCCATTGGTGTGTGAATGTGTGTGTGAACGAGTGAGTGAGAGGCCATTGTAAAGCGCTTTGGATAAAGGCGCTATATAAGTGCAGTCCATTTACCATTCATAGTGATTTTTTTGGATGGTATATGTCCCTAGTATTAGAAAATGTATGATAGCATTGTGACAATGGTAGCTTTCTATGTGCTATCACTTGTTTTTTCATCCCTCCATCATTCTTTGTTGTTCATGTTTTTTCAATTAAAACTCTTAACCAATGCAGAATGTGATTAATTCATATATGTATGGAAAGCTTGCAATCCCATCTGTCCAATAGTATTATGATCGGTAACCTGAGATCAATATAACTTGACCTTTCACCTCTTATGATGTCATTTCCATGGCGTCAACAATTACAAAGATGCATTGCACCTTGCATGTGAATCCATTTGTGTGATCTGAACATTGTTACTGCATGAGATAATGGAACAGAAAGTTAGCTGAGAGCTCATTTTAATCAGGAGGACTCTTCTACAAATAAAAGAAAACCCAGGGTGGCATTTCCCTTTAATTAGAATCCTATAGTCTATAGATTCCAATGCAGCTCCCCTAGCATTCCATCAAAATTCTGAAGCCTCAAGTTACAATTATTCTCATGAAGAGGGTTATTTTTGCTGATATACATATCATACATCATTTTAAAACTTGTTTTGTGTTCTTTCAAACTTAGACTACTGTGGGTAGCACCAGACAAAACTGTAGATAGTTCTTAAGCTTTTATACAGGCATTGCAAAATTGCCTTATTACATCATGAGGTGAAAGGTCAAGTTCTATTGCTCTCAAGGTACCGATCATAATACTATTGGATGATGAGATTGTAAGCTTCATCATATTCTACATTGGTTAAGTGTTTTTATATGAGTTTTAATTGAAAAATGATGAAAAAACATGAAAACAAATAATGATGGATGGATGAGGAAATGAGTGATAGCACATAGCATTGTGGCAATGGTAGTTTTCTATCATACATTTTCTAATACTAGGGACATATACCATCCAGAAAATCACTATGAGACACACTATGAGTGGGCATTAGCACCGCCCTGGCTCCTGGACTATCTGGAATCACATTACAAGCAGTCTTATGCGGGCGGCGAGGCACGAGGGCGTTTTCTTCATGTAATCATATGACATGTACAATGTCATCATCATACATATTGAATGTAATATTTGCTCCTGGTTCGTAGGAGGATGAAGTGGTATCGTGCAAGCTCCATGAATCTTTATGCAGTCCATGTATGTGGACCTGAATATAGCCGGTGATGAAAGCAGGAAAAATAATGAAAGAACAAAATGAAAGTCAGAATTGCCTTTTTTGTGAAGTGGGGGTAAATCCACAGGAGATGTGAATCTGTGACGCTGGGGCTTTATTGGTCTCAGGGCCACAACACTGGCTTAACGTTTTACAAGTAAGAACTTTCACAGAAATCAGGTGGACTGTAACTTGTAGCTCTCTTGAGTTTAATTAAACATGTTGTGTTCTTAAGGTAGGTTGACTAGCTACAATGTAAATGTGTGAAATGGGAATGCCACTGAGCTATGCCTTGGAGGCTGCCAGCCCTTCATTGAAAGCCGTCTGCCAGAATGTATTTGCGTTGCTTGGCAACAGTCTCATTTCCAATTTTATTTTTGCAATTGGGTGATGCTTGAAGTAATCCATTTGGCTCGGTTTGTTTTGTGCAAACTAACAGGTACAAAACTGATAGCCCTTGGGCTTATCCTGTACAGCTGGATAGTATCGAGACTCCTGTCAATGTCCTGTCAAGATTTGCATTGGGAAATTGGGTTGCACGATGTTGAAGTCTGACTATGCTAAGAGTTTGTGGGACACATCGCTTAATGAAAGCTAATTCCTAATGAGGGATTTTAAGATACTCATCAAATGGAATGCAATTACGTAGTAGTGCTATGCTGTCTCCAGTGACTTCTCAGTTGCCTTAAGTGAGATGTATTATTCAGTGCTGTAAAACAGTGGGCAAAAGCTCTGGGAATCATTTTAATTCCATTAGAAATGACTATCAAATTAGCCTACTATGACAGCAACATGTGAACCTCCAAACCTCAGATTTTCCAGATTGCACCAGAAGACTGAATGTATGTATTAACATTCTTTATCTGATTCTTCAAGTAGCTTTAAATTGCATACATTACTCTTATTTTATCAAATATACATGCGTTTGTAAATCCTTTGCGAGGAACACCTTAAGCCTTGTTATATGTATGATATGATCCGGTAGTTGCTTTGTTATACCACTTCTTGCAGTTATATAGTTCATATTATTTTACTATAAATGTCAGCTGGAAATAACAAACCTGTATCTGGTATCAGTGTTAGGCCTGATATTGGTCAAACACAATCAGAGATCACATGTGGCTTATACTTTGGAAAATATTTGATCATATCACAATTAAGCAAATCACCATTGTTTGTTGCTTTATGGTGTGACTTGCCTCTTAAGTGCACTGTATGCCTTCCTTGCATCAATCACTATTGCTTTGATTGTAAGTTTCTCTGGGGAATCAAGAATTGTAATTTATTTATTTATTTTTTACATGCTGCACTGGTGTAATAAAGAACAGTATAATTGAGCGATGTTTATCAGGGTAATTGTACCATGTCATTAAATAACTAGTCTACAGGGTGCAACACTTTTATCAGCTCTTAAACAGCAAAGCTGTAGGGCCCTGTTTCTCTTATCCACATTTAATTAGTGTCCTAACAAAATTAAATGCTTTCTGACACTGGGTATCCCCCCCCCCCCCCCCCACACACACATACACACACACACACACATACACATACATACACACACACACACACCAAGATAATGTGGCAAAGAAAACTGAAGTGCTGTAGTTGATTTAATTTAGTGGGTTAATGCACTAGAAATACTGTCATTTGCCATATTCTTTGGTACAGTCTGAAAAACAGGATGGTGTTGCAACATTAGTTATTTTGTTATTAAATATTCCAAAGTTAGTGATCACTGCATCCTACTGGATGCTAATTGCCTTAATATTAAAAGTCAGTATTTTGGCCATATTATTTATTTCATAATTTTTAATTTTTTTATATTTTAGCATATTCCTTTACAACATTTAATTAATCTGATTGAATAATTTGATACTCCATGAGATCACAATTTTTATTAGCCTTTGAAAATTGCTTATTTGCTAATATTTGTATATACTTTAAAAGCCAAGGCATTAATCAATGGTTACATTATATTAAATAAATTATATGGCTTGTAATCGTGCACTCTAAACATTGTCATGGGCATAAAAATAACTTAAAACCCACATAGGTACATGTGACGGTGTTTCCTGTAACAGTTGAGCTCTTGTCTTCTTACATCAATTGTCAGATATATGAAGACATATACTGTATATAAATAGACATGAATAAATTACAGATTTGGGATTTGCTTGAGCAAGAGAGTTGTTATTATTTTTAGAGCTGCTTGACCTTCTTTACAATTCCAGTGTCCTTGGTGATGAATATCAACCACACTTGAACAGTCACAGTCACATTGTAGGAGCTGTTAACCTTGGCCAGTTTTGTTGATTGAATGTATTGCAGCATATTTTAATTGCTCCTTCAACCACAACTGGAAACATGTAGTCCCTG
The DNA here is from genome assembly GCA_022702515.1 of Ilyophis sp. 1 JC-2022. NCBI lineage: Eukaryota > Metazoa > Chordata > Actinopteri > Anguilliformes > Synaphobranchidae > Ilyophis > Ilyophis sp. 1 JC-2022. Next base: position 118,294,913 of record CM040403.1, read on the forward strand.
TTGTTGTTCTGTTTTTTGTTTGAGGAAGCCACCATTTTTTAAATAGCAAAATAAAACCTGGGCCACACACACACACACACACACACACACACACACACACACACACACACACACACACACACACACACACACACACACACACACACACACACACACACACACACACACACACACACACACACACACACACATCACCACCACCATTTTCAGCTGAAAAGTCCTTAAATTGATTTGTACTGTACAATAAAGCACAATAGTGTTTGCACCTGCATGACAAAATAATTGCATATGGAATGGCCTAGTTCTTTTATGTACAGCTCAATTGAAATCATGTCATTGTTCATCATTTTCACCTCTCAAGTCATCTCGGAACCAACTCAAGAAAAGAGAGGCATTTTAAAAGCATCTGTGTGTTCACAATACTTCATTTGTGAACACTGTCAAGGAGGAACCATTGTGGATCGTGAATCATGCTGTTCGCTGGCTTCCAATCTCCATACTCAGAAAAAGCTTAGCACTGTCCTTGAGAGAAATCATTTAAAGCGATTGTCCCTAAAAATGTTTTTATAACCTTATGGTTAGTCTAATGCTTTACCATCCAGTTGTACTGACTTTCTTGAAAAGTATCCAACTGGTACAGAATGCAGCTGAAAGAGTACTTACAAGGACTAAGAAACATGAACATTTCATAAAAATGATTACATTTCTTCATTGGTTCTCTGTTAAATTAAAAATATAGAATTGGAATGGTCTTTCTCAATTAAATAATACATTTTAATACTTGAAATTGTAATAATATATTTTATTTCTATAGTGGTTTTCAGTCTTACGGAATGAAGGTCCCTTACAGGCTAAATCGTATGTGCATAGAAACCATAATAACACAGGTCAGGTGAGATGCCAGACACCAGCTTTAAAAACTACATGGAATTCATGAAGTTACTTGAATCCCAGTTCCTGGAAATATGTGAAAAAATTTCATACTTCCTTACAGGTATTGAAAGTGAAGCAGGAGAATCTAAATCCATCCACAGCTATTTTCTGAGGAAGGGGCTGTAAACTTCTGTGGGGTCAAGAGCAGAAGCATGACAATTTTTTTTTTGTTGTACATCAGCATGGCGCTCCAATATGGCTGAAAGGCAAAGGTCAGGAGGGGGTCATGCACATATCCCCACGGCCGGGCCACAGTGACGTAGAGGGTTCTGCAGTATCCCCACGGCTGGGCCACAGTGACATAGGGGGTTCTGCAGTATCTCCACGGCCGGGCCACAGTGACGTAGAGGGTTCTGCAGTATCCCCACGGCCGGGCCACAGTGACGTAGGGGGTTCTGCAGTATCCCCACGGCCGGGCCACAGTGACATAGGGGGTCCTGCAGTATCCCCACGGCCGGGCCACAGTGACATAGGGGGTTCTGCAGTATCTCCACGGCTGGGCCACAGTGACATAGGGGGTTCTGCAGTATCCCCACGGCCTGGCCACAGTGACGTAGAGGGTCCTGCAGTATCCCCACGGCCGGGCCACAGTGACATAGGGGGTTCTGCAGTATCTCCACGGCCGGGCCACAGTGACGTAGGGGGTTCTGCAGTATCTCCACGGCCGGGCCACAGTGACGTAGAGGGTTCTGCAGTATCCCCACGGCTGGGCCACAGTGACATAGGGGGTTCTGCAGTATCTCCACGGCCGGGCCACAGTGACGTAGAGGGTTCTGCAGTATCCCCACGGCCGGGCCACAGTGACGTAGGGGGTTCTGCAGTATCTCCACGGCCGGGCCACAGTGACGTAGAGGGTTCTGCAGTATCCCCACGGCCGGGCCACAGTGACATAGGGGGTTCTGCAGTATCTCCACGGCCCGGGCCACAGTGACATAGGGGGTCCTGCAGTATCTCCACGGCCGGGCCACAGTGACATAGGGGGTTCTGCAGTATCTCCACGGCCGGGCCACAGTGACGTATGGGGTCCTGCAGTATCTCCACGGCCGGGCCACAGTGACGTATGGGGTCCTGCAGTATCTCCACGGCTGGGCCACAGTGACATAGGGGGTTCTGCAGTATCTCCACGGCCGGGCCACAGTGACATAGGGGGTTCTGCAGTATCTCCACGGCCGGGCCACAGTGACGTATGGGGTCCTGCAGTATCCCCACGGCCGGGCCACAGTGACATAGGGGGTCCTGCAGTATCTCCACGGCCGGGCCACAGTGACGTAGAGCACAGCTCAGTGTATGGGCGACAGGATCTATGCCCCTGGCACAGCATCAGGTGCAGAGGAATTGACGCTGGTGAGAATGAACTGTCGTTGCGGGAGCCCTTCTGGCTTTGAAGGGCAGAAGTGACAGCAGCCTTGAGGGCAACAGATGCTCCTGTGCTTGGGTGCAACATTGCATGCACTGCAAGGGAGAGGGAACTGTCTGTCCCCTGAGATCGCATGCTGAATGAACATCACATTTTATAAAGCAATGACAATTTGATTTGAATTTTAAAATGCCCTTTTATCCCCCTAAATTGGCTTTTGTCATCTTATTAAATAAACATACAAACATCCATCACCACAGCATTTACATAAGCATGTATAATAATTACCATGTGGACCCAAAGTGTGACTCACTGTAACTAGAGTGGTTTTGACTTCACTTTAAATAATGGATTTAAGAAAGAGTTACTTTTTCATTACTTACGCAATGACTCATTTGTTTGAGCTTGAAGTTGGATGGTAATATTTTAATAGCTTTGACAATAAGTAATTCAGGATTCACCCAGCCTACCTCATGATCACACGTTTAGATAATAAATCCAATTAATCCCTGTTTCAATCCTGATTTTATTATTCTTAGACCTGCCAAGGACATGAATTCAAATGCACCCTGCCAAAACAAATTAGGTAAATGCTTCAAATATGTGTACAAAACATTTTGATCTGGATGTGCTTGTATCTGTAAAATCTCCGGAAGAGTAAAATTACTACAATACTCAAATACAAATGTATATATTTCTCATGATAACCATACGGATTCATATAATTTTTAACGTAGGCTAATATTTTATTTAAGAAATCTGTCTTTATTTGTGTATTGTTTATTATTATATTAAATATATAATTACAGACACCCATGCGCATTACCTATATGAAGACAGGAACAATACATGATAACGAAAACCTTCAAATATCATTACATGGAATTTGTGAAAAAGTAGATGTGTTGTTTTGTATCCTGTTTTGTAGGTGGTAGGGGCATCATTCTGCCAGTGCTTTTGTATTAAGAAATAAAATACATAATTCTGAGTAATAGGAGGTTATATGGGCATCCCTGTGTGACTGGGAAATTAGTAGTGAATTAAACTATCAACACAAATAATAGAGGCAGATTTGGTTCTCCCTGAATATTTAAGTTTTCTGATTAGAGATATTTAAATTTCCGCTTTGAGCTAAATCAACACAGCAGCCCACTCAGCAGATCTAACAATCCTGCAAACTGTCTTTGGCTAAGCTGACTTGAATTGCATCTTACACAGACATATGTGCACACTTTGGCTCAGTCATGCAGAGTAACATGTCACATGACTCATCAAGCAAGGAAGGACTAAAGAAAAATTGTTTATTTAACTCGTTAAATTCTTGTGATGCTTGTCTGTGAAAAGCCTTTTCTAGGAACTCCCTCGGATACCTCCTTGGTTTTATGGGACATAAATGCCCCGAGTCTGTAGTGGCTTTTAGATGGTCATGCACAATTGCTCCCAGTCTTATATTTTCCACAGCATATATCCACTTCTCCCTCTGCTGATTCTGCTGGAAGATGAGCTTTGGAGTGCCCCAGGGCCCCATTTTAGGATCCATTGCTTTACTCATCTTTTTCCTCTCCACTGGGAAAGATAGTTACGGCTTACATTTCCCCACCAATCCAAACGGTTTCCCTCCACTATGTTCTTATGCATCGTTAACTTGTCACATGCAGTACAGTTTATTGACTTTGACATTGTTGGATAGCAATTGGATTAAGAAACAAACTGTGCTGTCAGACAGCAATGTATACAAAATCAAAAGAAGAGGAATTGAAGCTGAATGAGTTTGTTGCATCAAATAGTCTTGCGGCAGGTAGGTGGGGAAGGAGTTAATTAACAAGAGATCTGGCAGACACTAGATGAGTTTGAGGGTATGATTCATCTGTTCGAGGGAGCTATTGGAGTGCTATTGTTCTTAAGAACGCAGATCAAGTTGATTGACATGCATAAGCCTCTTCCTCATATTCCACTAATGTATAAGTGTTTCTTGACAGCCACCATACTGCAAAGGTCACTTCATAACATCTTGGTGTCCTTCATGTCTTGATACCTGTGTTATAAAACACTTGAACTCTTGAACACTGAATAATTCTAACAGATCCTGCTTTAGTTCCACGCTGCATTTTTTTTATAATGCAGAGTAGCACACACACACACAGACGCCCTCACACACAAGCTATATTCCTAGTCTCTTCCTAATGAAGAGAATGTATAATCATGATTGTTTTGATTGTATAACAAAATTTAAAAAAACCTTGCTTAAGTGCTAAAAATGAGCCAAAATCAAGCTATTTTTTACACCAGGTTTGTGAAAAAGACATAATTGTTTATATTGTATACTTGAGATTTAGGAAAATGATTGAACATTTAAGAACTATGAACAATGACATTTAAGAGAGAAAAAAAAATTAAGGAAATATCAGATATCATGTCAGGTTTGCCATTATTACAAGATATGACTTTGCTTTGTTCTGCTGCGACCCCCTAAGCCACAAGCAGGGTCACCCCACTGATGCTGTGATTACAAAACCTTTTGTCACTTCAGGTGGTGGGCTATTTATGTGTCTTAGTCAGCCTTGAAATAATTATCTCAGCCATCTGCCAAGGAGTGTTTAGCAGATGGAAATGTGAAATTCCTTGTGCTTCGATGTCACACTGAACACCACAACTTCATGTATCAGGAAAACTTTGTTACAATGTAATCAAGGGCAAGTAGTCTCAGTGGCTGTTTCCTGTGTTTTCAAAGCCTACTACAGCAGTACAGTTTTCCTTCTTTTGTTAGTTTATCTGTGGCTTGGGTATGCCTTGTCTGCTGAACAGGTGACCTGGGGACAGGGGTGTAGGGTTAGCAGGTGCAACAGGTGCGGCTGCACCTGGACCCAAAGCTCCGAGGGGCCCAACCGTCAGGCCCTTTCATTCTTTCTGCTGGTCCTTGCACCATGTTTGCTGTGCTGGTGTTTATATCTCATTGCTGATCTAATGGGAAATCGTACTAACAACAGCTTTCCAAGATTGTATGGATTGTATGCTACCGTTATGACTTACGTTTTTCTGTCATGGTGGCAGTTGTGGTGCATTAAAGGTATATAGATCATCATGAGTTGTTTATTTGCAATACTCTGAGCATGTCTCTGAACCTTTGAATCAACGTGTTTAAAATGACCTGTCTAATTTGTTCTACTACTTTATTGACTTGTGAGGAAACCAATCGCTGCTCAGCTAACAAAATGTAAAACAACTACAGCTTTCAAACGAATTAAGCCTTTTTGGATTATCATCACATTTATACAGACAACAGCATCATCAAGAAGCAAGTGTTGGATATAGTGGTTAATAAGTTCATGCAATGTAAGTACATTACACATGGTTGTTTAAAACGTTTTTTCTGAATGATTTATTGGGCGAACTGAAGCGCTGTCCTGAATGCTGAAAGGGTATCTCATTTGTTTCCATGCAAGCATATATGACACAAAAAAGCATTTTTAAAAAAAGGTTAAGCTGTGTTCGTGGTGTAATGAGTAGCTGTGGGATGGGGGGCTCCTTTTTTGTATTGCCCTGAACTTAAGGAAGAGCTGATCAGGATAAAAAGCATTGCTAGCTGCAGACCAGTCTTCTGAAGGCTTTTATCCACGTTGTGGATTTGTGAGTGCATGGGGGGCCCCTGGTGCATTCTCTGCACCAGGGCCCAGATGGGGCTAGCTGGGGGATTACTGCCCCCGGGATTGAATTGACAAGAATGATAAAAACAAAGAGGATCTGATCTCAAGGTCATTAGCTTCCCTTCCTTGAATTTGAAAAGCTTTTAAAGTTTACTTTGTATTCTAATCATCTGCAGTATGGTGCTTTCTGGTCAAACTTATTTTTTCCACCTTGGTATCCCAACAACCAGACAACAGGGTCCTGTATATTTAATTCAAGTATCAAACATTTGTGATCAAGCCTGGAACAAAGCAAAAAACACCACTGGCACACCAGGAACAGGGTTACGTATCTTTGGTTTTGACATTGACCAGACCTAGGGATAGCTGAACAAAACAGTCCAATAGTGCATGCCCAACACAATCACTGCAAACCATTTCAGATACAAATATCTAAGTATTTAAATAGGTATTCTAATCAAAGTAATCAAGATAATCGGGTGACTGTTACAAATTCCCAACAAGATTACTGATATCCACATTCCATAATTTATTAGAAATCTGATTTGAAAAAGGAGAATCATTTGAAAAATCTGAAACTATTCATAGATATGTCCAAGATAATGTACAATTTATGGATGTTCATTGAACAATATCCGAAAGCATAAAAAGTCAAATCTTAATGTAATTTATGATGCAAGCATCTGACCAATCACCAGAGCTGGGTTTGATACTGAGAGTGCACTCATAATTGCTTTATAATCATCCATGTTGACTCTCAAATCTAAATTCCATCTATTTTCAAATAAAAAACATCCATTGCTTGTGTGAAGTGAATCACTTGTTTCAATGACAGTTTTACATGAGCATTCTAAGTGAGAGGATGTTAAAATTCTGTGCTGCTGCAAATTAATTTTGAGTAGAATACATAATGTGTTTTACAGTACACGTACAGTATATCATCCAAATGATGTAATGTGTATTTAGTTTGATGTTTTTAATTTTCCATCATGTGTTCTTGTAAAATAAAGGGACCATAATTTTCCCATCAGAATATACACTACAAAATGTGAGACAGACACAGACAAGGGTAATTGTTATGCTGCCAGTTGGCCATCCCTCAGCTTTGTTATTGATTAAGATGCCTATTCATTTAATAGTGTTAATTATTATGGAAAACAGAATTGTACAAAAAACTCTAGCAGGCAATTTAATTCAGAACATCAAGTTACCTTAAGATCATGTTGACAGAACTTAAAGAGCAAATCTCAATGGAAAACAATAGCATTTTCATTCTTTATTTTATTATATGAAGCATCATTTATTTATATTTGTCAATAACCTTTTTTGTTATGTTTTATACATATATAAATTGCTACCAATATTTTGCAGCAATTTACAAAGAATCTTTGCATTTTGTTTCCAACCAGTAAGCTATTTGTGCTATATCATTTTTGACTCTATGGGCCTGATTTACTAAGACCTTTAGCATGCACAAAACATTTTAGCACACACAAACTAATAACACAACCAATGATTGATCTTGGATCACGTTTTTGCTTTTGTGTGTGCTAAAAGGTTTTCCACACGCTAAAGGTCTTAGTAAATGAGGTCATCTGTGTGCCAAAATTACCTGCAATATAGATTCTGGTCGTTCTGTGCCTAAACATGAATGTAGACTACAGTCCTCTTGGTATCACGGACACTGAATTACTACTGAGTGAGCACAGCGGACTGAATAAGATCTCAGAATGGCTGATCATTTCAACAACAGATGCACAAAAGTATCTTCCAAAGAAAGTGCTCTTGATGAAGAACAAGGAGCTTGTGCATTGATTCATGTTTCTGAGATGAGACACTTAAGATTGAGACGCATGGATCAGTTTAGAAGTGATCGCCCATTTACTGTATTAATAAGTTCAGTCTCAAAATGTTTGACTCTAAAATAAATGAGGTATGCATCTAGGTTTCCACAGAATGCAGTTTGAAAAGGTATCACAATGAAAAGGTACAGACTGAACACGATATTATGGGTTCTCTCAATGATGGTTAACTAGGTAGATGATGTTTGGTAAATGTCATTTATGTTGGAGATATTGGACCAGAGCATATCACTGCAAATGTTTGGTCCCTGATCTACAGTGAGCACCATAATTAATTTGACAGTGACACATTTCTTGTTATTTTGGTTCTGTACTCTAGCACTTTGAGCTTGAAAAGATACAATGAAGTGCAGACTGTCAGCTTTTAAAAATGAACCTTTTGTACAACCTTTTGTACATTTGTATGGAAAACTCAAATTTCCATAGAGATCCATTCAAATGCAAAGAGGTTATAGTTTCGCTATATCAAGAGTTTTTTGATATTATTGGATCACAGACATCAGGAAGTCATGGCATGCAAAGGATATGCGGCCACATATTAAAAATGATTACTTTATTCTACATTATGTTAGAATAAAGGGGGGTGGGGGGCGGGGGGCGGGCTATGTACGAAAGGTTCTATAAACGGTTGACAGTCTGCACTTAGACCTCATTCTCATTGTATCCTTTCAAATTCAGTGCTAGAGTACAGAACCAAAATAACAAAAAATGTGTCACTGTCCAATGAATTAGGGTGCTCACTGTATTTCCATTCTTTTTTTCCCCAAACACAACATTTGACTGTGACTTTTTCTTTTATGTAATTTAATAATCAAACCAAACATCTGCTGAGGGTCATATTTTGCTTATATTGACTCCCTTCAAAGCATTGATGCTTGAATAAATATACAATTAATTTCTAGTTTGTGTGCTCATTGGACCAATCTATCCAATGGCTCCACTGATGTGAGTTAAAAAACAAGTCATTTGACTTGTTTATTGACTATTGAACACTGTAAGAAGCATTGCCTTCATTTAGCTTGAAAATAGACCGATACATAACATCAATTAAATTATTCAATGAGAGCAAAGCTATTTCATTTGAAAAGTCTAATGCACCAGCATCTGCTGTATGCCATATATAATAATGCAGTAAGGTACAGTAAAAATCTTTTGCCACATTTGAAACTCGTATTCTTGATTTATAAAGCAGAAAACAACAGAAGTAGTGGAAGAGATATTGGTGGAGAATGTAAACAAAGAGAAGTCAATTTGTGACATATTACAAGACCAGTAACAATGTCCAAAGGGGCTTATTTGTGAGTTCTTATCAGTCTTGTTGAAACAATATCATTACATTGCAGAGACTGAAAGGTGTGTAACCATTAGATCCTCAGAATTTGTCAGTCTGACTGGAGTTTGACTGGAGGGGTGACATTTATCTATTGTGTGAGGAATTTAGACTGGGAAGGTTGTGGGAATTCCATGGCACTTTAAATACTTTTTATTATTGGTGGTAGTTGAGGTGAGTTTCCCCTTCATCACATAAAAAGTTTGAGTGTGGGGAAGGCGCTATATAAATGGCAGGCATTATCATTTAAGATTTATTGTGGAAAACAGTTTATTATACAGAAACATGTGAATAGACATACATATAAAACAAGCCCAAAAAACCACTAAGAAATAAAACACAGAGAAGTACAAGGCTAGTATTTTTGTAATATACAGTGCCCTCTAGATGAGTAAAAAGGGTTATAAAAATTAACCGTTTGGTGAATTATCTTAATCTCACACTGAAAAAATTTGAAAAATCCAACTTTTAATTGAAGTTAATTTATTCTGAGAAAGAAAATACCCCATCAAGACATTTTTATTTAAAAAAAAAATGATGTGTGCCACAATTATTGGCACCCCTGCATTTATATATAGTAGTAAGTAATTTTTTTAAAATATTTGGTCGCATATCCTTTACATGCCATGACTTTCTGATGTCTGTGACCAAATAACATCAAAAGACTCTTGATATCTTATTTTCTGGTACTCTTACAAGTGATACTATAACGTCTCTGCATTTTAATGGATTTCTATGGAAATTAGGGGGTGGGACTAGATTTTGCTATAAATTATGCTGGAACAGTATGAAATACATGGTTGGTAAAATGGCTGTAAGTCATCAAGGGTCTGAGGTATCAAACGAGCCTCAAACCATCCCTCTGCTTCCAGATATGCAGTAGCATATGGATGGATGGATCACTTTAAGGGTTGTTTCTCCTGAAACATTTTCCTCTTGAACTCTATGAAAAAATAAGTCAGGAGAAGAAACCCTTCAAATTATCTATCCAGATGTGCGTCTCAACAACTAGGGGAAAAGTTTATAGCGTTGAAGCACAACTGAAGTTTGGTAGAACTTTGGGTTGTGTAGTTACCTGGCCATGATATGAGTCCAAGAAATGCTTATTGCTTTTATTGACAGAATCCGCATAGTTTGCGATTGTATGTGCTAGAAGTGTAATGTTGAGACCGTTTTAGCTTCCCCATAGAAGTGAATGGAGAGCGACAAATACCCTATTCTGGATTATCACCCCAGGGGAGCACAGAGCGACTAACGAACATATTTCGCCATCATTTGGATTTATGGCCAGCTAACTACACAACCCAAAGTTCTACCAAACTTCAGTTGTGCTTTAAATGGCAATAGCCTTACAATTATGGGGGGAAAGAAACCTCGCAAGTCAGCCACCTCAAGAGTCTGGTGAGTTTCCGCAGCACTACTGTTACCACTGAACTGAGAGTAAAAACTAGGCTACAATATAAACGTTTTTGAACCACCACCATAATGTGCCTGAAGTCTTTCCTTGTGGAATTGGGCCATCCATGCTATGAAGCAGAGTAGAGTCTCTTATTGTTTTGATGTTAATGATACTGTTTATTTTCTGCTAAGAAAACTGCAACTTCATAATGTCAGTTTTCTAATTCCCTTGAAGGTCTTAGCTTTAAGAATGCGATACAAAGTATTTGAAGGAAATGATAGATGTCATATGATAACCAAATTCAAGTTTAAAGTAGACATGGACGCGGTCTTTTTATGTTGTTGTGTTGAAAGGGCTGTTCCATGTGATTTTAAACATAAAAAACATAAGTTCATAAAGATTTTTAAGGTTGTTTGTGGATCCTGTCAGAGAGTTATGGTTTTATGGCCAGGTTTTAGGGGATTACAGTAACGCTCAAAAAAAGCCATACACTCTTAACAAATGGACAACTAACTAAAGGAAGACTATGACACAATCTGTAAGGGGCCTGAAGACCAGGCTCACAGTGGAATAAGGTGGGTGTGGAACCATAAAGGTTGGCGAGCTGCCTATCTCTTTAGGCTTTTGGGTTTGGGAGAAGTGCCTGTGGACTTTTTCCTTTTTTATATGGCCATCACAGATACACTATAACAGGTTAGGCTTACATTTACCATAAAAGCTAATATCACACTAGTGTAGTGTGCTCTAAAACATAAATAGCATCTTCGCCTTTCATCTTAAGTTTAGACTGGGTTTTTAAAGGCAGTAGTTTGGCTTTTATTCATCCACATACTGACATACAGTACTACATCAAGTCTTTCATAGTAAAGATATGTATTTCCCCCCCAGTACTACTGATACTGTAACACACAGGGGGGGAAATCCAGGAACGTTGACAATTTATTTTCATTAATTTTTTTTGCTTGAACAGGCACTACTTAATTCAGCCCTCCTACTGACTGAGCCCACCCGTCTGCCCCTTGCCTCTCTTCTCTTTTCTCTTGTGAAGAGGATCTATCAACTTGTTTATATGAAATGGACTGAAATGCGTACTTGAATTTATGAGTGATCATCTGCCAATGAATCTACTCTCCCCTGGCTCCGTACAACCCAGATGGGCAAAATTAGCTGGTTTATATAAAAGGCTGAATTAATTGTACATTTAAAAAAGGATGTCTGTGTTCTGCATTTAAAGACAAAAGATAGTATACTTTGATAAGATTAGAGGAGAGGGGATTTAATTAACAAATGTGTTGTTATTAGGAAACTTCCTTAATAAGCAGAATACATTTAACTTCGTAGAAGTATACAAACACTTTTGCCAATAAAGATAAGTTACTGAGGCACATTTAAAATTCTATTAATTTTAAATAAGATTTTATCTAAAAACAATAGCATTGCACAAAAGGCACCAAATTACTAGTCAGAAAGAAAGAAAGCCGTTGTCGGCAAATTAGCTTTGGCTCTTTGAGTGATAGCAGAAAAATCCATGATTACGGCCCAAAATTGACGCTTTGCACAAATCAACATGAGCCATGAAACCGCTTCATGTTCACAGTAGTCAGTATTCAAGAGGAGATCCTTGCGGTTAGACATGTCGTGAGAAAACCAGGCACAAACCCACCCGCCCACCTTATCTTCAGCTTAAAGGCCAACTATAAGCAATCAGACACTTGGCCTAAAATGTCTTCAAAAACAACAGGTGAGTTTGTAATGTAATATTTCAGAGCCATCTCTATCTGTTCCACATATAAAGTCTTGGTCCACCGTAGGAAATTACATTTTAACTGCTGAGCCAATCAGAGACCAGAAGATTGCAACTTTTCTGCTTGCAGGTGGCTTAAACATTGCAGCACAAACACTGCACGCTGGGCTTCATTAGCCACTGCTCAGAAGGTGAAGGAACGTGTTTGGAATGGCTTTTAAAATCAGTCAAAGCTGCTACCATAAATTTTCAGTGAGATACAAATGCAAGCCCATTGTTAGTATTTCACCACACCAGATATTTTTTTATTTTGAATTTACAAACTTGATATGTACCCCAGATTGTGACAAGGTGAGTTGATATAAATGGCATCTCTGCTATCCAGAGTGCTCATTTATTTGTTTCTGCTCTGGCTGAAAGTGAATTCCAGAAAAGGGCCAATATTAATGTGAGCCCTGCTGTATTTATATTAATGTGAGCGCTGCTGTATTTTTTCTGCTCGAAAATGGTATGAATGGTAATTACTTTGTGGGGGTCACTGGCCTCAGCCCTGCATCTATTGATGATGTGTGAAGAAATCTAGAAAAATATTCCAATTAACCTCCAACTAACCAGGGAAAATGAGGACATCGACAGCCATTCTTCAAGTGGGATGAATTTGAGGGGGATTTTTCAAACCCCATTGTCTCCTACAGTCTTTCAGAAAGACACTGCTGAGCAATACAGCAAATATGTTTTAGCAAATAGCCAATCCAGAAGACACAGAGAACAATTGTGGATATTGACAAAATCGCTTCTGCACTGACTAATGCTGTAGTTCTGAATGGCATGTACCACTTGGTGGGAGCTCAGGTCTCACATTATAGAGACAGGCAGGGCATTTCAGTGAGGCAGCTGGGCTGTGGTTTACAGTGCGTGCCACAGCTGGAGCAGGCTTTGTGTCTGGTGGGCTGGCCTTTGCACACAATTTGCAGGGATTTGAAAGGCGGTAAGGAGGTCAGTCCTAGTAGAGGTACGTGGCGGAAATGGCAGGTCAGCTTGGCTAATATGAACACTCTGCTGCACCTTTATAAGGCTATGGGGACATTTCGGTGCTCAGTGCACTGAGCGGCAGCAGACAGCAACACAGCCCCAGTCCATGTTAAATGGTTCAATTCGAGGAGATGATTTCCGCGTACTGGAGAACTTCTCAATGAGCAAGGCCCTTGTCAATTACTCATTGAGAGGTCTGGATTTACGAGGCCTCTCTCATCCCTGCAAGTTTCGTGACTCACTGCAAAATTGACTGCAGTTTTTTGGAAGAGAAGCTATTAAAGGCGGACACTACGCCATTATGAAGCACATTAAAATGCATCAATTCCTTTGTATTTCCCAAGAGGAAAAGATTGCCCTGACCTTCACTCACTAATCCTGGGCAGAGTAAAAGAAATGTGCGAATTTCATATCTCCAAGTCATGGTCAAGTACATTAAAGAGACTCCAGAGAGAGATGGTGACAACGGCATTCATGAACCAAAACTGCATTGCATTTATTACAGCATATTCTTTGGATGAAAAATTATGCATTGCACGACATAGAATGCATATTTACTATATGTACATGTATGGAACAGTGGTCCCTGGAATCATTTATCCACAGGCATACAATATACAAAAAGTCTGAAGGTGGCAAGCACAATAATGGGATATGGTTTGGGAGGAGAATGTCTAATGCATTTGCACAGCTACATGCTCTACTCCAGTGGTTTTCAACCTTTAAGGCACATTTTTTACATAAAAAAAATAAAAAATCACACCACCCACACCAAAAGTGTTAAAATTTTGTGAGTTATTAGGAGATAAATAATTTTCCCACGGCACACACGACGATCTCTCTCTGGCACACGCACACTCCGTGGCGCGGTGCAGTGAAAATCACTGCTCTACTCACTCAATGTTACAGGAATCATAACCATCATAAAAGGAGAGCAGCATTTCATTTTGTATGCATGGCTTTCCAAGAGTATTTCTCCAAAAGTAGAAGCCAACTTATCAGCTTAATATTGCAACATAGTATAGCACACTAATACATAATGAATGCGTTTAATCTATCTCATGAGAATTTGTCAGCCGCTACATTATGAGAAAATGTGAATTGTAATTGTCTACTGTAGACTTTCTTGTCATTCAGTTATGAAATAATTGAAATAATTCCAAACCGGTGATGCTAACCCAGTGGAAGAACCTCCAATGCAACCTCCACATAACTCACTCCAACTCTTTAAAGAAAATTCTATTTTAGTTTCTGCAATCAATTACTGAACATCTGTGAATATGACGTGCAAGAAGCC